>JARQOD010000003.1:34545603-34559765 GCA_033576555.1 Oophaga sylvatica | reverse complement strand
GTGACAGGACTGACGACATACGGGTTCCCTAAACCGATCCAAATCAGGGATCCTGGAGGTGGTCAGATCCTTTTACTCATGCCTCTTGGGAAAGAGGGATCTGGAACGAGACGGGATGTCGGCTTTCCTGGCTGAGACCTTTCCTGAGTGTAACGAATGGAAGCGGAGGCAGAGGTGGTGAAGTTCACATTCGTATTTATTTTTTAATGTGGAACCTCGAGACCGCGGTCCGGGGGCTCCGAAGGGGGCGTAACTAGTGAGCCCCGAGTACCCGTAGTAAGGCCCCTCGAACAGGACCAGAATGGAATACCGGAGGACACAGGTGCTACCTCCAGTTAGACCCCGGACACGTGGCAGCTGTCCCAGAGGGACCAAAAGGGTAACAAGTATTTACAGAGTCCGTGGAAATTCTTGACGGAGAAGGGTAAGGTCCTGGTCCAGAACGGATGGTAGAAGGCTGGCTTCAGTGACCTTGTCAGGTCCACGGGTACGGATGGCTGATGGCGGAACGGGATGACACTTGCGCCAGTAATACCGAGATTGTCCAGATTAGCCAGATACAGGTTAGCAATGATCTGAGGAGACAAACAGTATCAGCGAAGCACAGAGACTGCAGACGCAGCGCAGACAGAACAGGAACAGAACCGGATTAGCAATGTTTAAAACACGTTGCTCCGGCACTCCCCTAATGGTGGAGTGACCAGATATAGTACTGAGTGCGCAGCCATTGGATAATTAGCTATTTCAAAAGATGCACGCTGCCCCTTTAAGAGAGGCGGTGGGCGCGGCCTCGCGTCCTAAGCCGACTGTCTGGAGGCCTGCCAGCAGCGTGCCAGGAAGTGGAGAAGGACTCAGGACGCCGGAGAGCAGATGGGACAGGAGACCCCAGCCCACGCACAGACCGCCGCAGAGGGACAGCCCGAGGAACAGGTGAGTGAGCAGAACGGAGTGCAGAGGCAGCGCTGGGACCGGGTGTAACACTGAGCCAGGAGATGACCCATCTCTTGATGGTTTGGTAGAGGCAATCAGGAAGAGGAAGTGAGACTGGCCATTGATGGGCTTCGGCCCAAAAAATCGCCAGGTCCGGATGGTTTAAAATCCGAGTTTTACAAGACCTTTAGGGACTCCTTGGTCCCCCTCTTGACTGAGGTGTTTAATGAGTGCCTTTCCTCGGGCGCTCTTCCAGCTCAATGAGGAGGTCAGCCCTGATTATCCTATCAAAGGGTAAGGACTCGTCCCGTATTTGAGAATTGGGGTCCCATAGCGCTTCTCAATGTGGACGGAAGGTTCTGGCAAAGGTGCTGTTTAAATCGGCTGGTGAAGTTTGCACCCCGGCTCCTTTCGGGGGCTCAGCACTGCTCTGTCACAGGCCGCAGTACTGTTAGTGCTTGTGCTCGGTGTCCAAGAGGCAGTGGAGCAGGCAGGCCGGGTCACTGGAAGGGGTACTTGCTGTCCTTAGATCAAGCGAAGGCCTTTGACCGGGTGAATCACGAGTACCTCTTGTCTGTCCTTTTGAGGTACGGTCTGCCTGGGAGGTTTGTATATTGGTTAGAGACCTTATACCAGAAGGCTGAGACTTTCCACTCGTGAACGGTTGGGTTGGTCACCCTTTTGAGGTGAGTTCCGGGGTCCGCCAGGGTTGTCCTCTGAGCCCACTTTTATACGTGTTCGCCATCTATCCCTTCTTGAGGAGGGTAGATCGTGGACCGTTGGTGGGAGTCGGGATGGACCAGGCGGAACCGGGGGCCACTCTGAGGTGGTAGCATATGCTGACGGTGTCTCCCTCTTTGTGTCTCGAGAGAGGAGGTGGATTGGGTCATGTCTGAGGTCGAGCGCTGCTCAGAGGTGTCCGGGTCCATGATCAACCGGGAAAAGTGCAAAAGTCTCTGGCTGGGAGGGGGAGATTCTAGTTTTGATCTCCCGGACACCTTCCAGGGCCCCGGAACTCCGCCAAAATCCTAGGCATCGAATTTGGCCCTGGGTACACCCCAGCAAAATTGGGAGGGCAGACTTAAGATCGCCGCCCAAAAGGTGGACCATGGAAGGGTTGGTCTTTATCCCTGAGGGAAAGGGTCAACTTGGCCAAAGGCTTTCTGCTTCCCTTGTTTAATATACCTGGGCAGTGTCTGCGTCTTGTCAGAACCTCTCTGGACACGGGTCTATAGCTGTTCTTCCAGCTGTTATGGGGGAACAGGCTTAACCTAATTAAGAGAGAGGTCACGTACTGCACGAGGAGACTAGGTGTGTTGGGTGTGGTCAACCCGGTGGTGTTTCTGATAAACACCTTTCTTAAGATCAATGTTGCCAACCTCTATTCAGAGAGGGCTCCTCCGTGGGTATTCTCCTGCAGGGGTTGGTTTCGGGCCTTTCTTCCAGGAATGGGAGACAGGAGGGCAGGTGAAGGACCTGCGCACACCACCACGGACATCTCCCGGCTTATGCTACCCGGTTCTGAAGGTGATCCGCCGGTGGGGTCTGGAATGTGGGAAATCAGGACCATGTCGAGGAAATTCCTTGACAGCAGGGTTCTGTTGACCCATTTCTAGAAGCCCCTGGTGCTCAAGGATTGCCCAGGCTGGGATCTGGAGGTTGGGCTTGGGTTATTATTAAATTCCAAGCGGATCCCCTTGAAGTTTTGGGACTTGGCCTGGCGCTGCTTCCATGGGAGGCTGTATGTAAGGGACAACATGAAGTGCAGAAGCTCCGATGATCGGTGTTTCCCCGTGAGGAGTGTGGCGACATGTTGGAAGCATGGAGCACTTCCTCCTTCAGTGTCCCTTTAATACAGGGGCTACAACAGGGTGGGTGCTTCCATAGGCTGGCCTAGGCTGGCATCCCTTTCGTATCCGGAGTGGGCTTATGGTGCATTCAGATCTCTGGTGGCCGAGAAGGGAGCACTTTATTGCTAGTTAGTGTAGTCATTAGGTTCCACATTTGGAATGCACGGAGTTTAGTTTCCACGCAGCGGAAAGTCCCCCCCGGGATGAGGTCGGTAGAAACATCTTGGGTGACCTGTGGAAGGTGCGCTCTTTGGAGTTCGAGAGGCTGGGTGCGAGGAGGGCCTCTTGGCTTTGGAGGGGTTTCTCCTTTAACGTGCCCTAGGGAGAGCTGGTCTGTGTGAGATTGTTGGTAGGGTAAGATAGGTGGTGTGGGTGTTGAGGGAGAGAAAAGTAGGGACAGTAGGGACAGGGAGGGCCAGTTTAGGGATAGCTAGATAGTTTAGTTTTGATAAGCTAGGTAGAGTAGGGATAGGTAGGACAGGTAGGGATAGTTAGGGTCAGTTTCTTTTCTTTTAGGGACAGATTTAGTTGGTGAGGGACAGGGTGCGTGTGTTGGTGGTTAGGGATGGGGCCTCTTAGGACTCCAGTTTGCACAGAACAGCCATATATGTGGTGTGCGGCTCTGCAGGTGGAGGTAGGTGCTGGAGATTCCCCATTACTGGGCACAGAGCACTATACATGTGGTGTGCGGCTCTGCAGGTGGAGGTAGGTGCTGGAGATTCCCCATTACTGGGCACAGAACAGCCATATATGTGGAGTGCGGCTCTGCAGGTGGAGGTAGGTGCTGGAGATTCCCCATTACTGGGCACAGAACAGCCATATATGTGGAGTGCGGCTCTGCAGGTGGAGGTAGGTGCTGGAGATTCCCCATTACTGGGCACAGAACAGCCATATATGTGGAGTGCGGCTCTGCAGGTGGAGGTAGGTGCTGGAGATTCCCCATTACTGGGCACAGAACAGCCATATATGTGGAGTGCGGCTCTGCAGGTGGAGGTAGGTGCTGGAGATTCCCCATTACTGGGCACAGAACAGCCATATATGTGGAGTGCGGCTCTGCAGGTGGAGGTAGGTGCTGGAGATTCCCCATTACTGGGCACAGAACAGCCATATATGTGGTGTGCAGCTCTGCAGGTGGAGGTAGGTGCTGGAGATTCCCCATTACTGGGCACAGAACAGCCATATATGTGGTGTGCGGCTCTGCAGGTGGAGGTAGGTGCTGGAGATTTACCATTACTGGGCACAGAACAGCCATATATGTGGTGTGCGGCTCTGCAGGTGGAGGTAGGTGCTGGAGATTCCCCATTACTGGGCACAGAACAGCCATATATGTGGTGTGCGGCTCTGCAGGTGGAGGTAGGTGCTGGAGATTCCCCATTACTGGGCACAGAGCAGCCATACATGTGGTGTGCGGCTCTGCAGGTGGAGGTAGGTGCTGGAGATTCCCCATTACTGGGCACAGAACAGTCATATATGTGGAGTGCGGCTCTGCAGGTGGAGGTAGGTGCTGGAGATTCCCCATTACTGGGCACAGAGCAGCCATACATGTGGTGTGCGGCTCTGCAGGTGGAGGTAGGTGCTGGAGATTCCCCATTACTGGGCACAGAACAGCCATATATGTGGTGTGCGGCTCTGCAGGTGGAGGTAGGTGCTGGAGATTCCCCATTACTGGGCACAGAGCAGCCATATATGTGGAGTGCGGCTCTGCAGGTGGAGGTAGGTGCTGGAGATCCCCATTACTGGGCACAGAACAGCCATATATGTGGTGTGTGGCTCTGCAGGTGGAGGTAGGTGCTGGAGATTCCCCATTACTGGGCACAGAACAGCCATATATGTGGTGTGCGGCTCTGCAGGTGGAGGTAGGTGCTGGAGATTCCCCATTACTGGGCACAGAGCAGCCATATATGTGGTGTGCGGCTCTGCAGGTGGAGGTAGGTGCTGGAGATCCCCCATTACTGGGCACAGAGCAGCCATATATGTGGAGTGCGGCTCTGCAGGTGGAGGTAGGTGCTGGAGATCCCCCATTACTGGGCACAAAACAGCCATATATGTGGTGTGGGCTCTGCAGGTGGAGGTAGGTGCTGGAGATTCCCCATTACTGGGCACAGAACAGCCATATATGTGGTGTGGGGCTCCTCAGGTGGAGGTAGGTGCTGGAGATTCCCCATTACTGGGCACAGAGCAGCCATATATGTGGTGTGCGGCTCTGCAGGTGGAGGTAGGTGCTGGAGATTCCCCATTACTGGGCACAGAGCAGCCATATATGTGGTGTGCGGCTCTGCAGGTGGAGGTAGGTGCTGGAGATTCCCCATTACTGGGCACAGAACAGCCATATATGTGGAGTGCGGCTCTACAGGTGGAGGTAGGTGCTGGAGATTCCCCATTACTGGGCACAGAACAGCCATACATGTGGTGTGCGGCTCTGCAGGTGGAGGTAGGTGCTGGAGATTCCCCATTACTGGGCACAGAGCAGCCATACATGTGGAGTGCCTCTCTGCAGGTGGAGGTAGGTGCTGGAGATTCCCCATTACTGGGGGGGCAGTAACCCCTTCAGTGCTGAACATCTTTTGAAGTTTGACATCACTTTGTTCCAGACCTTTATAACTTTTCTTTCCCTCCCATTTCTCTGTTTCAGGCTTTTTACATATAATGTAACTGATCGACTTCTATTAACCCCAGGTATGTCCAAGGTCGTCTCCCTCCCTTTGATGCGGGCTCTGGCGATGAGCCCGCATCTTTCCCATCACATGACAGCTGATTTGATCCGCTGTCATGTGCCTCTAAGATCCACCCATGGCTGTTAACCAGTTAAATGCTGCTGTCAATCTCTGACAACGGCATTTACCACCCGCTGGCCGAAAGCACGTCACTAATCCCGCCCATCAGCGCATGTGTCATGTGAGCGCAGGGCGCCGATGGGTTGTCATGTAGAACACCCCGTAGCCGGCGTTCATAGGAGACGATGATTTCTGCTATACATAGGAGTGCTGAGGCCCTGCTCTGTGTAGCACAGGCGATCAGATGATCCCAGCTTCAATTCTCCTAAGGAGATAAAGTATGCCTGCACAGGAGTGCGACAGAAGCAAGGAGCAGGACGTCATCACTAGAAGATGGGAGGTGACGGACCCGGACCGGGTGAGTATAATATAACTCGTTTTTCTTATCTTTCATGTTACATCGGGGGCTTATCTACAGCATTACATAATGTTGTAGATAAGCCCCTGATGGCGGTGACTGCAGCTTATATACGAAATATGGGGTGACAGATTCCCTTTAAAAAGAACCTAAACATGTTTGGTATCTACGAACTAGTAATGACCTGGAGAATCATATTGGCAGGGCAGTTTTAGCATTTAGTGAACATGGTAAATAAAAAAAATCAGCAAAAAAAAACTATTGTGGAATTGCTTTTTTTTTTTTTGCAATTTCACCGCACTTGGATTTTTTTCTCCTTTTTTAAGTACATTATATGGTAAAGTCAATGATGTCATTCAAAAGTACAACTTGTCCTGCAAAAAACAAGCCCTCACATGGCCATATTGATGGAAAAATAAAAAAGTTATGGCTGTGGGAAGAAGGGGAGCGAAAAACGGAAAATTGCCCTGGGGGTGAAGGGGTAAATATATTTCTCCTTCTCCTCATTGGGGGACACAGAATCATGGGGTGTTATGCTGCTGCCACTAGGAGGCTGACAAAAGTGAATACAAAAAAGTTAGCTCCTTCTCTGCAGTATACACCTACCACTGGCTACAGCCCAAACCAGTTCATGCTTAGTGTCCGTAGGAGGCACATGGGTCTGGTCTTCAGACCATTTTTTATTTTATTCTATTTTTTTATCATTTTTTACTATTTTTCCATGGATTATAGGGGCGACGGACCCTTTCAAGGGGCCGATCTCCCCAAACCAACAACAGGCGAGCACGTGGAGTGTCGCCTCCACGTATCCTCTCCTGCAATGTGCAAGCCATGCCCGAGCTTTCTTTTAGGGGCGACTGGTCCCTTCAGGGCACCGCTCTCTCCGCACCAGCAACATACGGGAACATGGAGTGTCGCCTCCATGTACCCCCTTCTGAAGCCAGGCTACAGCCGGACAACAGCCCTGTCCTATGAGGCTCTCATGGCGTTCGTGTGGCCCCCACTGAATCACCACTGACTGAACAGCAGCGACGAATGGAGGGCGGACGGTCCCTCTCCGCCTCCCTGTCAAAGGGATGGTGGATTGAGGGATCCCTGCACCGTTCATATTCCAGCTGACTTGAAGGGCTTCTCAGTCCGGGTCCTGCGCTGTGGCGGTCTCCAGACCGGGACGCACACCTCCGGTAAGTGTGGATTCAGGACCTAGTATGGCAGCACCAGCGGAGGCAGTGGCTCTAGCGGTGGGTTGTGGCACCAGCGGAAAAAGCGCGTAAGCCACAGACCCCCCCCCCCCCCTCCCCCGGGTGCTCTCCGGCCAGCATGAAAAAATTTAGGCCCCGCCCATTTTTTTTTAAAAAAAAATTTCTGGTGCCAATTTCCCTCTCCTCTGGGCGCGTTTCATTCCCTTCGAGACTTCATCCGGAATAAGTCTCGGCAGCCATCTTTCTTCTCCGGCCGCATCCAGGGGGGGAATGGCGCTGTCACCGCCTACTATGTCTCGCACATGGCGAGACTTCCTGGTCTCTCAGTGACCATCTTTTCTGCTGGCACCTGCGAACTGATCAGTGAGAGGGGCCCCAATGCGCTGCTTATCGGGGTGGTCCAGGGCACCGCTGTGCATATCTAACCAGTCAGCCCCTCTGCAGTACGGGGATTCTTCAGCACCCTTCTAATGAGCTGTCCCACCGACTATTCCCCAGCAGAGGACCGCTCACATGGGGCCTCTGGACGGGGTAAGACCTGGACAACGCCCTATATAAATATATATATATATATATATATATATATATATATATATATATATATATATATATATATATATATATATATATATATATATATATATATATATATATATATATATATATACATACATATATGTTTATATTTTAGTACTTCCCTACATGGGCTCTGCAACATACTACTCTCCCTATTGGAGCATAGGGACTCTCTGACCTACGCTATGTCCATTCAGAATGGCTATCAGTGAGAATGCTGTAAGCATTCTTTGGCATTTCAGTCACCCTTATACATTATGTAACGGGCCTGAGCAGGACAGGGACTGACATCCATGCTGAGCAGGGCTCGCAGTGGTCGGACCTGAATAGGGGACTACAGGGTCAGACAGCGCCTGGAGTGGGACTAGGTCCTGGGATCAAAATCCCTCCATGGATGACTTCGGACCTGCAGCAACCAAATGCAACAGCCTGGGTAAGTGCTCTATTTTTCAGCCCCATTGGCCTTCCCTGCAGAGTATATGCCTCATCTTGCAGGGACTGGGATCCAGACTGCACCAGGAACTCCATGTGTGCATAGCCCACATTTTTTAATGCAGCACAGTAAGTAGATAGCACTGCATCCTTGCAGTGCTGGAGTCCTGGGTTCAGATCCCTCCAAGGACAACATCGGCTAGAAGTTTGTATGTTCTCCCCTTGTTTGCAAACATCGTCAGCAGGAGTTGGTCTCAGGCGAAAAATCCACGGATTACAGAGGGGTGGCAGATCAATTAAGGGTGCCGTTCTCCACAATCTTACAACAGGTGAGAACGCGGAGTGTCGCCTCCACGTACCCCCTCCTGCACTGTCCTTTTGTCCTGTAGCACATCTCCTGAGTCTTCTAGCGCCTCGGCATCTGTGATTTCCATTTCTCACTCCCCCTCCCAGAGGTCTGCATCGAACATGGCTCTGTGTTTGAGTCTGACGGACCCCCTTGACCCAAGGAGTGGGTGGAATGCACTCGTCAGAGTTTTCAAGCGACGGTGGATAGTCTCATTGAGTCGGTCAACCAGACTTTAAGGATTGACGAGGACTCTATCTCTGCCCCGGACCATGTGGGTCCTTCAAGAGAACTATACGTTCTAATAGGGTGTTCGCCTCCACCCAGAATTTCAGGACATAGTTCGGCGGCATAGAGAGTGACCGGATAAACGCCTCACAGGTCAGGATCTCTTGAAGCGAGTTATCCCTTTCCTCGGATCGGCATAAGGAGTGGGTGGAATCTCCTTCAGTTGACCCAACCAGTGTCTCATCTGAATAGAGAATCCTGCCGTTCGGGGTATGAAAGCCTCGGGTTCGGCACTCTCGCTCTCTTTTGCACCGGTGTGGGTAGCCAAAGCCATGCTCTCTTGGATAGATGTCCTTGGCAGAGCTATACAGACCAGCGAGCTTCCCCAGAGACAGTGGAGCTGGCAATCGGTTTACCTTGGCAAGGAATTATTTGGAGCATGCGTCTCTTGACACAGCCTCTAAAGCTATCTCTATTAGGTGATCCCTGTGGCTCAGGCAATGGCATGCGGACTCTGCGTCCAAAGGTTCTAGCTTCTCTGCCTTATCAGAGCAGCCATCTATTCGAAGAGAAGCCAGATTACCTTATCACTGATGTCACAGGGGAAATATTCTTCCCCCAGCACAAGTCAAGCGACTCCCAGGTTCTTTATAGGACCAATCAGCTGTGGAGAAGCCGGCCAAAACAGTCCTTACTGTAGGGATCCAGGTCCCATAGATTTTTCATCTCAATGACTTGTGGAATTATCCGGTCGACATCTGCTTTTGTTTCATCAGGTCTGTCTCTCTGTCGTGTACGAAAAATGGATCTGGGACCTGGTGTCTTCTTGATATAAAATACTTCCCTTCTTGTTCAAGAAAATGAAAGATTCCAGGGGTGGTATTCAAACCTGTCCGTGATCCCAAGAAAAGGACGGGTCAGTGTGGTCCATCCTGGACCTCAAACTTCTAAACAAGTTTTGGCAGGGTTCGGCTCTTCAGGTAGGAGTCCTTCTGTTCTGTTATAACCCCTATGGAGAAGGGGAGTTGGTAGCATCCATCGACATCCAGGATGCTTGGCTTCATGTCCCCATCTTTCCCCCTCTCCAGAAGTTCCTGTGCTTCATTGTTCGCAAGGAACAATTCCAGTTCACAGCATTGCCCTTTAGTCCTTCCACCACTCCCAGAGTGCTCATGAAGTTCATGGCGGCTGTCACGTCCATTTCGGACTCTCAGGACATGGTCGTGTTGCCATACTCAGACAACTTTCTAATCAGAGGACCGTCCCTCCAAAACCTGCATATTTCTTTAAATACTATTTCACGCCGGGGCTGGTTGATATTAAAAAAAAAAAAAAGTCTCCCCCAGCTTCAGCTCAGCGGATATCCTTTTTAGAGATGATCCTGGACACCTCTCAAGGGTCAGTGATTCTCCCTCGAGGCAAGATCTTTGTCTCTTCAACAGGGAGCCTGGACACTTTGTCGCCCATCCCCTCATTCCACCTGATTCTTTATGAGGACACTAGGAAATGCGGTAGCAATGATGGAAGCTGCTCCTTCACCCAGCTACACCTCAGTCCTCTGCGGCATGCGCTTCTGGCAGTCTCGGACAGGAGTCTGTTTCCTCTCGACCGGCTGTGCTGCTTGCCTCCGCGGGTCAAACAGGTGCTCAGGTGGTGGACGTTGGAGTCTTCCCGCATCCAGGGGAGATCCTTTCTCTCAGTCCACTGGCTAGTGGTCACTACCAACGCCAGCCTTCTTGGTTGGGGAGCTGTCTTTCGTCATTACACGGTCCAGGGGCGTTGGTTGCCTTGGGAGCCTCGCCTTCAGATCAACGTCCGGGAGATTCGAGCGTTCTGGTTATCTCTACGGCGGTTCCATCATCTCCTGGCGGGTCGCCCCATCCAAATTCAATTGGACAATGCCACGGGTGTTGTGGCATACATCAATCATGAAGAGGGCACTCGCAGCAGGGCACCAATGCGCGAGGCGATTCTCATCCTCCGCCGGAGGAACCACTCAGTCATTTCAGCAGACCACATTCCGGACGTGGAAAACTGGGCGGCAGTCTCCCTCAGCCGTTAGGTTATTTTCTCGGGAGAGTGGTCTCTTAACCTGGAGGTCTTCCAGCAGATCTGTCATCGCTGGGGAACCCCGGACGTGGATCTGATGACTTCAAGATTAAACGACAAAGATCCCGAGTACATTCTTTGGTCTTGGGATCAAGAAGTCCTTGGAGCGGATGCACTGGGTTTCGTACGTGTTTACTTCCGAAGATCATCAGGAAGATCAAAGCGTAAAGGGTTTCCAGTGATCCTAGTCACTCCAGATTGGCCACAGCTTGTCGCTGACGTCCCCTGGAGGCTACTGGATCGACCAGGTCTGCTCTCTCAGATTCTGATTTGCCACCAGAATTCAGGGGCTCTGTGCTTAATGGTTTGGCCGTTGACTCCTGGGTCCTAACTCAGGCTGGGTTCTCCCATCACGTGGTTTTGACCATGGTTAGCGCCCGGAAGCCTGCGTCAGTGTGCATCTATCCACACCTGGGAAAACTTTTTCTCGGGTGCAGAGACCAGGCGTCCTTCCCTCGTCTTCTCCATTCCTACAATTTTGGAGTTCCTCCAAGTCGGCCTGGAGTCAGGCATGGCGCTTAGCTCCTTGGAAGGTCAACGCTCGGCGTTATCGGTTTTACTTCAGCACAGGATTGTTTCTAATCTGCAGTGATGACTTTCTTTCAGGGGTCTCTCGTGGTCCCCCTACAGGATTCCGTTGGGTGTGCGGGACCTTACCTTGGTCCTGGGTGTTTCTTCAGGAGACTCCTTTCCTAATCTTCCACCAGGACAAGGTGGTTTTTCAAGCCGTCCCCGATTTTCTTGACCAAGGTGGTCTCTTCTTTCCACCTCAATGAGGATATTTTTCTGCCCTTGTTTTGTCTGGCGTTTGTACATCATATTGAGAGGGCTCTTCACGCTCTACCTAGGGTGAGGGTCTCAGAAGGTTCGTTTTGCGGACGGCATCCTTCTGTAAATCAGACACCTTGTTCGTACTTCCTGAGGGTCACTGGAACTGCTTAGTCACCCCTAAGTCCATTATAGGCAGGTGGATTGCCTCAGCAATTCATGAATCCTACCGTGTCAGAGGCAAACCTATCCCAGCAGGGATTAGAGCACACTCCACTCGGTCGGTGGACGTTGCTTGGGCCATTCGGCACCAGGCGTTGTCGGATCAGGTTTGCAACGTTGCGACTGGGTCCAGTCTGCACATGTTCTCTAAGCACTACCATATCCACACTCAGGTTTCCATGCATGCGGGTTCGGGCAGACGGTGTCTGCAACCGGCAGTTGCGCCCCTTTGGTCAATTGATACGTGGGGTTTGATTTGTCATATTGTTCCCCACCCAGGGACTGCTTTAGGACGTCCCATGGTTCTGTGTCCCCCAATGAGGCGAAGGAGAAACAGGGATTTTTGTGTACTCACCATAAAATCCTTTTCTCCGAGCCACTCATTGGAGGACACAGCACCCACCCTTTTTAGGCCTGATGGCTATGTTTGTCTTTGGTTTGACATGTTGTACCTGTATTGGATGTTTATGATCTCCTACTGCTTTGTCACTGAACTGGTTCGGGGTGGAGCCAGTGGTAGGTGTATACTGCAGAGGAGGAACTAACTTTTTTTATATTCACTTAGTGTAAGCCTCCTAGTGGCAGCAGCATACACCCCACGGTTCTGTGTCCCCCAATGAGTGGCTCGGAGAAAAGGATTTTAAGGTGAGTACACAAAAATCCCTGGTTTTGGCGAGCAGAAGACAGACGGACACTTCTCTATTATTTCTGATTATTAAATATACAATTACTGTGATAACAAAGACGTATAGAGAATACTTGTTGTACGACTTTTCCACAATAATATCTCACTACTAGGGAAGAAATATCGTTTCCATTTCATCACTTTACAAGTACCGGAACCTTTTATTACTTTTTCTGGCTGCCATGGTGACTATCAACACCCTGCGATCACATAGTGAGATGCCGATGCAATGTTTAACCATCTGGATGAGACGTCACTATGGATCACAATATCTAAGGCCCCTTTCATATTACAATCTTGCCCACTCTTAGTGGTCCTGTCAGAGCTTGCATCTGGACCCCCTGCAAAACGGGTTTTGGGAGTATGCATTGAAGGGGCCATTGATAATAATGGTTCCGACAGATATAACCTGCGCTCTGTCAAGTAGATTTTTGAGCGTTTTCACCTACTGGAAGCAGACACCCAGATGCAGTCTATTACGTCTTGGTGTCTGCCTCCAGTAGGTGTGTACGCCTGGAAACAATGCACGACTGAGCACACATACACCCTTGGGGGGTTTGGATGCAGGCTTCAAAAGGACCACTGAGAGTGGACAAGTACACAATGTGAAAGCACCCTAAGGAGTTAAGTAGCCTCTTGAATCGAGATTTGTAATAGTATGGGCATTGTTCTAGGAGGGATAAAGGGATTTTCCAATCATCGATAGATCATAAATAGAAAATCTACACATTATATTATTTCCTGATATGTTTCCCTTTATTATCTCCAGTAATTGTATTATTACACAGAATTCTTTATGCTGTTACATCGGCCTCATCTACTTCCCTTTCAGGTCCCTACAATATCGGTATCGGATCCTTTCAGTGCAGATTTTCTATATAAGAGAATCTTCCTGATGGACCTGTCAAGGATGGATAGGGACAGAGACAAGATGGTGGAGAGGATATTACACCTCACCCTAGAGATCCTCTTCCGGCTTACTGGAGAGGTAAGAGAGTCTGATGAAGTCATATTACATCATTCTTATCTATGGGAATAACAAATGGTCACAACTGGAGAGGTGAGGACTCTGGAAATGTCTGTAGTGAGATTTATTAATGTGTCTCTATGTAACCAGGATTACACAGTAGTGAAGAAGACCTCTAGTGAGCGCTGTCAGGACCCTGTGTCTGAGGGGTGGGGAAGACCCCTGAGCCCAATCACGGGGCCTCCACCTCACCCCCTGAGGCATGAGGACATCAATGACCAGAAGATTCTAGAACTCACCTACAAGATGATTGAGCTGCTGACTGGAGAGGTGACACTGCTGGGAATGCTGGACATTATACAGTAACTCTATGAAGGGATCGGGGGATGACCGTATAATTGTATGTCAGGTTCCTATAAGGTGTCAGGATGTCACCATCTATTTCTCCATGGAGGAGTGGGAATATTTAGAAGGACACAAAGATCTGTACAAAGACGGCATGATGGAAGTTCCCCAGCCCCTCGCATCACCAGGTAATAGACAGGACTAAATACACACGGCCTATAATTATCTGTATGTAAATAATGAATTCAGTCCCTTTATGTGTTTCCTCCAGTTCTCTCCAGTAAGAGGACAACACCAGAGAGATGTCCCCGTCCTCTTCTTCCACAGCACTGTAAAGAAGAAAATCCCAATGTTTCTCAGTATCATCAGG
>JARQOD010000003.1:34493273-34545503 GCA_033576555.1 Oophaga sylvatica | reverse complement strand
ACTATATAAAATAATTAAATGGATATTATAGATATGATCATGCTACAGCGCAGGTGCTGTCGCCTGCCTACTGAATGTGATTCTTTTTTTAAAACCATATTATATTCAGTATATAAAATAGAGGAGGTCACTGAGGGATCAATAACCTGTCATAAGCAATACAGATGAATATGTAAGCAGAGCACCACATAAAGAACCCCTTTCCCCACAGGCTGCTCCGGAACATGAGAATCTTATTAACTTAAAACTGTACATAAAGATTAAATAACAACCACAAGACGGATTTAATCACCCAGGTATCATTTTAATCAATATATCGACGGCGACCTGACACTGTCTGTAAGTTACTCAGCACAATCTTGTTGACAGGATCCCTTTAATCCCATAAAAATGCGATTCAGACTAAACCCCCGACAGAACCACCCACCATAATGAGGCAGATGGAGACACTTTGGAGTCTCTTCCGGTGGTGTCCATCTTTGTTTTGAAACTGTTAAACTGTAAAGCGCTGCGGAATATGTTGGCGCTATATAAACAAAGATTATTATTATGTAAGCATTCACAGAACTGTGGACAGCCACACTTGTGTGCTAAAAAGACACCTAAAATGATGGGACACTGCTGGAACAGAGACCAAATGGAGTCCAAAGTGACTCAATTTGCCTTATAAGTGAGAGTTTACATCAAGGGTTTTGTCTGTTTAGGGATTTACACAGAAACCCCAATGTAAGCGCTCAGTGGAGAGCGCAGGATAAATGAGAACCTTATTCTGATTTTTGGGAGGTAGAATAAACATATAGACAAATAGCCTAAATAGGGTCCTGTTAGTATATGAAGTATATGTTCAAATAAAATTAATCTTTATTGAGATAATACAAAACAAACACTAATATGTAAGAACAATTAAGACGTCAGACTGCAGAGATGACAGGTAAGTAGAAATTAATTTTGTGTTAATTTTAAGTAGTGTTAATAAATCATAATTCATTACAAGAAAGCCATTAGAGAAATTAGAGACCCACATGGAGAAAAGGTGCAGTATCAATCCTAAATTAAACCTACATAGACCATTCTAACAAAAAGATAGTATATTGTCTCCAGCTAGTGACGAAATGTGTACGTAAATCCTGATACAAAAATACGTTTCCAATAAAATCATCTTGGTACCTGGGAAAAGTAGCCTGTATTACTATGGTTCACATCCATGGGACATTTAATATGACATTCCAAAAGTAGAATAATAAAGTGCAAGTGCTTATAGACCAGTACTATATTTAATGGAGCAAACACATGTCCGAAATCATGGATCCAGATTTGGGTGAAATAATCATCTATGTAGTGTTCTCCAATATCATCTACAAAGGCGACTAGATATCCATGTGTCTGGGAGCGCAGACTTCCAAATACTACAGATTACAGAAAGTACAAGTGTTTTTAGTCAATCCTATATTTTAAAAGAAAAGGCACAGAGCTGGTCACATGAGGATCAAAGTACACAACTGAAAATAGTTGAGCATAAAGACACTTCAAGGGACAGATAAACACTTCATATTTACCAGACTAGACCCTCTGACGCGCGTTTCGCTTAGGCTGGTTTCACATTTGCGTATCGATGCGCAGTGTTTGATCCGCATGGATCTGAATTCGTCATGCGTACATATCTTTAACATGGCGTACGCAGGGACATGCGTTCGCATCCGTCGTTTCATGGTGTCCGGCGAACGTAGTATGTTGCATTTCTTGAAGCGTCAATAATCCGTCAAATATGCGCAGTCATGCGGATGAGTGCGTCAAAAAACGCATTACTGTCTATGGGAACGCATTGATACGCAAGGACATGCATGCGTTCGATACACATGTGTACTTCAGACTGCGCATGTCCAGGAACTGATTATAGCACCTGGAAATATCGAACGCATGCACGTAAACAAAGCAAACGCATGCAAAAATGCATACACATGCAGCGGGTTTTTTTTTTGCATCATGTGTAAGATGATGCGGATGAAAATGCTGCGTAAACATGCATTTCCATGCGCGTTCTTTGAGGCATTACTGGACTGATTTTGGCTCCCAGGTATTTGTCCACAATTATTGGTCGTTTGTGTGGTTATTGCATGTGCTCCATTTCACTTTATATATATCTGCCGATTCACTGCACATGGCACCTTTTCATCCAAGTGTGTGCACATTTTGAATTTTTTGAGTATTATATTTCCTTTAATATTGCTGAGTCAATTTATTGCACATGGCACTTTAATATATATTTTTCACCATTTGGCACACATTGTGCCATTTTTTGGTCTTGGTTTTTTTTTATATTTTTTAACGTGGACTTTTCCTGGTTACATTACCTGAGCCGCTTCAATTTCGCTGTCTATATAGAGATATATTGTTGAACATATACTTTGTATATGATTATATAGAATTGCATGCGATTGAATTACTGAATCAGCCGTTGTCATTCTGTATGCTTCTTTTTTAAGTATTTTTATATATCCAAGATTATTGTGGTTGTTTATATTGTGCCATTTGTTTAATAAAGGCTATTAATTTATTATCTATATTGTGTAGTTCCAGTCTTCTTTATTTCTTTCCCTGCCACTTGGTTTCCCTTTCATCTCCTGGGTTTTTGTCCTCACTTTCCGGATGGTTTGCCATCCAACTTGCAGGTGATATTGTCACATTGATTATTTTATAGTTTCATTTTATTTTATGTCATTGTGGTGAGTTATATATCTCCTGATTTTCTGTTACACAAACACTAATGTGAACCTAGCCTTAGTGCTTCCTCACACCCTTTCGAAATGTTCAACCTTTAACCCCTTAATGACCGGAGCTTTTTTCGGTTTTGCGTTTTCATTTTTCGCTTACCTTCTTTCCAGAGCCATAACTTTTTTATTTTTCTGTCAATATGGCCATGTGAGGGCTTGTTTTTTGCAGAATGAGTTGTACTTTTGAACAACATCATTGGTTTTAGCATGTCGAGTACTCGACAACGGGAAAAAAATTCCAAGTGCGGTGAAATTGCAAAAAAGTGCAATCCCACACTTGTTTTTTGTTTGGCTATTTTGCTAGGTTCACTACATGCTAAAACTGATCGGCCATTATGATTCTCCAGGTCATTACGAGTTCATAAAAACCAAACCTGTCTAGGTTCTCTTTTAAACAACAAAAAAAATGCACCAGTTTCCGATACCCGTAACATCGCCATTTTTCGTGATCTCGGGTTGGGTGAGGGCTTATTTTTTGAGCTCCGAGCTGACGCTTTTAATGATACAATTTTGGTACAGATACGATCTTTTGAACTCCCGTTATTGCATTTTAATGCAATGTCGAGGCGACCAAAAAAACGTAATTGTGACATTTCAAATTTTTTCTTGCTATTCCGTTTCGCGATCAGGTTAAACCTTTTTTTTATTGATAGATCGGGCGATTCTGAATGCGGCGATACCTAATGTGTGTATGTGTGATTTTTTTTTTTAATTGTTTTATTTTGAATGGGGAGAAAGGGGGGTGATATAAACTTTTATATCTTTTTAATATTTATTTTAGTAATATGTTATTTTACTTTATTAGTAATACTAGTATATTTTAATATATGTATTAGTGTCAAAAAGCACATTCAGGAAGTTTGTGAAATCTTAAGGTGTAACAAATAACAAAAATGATTATTTTTCCCCACTAAGAGTGTTAGGAAGAAACAGACCCCGCAATTTAATTTTAAACTTGTCATATATCTGATAATACTGTATGTATTGTTGCACACTACTGTCTGGGCACATGGCAGGGCTCAGAGTGGAAGGAACGGCATTTCAGCTATGGGAATGCAGATTATGCTGGAATAATTTGTCAACACCATTTGCAGATCAACTACAAGAACTACAGAAGAGTAGAAGATCCGATAAAGTGACTCCATTTCCCTAATGAATTAATAGGAGTAGTGACTATTTTGACTCCACAGGCACTTTCTGGAAAACTGCACATAGTTGATGTTGCAGAATAAAAATTGCAAATATGCCATTTTTGTACCCGATACATAGTGCCCAGCCCGTGCTTATAGAGACATGCACAACATAAATTTTTTTAGTGGGTTCTTCTCAGTACAGCAATGCCAAAAATATGGACACTAACAGTGTTTGGGCATATGACAAGGCTCAGAAGCCACTGGGACATTGTCTTTAGAGCATGGTATTTGTTAGATTGGTTGTTGCTTTTCAAGAATCATTGAGTAAAAACTCTAGTTTTCCATTGAAAGATGATGGACCTGAGTAGGGGCTTGTTTATGAAGGATGAGTTAAAAAAAATTCTATCATTTTGCCCCAATATTTTTTGGTGGCTTCTTATTCCAATATTAGGGAGGAAGTTTGTGCAAAGATAGTCAAATTTCTTGGTCTACTGGTTCGTGCTCTGAGGTCTCTTACATTGTGAACTGTTATTGTCTTGGTAAACCAATTTTTCTACATAAAATATACATAGAAATTGCAATATATCTAGAAATGTTAAAATATAATTAAGGATATTTTATTAAATAATTGGTTTTATTCTTGGCAGATGACTGTACCTGGAGATCAGAGGGACATCAAACATCTTCAGTTTTTAAGTCAGAAGACCTTGATATCACACAAGATATAACTGAAGTGAATGCCATTACTCCAGATATTTCATCATCTCTTCACAGCAAAGATCTATCATCTGATCCTTTTAAACAAGACTTATCTCCTAATGCTTCAAAAACTATTCAGAAAAATAAAAGCCACAAAGCAGGTGTTAAAAATCAAATTGCTCTTACAAAAAAGAAGCCATTTTCAAATTCAAAGAATGAAAAATGTTTTTCCAGTAAAAGTTTTTTTTGTTAAACATCAAAAAATTCACACAGAAGTGAAAATTTTTTCTTGTTCAGAGTGTTTGAAATATTTTAACTGGAAATCAGACCTTGTTATACACCAGAGAATTCACACAGGGAGAAACCTTTTTTATGTTTAGAATGTGGGAAATGTTTTGTAAGGAAGGCACATCTTATTAGACACCAGAGAATTCACACAGGAGAGAAGCCCTTTTCATGTTTAGAATGTGGGAAATGTTTTAATCAGAGATCATCTTTAGTTGGCCATCTGAGACTTCACACAGAGGAGAAACCTTTTTCATGTTCAGAATGTGGGAAATGTTTTGTAAGGAAGGCACATGTTATTAGACACCAGAGAATTCACACAGGAGAGAAGCCCTTTTCATGTTCAGAATGTGGGAAATATTTTAATCAGAGATCAACTTTAGTTGGCCATCAGAGAACTCACACAGGGGATAAACCTTTTTCATGTTCAGAATGTGAGAAATGTTTTAGAAATAAATCAAAACTTGTTATTCACCAGAAAACTCACACAGGGGAGAAACCTTTTTCATGTTTACAATGTGGGAAATGTTTTACAAGTAAATCCTATCTTGCTACACATCAGAGAACTCACACAGGAGAGAAGCCATTTTCATGTGCAACATGTGGGAAATGCTTTACTCAGAAATCAAATCTTGTGACACATCAGAAAACTCACATCGGGTAGAGAAACCTTTTTCATGTTCAGAATGTGGGAAATGTTTTGCAGTTCAATCACTTCTTGTTAAACATCAGAAACTTCGCACAGGAGAGAATCCCACATTTAGAATATGGAACACTTTAACGAGAAAAATCATGTAGTTATTCAACAGAGAAATCACACAGGATTATTGATTAAAATGCAGGAAATGTTGGGAAAATAAGTCAAGTCTTGTTAAACACCCGAGAACTCACACGTGGGAGAAGCCATTTTCATATTCAGATTGCGGGACATTTTTTATTCACAAATGGCATCTTCTTGAACATCAAAAATCTCACAGAGGGAGAAGACATAATCATATCTAAAAGGTAATAAATGTTTGACTTAACAGTCATATTTCATTGACCATCAAAAAAACTCAAACTGGGAAAAACAATATATTTTGACAAACAGTACAAGAAAGCACATAACAGACAGTCACAGCAACGACAAGTAAGCGAGAAGGATTGTAATTTAAAACTCAGATGCAGTTACTAATTGATATGTTACCTAAAAAGCAAATCATATGCAATGTTCCATCTGCACTGAATAGTTCAGTTATATATTTATATATTCACTATGCGGACAAGAGTATTGCAAACTCCCTCCACAAGAAATTACCCTACATTTCCTCCTCCCTCTTCTTCTTAACTCCCAATCTCAATTATCTGTCTTTCATTACAGTTTCTTATAATCCACAATCTGCGTGTGTGAACAACGTCTTTATCTTTTCTATATTACAATAATGAACATGTTCATATTGTAAATTGCTATTTACATCTATAATAAATTCTTTCTTGGTAGGAACATCTTGTTTGATCTATTTTTTTTAAGTCACTTTCCGTGTTAAGTTGGGAACTGATTCCCTTCTCTATCCCCCAATACACATATGATTGGGACTTAGGGGACTTTGATTTTAAATACTTATTCCTTTGTCTCAATAACCTGACACCCACAAATTTACGTTTTATATCATAACAATTATATATAATACGTGCCCCCCAACATAATCTGACATTTCAGAAACTCGGGGTCATTTTTCTTACCCACCTATAGCAATACCTCAAGCATTAAATAATTGCCAAGTTATTTGCTTTTAGAAAGCAGAGATACTTCTTATTCTAGACAACTGCTCTTCTTTTATTGTTGTTACTTCTTTCTCCCATTTTTTGATGGAGCAGAAGTCGGCCAATCATGTTTTCTCATTATGGCCTTATAAAGCCTGGATACAATTCTGTTATTACTGCAATTTCTCACCAACAAAGTTATAACTGTTGGTTTATTTTCTAGAAATATGTCCTTTTTCCCTCTATAAGACTTGATACAACAATTCCACCCTTAACCGATGGCTGTTTTCTAGATTGAATAAGAACTCTAACTCCTCTATCATCCTTATCCTTCCATTCTCTAACAACTTAGAAGATAACAAACAGAAAAAAGAGGCCATGTTGAAGCGCTTCTGAACGAACACTGGACACACAAAAAGGATACACAAAAGGATGTGGGTAACAAAGAAAAAATTTACAAAAGACAAAAAATTAAATCCTTTATAGTCAGCCAGCTTCTACCATTAGCCGGTTGTCCTCGCTCTGGACCCCTTGTTGGCAAGTACAAAACGGAAACAAAAAAAATAGGAGAATCAGCAGTCAAGGCAAAAGTCAACTATTGGTTTGCAATTTGATCTGCATACCCATAGTCCATTCCTGCTTTGTCGGCTGGCGCTCCTGTTTTTTTTGTTTCAGTTTTGTGATTCTCCAACAACTGTGATATTATATATGCACATTTGGCAATCTAAGGTTCAAATCCTCTCAATTTAAGATATGTTCTAAAAAGTACAAAGAATGGAATTTGATGAGTCGCCCATTTCATCCAAACCTGCTGATTCATAAGTTTCCAAGTTCCCAGTTATGAAGCCATGAAATAGACAAATTCAGAATTCCGAAACCTCCCTCTTTATTTCTAGACTTCTAGAAAGTGTCCTCAACCTCAGCTCTCTACTTCTCAAAACAAGGTTCTTCAACATATTTTCTATAATTTTGATTTTTTTTAGTATCCAATTTAAGATATTTGTCCCCATGGTCCTATAGTAATTGCTTTGTTAATCACGATTTGTACAAGAGTTCAACTGAATGCATCTAAATGTTATCAATTTATGTGCAAGAAATAATAAAAGTCTGACCTCAATTTTACCATGTGTCCAGTGGAAATTTTTATTTACAATTGTAGGTAGGACCACTCAACACTGTCAAATGCTTTTGCAACGTCTAATTAGAATATAGCCCACACTTTAACCAGAAATCATATAGTTATTAATCAGAGAAATCTGATGGTAACAACAGTAAATCTGATGGTATCTGAAGTCTTAAGAAGAGACGTATAAATATATTGGTAGATTTTTTTAGGCATAAAGCCTGTTTGATACTGATGTATGAAATTAGTTTATTCAATCTATTGGCCAGAACTTTTACAGTATCCTGAGATCAGCTGTCAAAAGGAAGGTCTGAGTGAATCCGGTAAAGTGTCATCTTTCCCATACTTAAGCAAGACCATAACTATGGCTTCCAGCATTCAGGCTGGTAAAAATCCTGAGATTCATTAACCCCTTCACCCCCTAGCGTGTATTCACCTTCATGACCAGGCCAAATTTTACAATTCTGACCTGTGAAACTTTATGTGATAATAAGTCTGGAACACAACAACGGATTTCATGTTGGGTTTGGAGAGCCGCTGATGTGCCTAAACAGTGGAAACACCTCACAAGTGATGCCATTTTGGAGACTAAACCCCTCAGTTAACTTGTCTAGATGTGTGGTGAGCACCTTGAACACCCAGGTGCTTCACAAGAGTATAACGTAGAGCCGTGAAAATAAAAAATCTAATTTTTTCAATAAAAATGTTTTTAACCCAAATTTATTTATTTTCACAAGGGTAACAGGACAAAATGGAACCCAAAATTTGTTGTGCAGATACCCCATATGTGGGGGAAAACTATTGTTTGGGTGTACGGTAGGGCTCAGAAAGGATGGAGTGATATTTTGGAACTCATACTTTGATGGAATGGTCTGCGGGTGTCATGTGGCATTTGGAGAGCCTCTGATGTGCTTAAACATTAGAAACCCCCACAAGTGACCTCATTTTAGAAACTAGACCCATCAAGGAATTTATCCAGATGTGTGGTGAACACCTTGAACCCCAGCTGCTTCACAGAAAATTACAACGTTGAACTGTGAGAAGGAAAAACATTTTTCCCTCAAAAATGTTTGTTGTTTTAGCCAGAATTTTTTAAATTTTTACAAGGATAATGATAGCAGAAGAAAATGGTCCCTAAAACTTGTTGTATTTCTCCTGAGTACACTGATACCCCATATGTGGTCGAAAACTACTTTTGAGGTATAGTGCAAAGCTCTGAAGGGAAGGAGTGCCACGTTTTTGGACAGATTTTGCTGTTATCGTTTGTAGGTGCCATGACTGACGAGGTATGCAACAGAGCAGGAATAGACAACAGGCCGATAAACAATCCAACGAGATTTATTGGAACAGGGAACTGGGCAGCACAAATGAAGGTAATTCTGCAGTGTCCACAACGAGTCCACACAAAGGGAGCAGATCTGGGGGCGTCACCCGGCAATCCGACGCCAGGAAAATAGAAATAGTCCTTGGCGAATTCAATGGATTCAGCAGATGAGGGACATAACACAGTCCCACGTGGCATCTTCTAACAATACCCACGGTCACCGGGATCTCGCCTCAGCATAAGTTCCCATTCCTTCGCAAGTCACCACACAACAGTCTTTAGATTCAGTCCTCAAATCCATCAGGGTGGTGAGACATCACAATTCCATGTGGCAAATGATCTCCAATCTCCATTTATGATACCAGGAACCAGCCGCTGCTGCAGATCCTTGTCCTTCAAAGTGCACAGAATCAACTAATTCAACATGTGGCTTATTGTCCTACCACTCTTGGGATCAGCCCCCTTGTTGGGCAGAGATACTAACACCCACCCCCTTAAACATAGCTCCAAGGATTAAGAATGTTCCAGATCCCTGTCTGCAGTCTGTCTACAGGTTTATGTATTGGAGATGCACCCTGCAGAGGAGAACAAAGGCAAGTATGCCCCCATCAGATACAGGTATGGAATGTTAATGTAAGCCTGATTACAGTATGGTCCATGTGTACAGGCTGAGGTGACACTCTGTTACAACCCCTTCCCCCCTCAAGTAGTGTACAGACTAGTGACCTCATCAGGTCGCTTGTCAAGTATACGTAGACATTGCCGACATAACTCATGCTTCCTGTCTGGACAATCCATCAACATTTCGGTGTTGACCGTCTCTTCTTTATTGTATGGGGAAGTTGTAGGGTTGCAGGCCGGGCTCCATTTTACATCCTCTTTGACTTAAACTCTGCCTCCTGCACCCAAAAATCAACATTGTAACTCTCCAACATCATTCAAGGAGTTCAAGGAATGCAGTCTTATGTGTTTTACAGAAACCTGGTTACATGGGGATGTTCCTGATTCAAGTGTCTCGATTCCAGGGTTTAAAATGGTTCGGGCTGATAGAGACAAGGCTAGGTGTGGTAAATATAATGGTGGTGGGGTGATACTATACATTAATAACAGATGGTGTAATCAGCAGCACATAACTGTTAAGGAAAGTCACTGCTGTCAAAACATTGAACTCTTAGCAGTTGGCCTTATTCCTTACTATCTACCTAGAGAATTCTCCATTTGCATTGCAATAGTCATGTATATACCTCCATCTGCTAGCCAAGAGGCAGCTAGGGAAGTGTTGTTGGGGGTGTTGGCTCGCCTTCAGACAAAGCACCCAAACTCATTAACATTAATCTCTGGGGTTTTTAACAGAGTCATGATCTCAAAGGCTCTTCCAAAGTTCTATCAATATGTTAAATGTGCAACAAGGGACAGCAGTATATTGGATCTCCTCTATGCAAATGTTAAAGACGCCTATTCATCGTCTGCATTACCCCCCCCTGGGGAAATCTGACCACAACCTCATACTATTGTCTCCATCTTATCAACCTGTTGTCAGCAAACAACCAGTGACAATTAAACTTATCAGGAAGTGGTCTCCTGCAGCTGAAGAGGCCCTGCAAGACTGCTTTGACCTCACAGACTGGGAGGTGATATGTGACAGAGGAGAGCATGATGATGTAAATGATATTGTTGGGAGAGTAGCTGATTACATAAATTTTTGTACTGATACTGTAGTACCAGTTAAAAAGATTCAATGTTATGCAAATAACAAGCCTTGGATTACTAAAGAATTGAAATACTTACTAAATGAGAAAAAAATGCCATTTAAAATTAAGGATACTAAGAAACTGAAATTGATTCAAAGGGACTTAAAGGGGAAAATTAAGAATGCGCGTGAGGCGTTCCGAATTAAATTAGAAAATAAACTGCCACACAATTCCAAGGAGGTGTGGTCGGGCATGAAGCAGTTTACTGGGTTTAAGGCAAGGCCGGAGTGTGGGAAAGTGGCTCTGCCCATGGCTAATGAAATGAACAAGTTTTTCAACAGATTTACCAACACATGTGTTGCATCATCAGGAATGAGGGATGGAGCTGAGGAACGATCGGCAGCATTGACTTTGGGTGATGAACTGTCTGCTTTCACTGTCTCCCCAAGCGATGTGAGAAAACAGTTTCGTAAACTAGTCATTGGCAAAGCAGCTGAGCCTGATGGCCTCAGTCCACGTGTCCTAAAAGTGTGTGCAAACCAACTGTGTAATGTCTTTCAGCACCTGTTTAACTGGAGCCTACAATCTCAGAGTATCCACCTGCCTGGTGCCGGTTCCCAAGATCACCTTTCCAACTTCCCTACACGACTATCGTCCAGTGGCCTTAACATCGCATGCTATGAAGTCGTTGGAGAGAATAGTACTTCCCTACTTCTGCCCGAGGGTGAGGGCCTACACTGACCCCCTGCAGTTTGCGTACCAGCAAAGATTGGGGGTGGATGATGCTGTAGTGTCTCTGCTACATACAATACACTCATTCTTGGACAATAATGGAACTGCAGTGCGTGCCATGTTCTTTGACTTCTCTAGTGCTTTCAATACCTAACAGCCGCTCTTATTACGAAATAAGTTGACTGATATGGCAGTGGATGAGGGGATGGTGAACTGGATAAGCGAGTACCTGACGGACAGGCCGCAGTTTGTAAGGATGGGGGAGGTGGTATCTTGCAGTGTACGGAGCAGTGTTGGAGCCCCTCAGGGTACAGTGCTGTCGCACTTCCTCTTCACCCCTTGAAAAAGGCACACACGCCGAAACGCGCGTCGGGGTGGACGCACGAGGTATTGGTTCCTTCCTGACTCCTTGCAGGTAACAAGCACTGGCTAATTTACTACCCCTTTATCTGCTTTGGTTCAGTTAGTCTCTCCATTTGGGATTGCAATTTAATGTTCATTATATGGTTGCTGATTTCAGTTCCATACTATACCCCCCCTTTTTTTGAACAATGTTATGGCTTACTGCCATGTCAGGTTTAGGACTATAATTCATGTATGTAATTTACACAACAATTTTTTCACCCTCTGTGCGTCCGTCTTTCCCACATGTGCAATTGGCTACATTGTCACTCCGCCTTGCTCCCCTGTTTGTTAATTTCATCAATAAAATATTTTTCTACTTTCATCATTTGGGATCATTGATCGTGTTTTTTCCTTCTGCTTTTTTTTCCTCTTCACATTGTATACAGCTGACTTTCAGTATAAATCCGACTTCTGTCACCTCCAAAAATTCTCTGATGACTCCGTGATTGTAGGGGGCATTGCAGGGACCGGGGGGGAGGAGGAATATAGAAGGGTGGTTTCTGACTTTGAGGATTGGTGCCAGACTAACTGTCTAGAACTAAATGTGAAGAAAACCAAGGAGATGGTGGTGAGTTATAGAAGGAAAAAGGATAATTACTTACAGATCAATATTGCTGGCCAGGAGGTGCAGATGGTTGAGAGCTACAAATATTTGGGGGTTCACCTTGACAGCAAACTTGATTGGAGGTGTCATACAGAGAAGGTTCACATGAAGGGAATGAGCAGACTGTACTTTCTGCGGAAGCTCAGATCTTTCAATGTGTGCAGTAAAATGCTGGAAATGTTCTACCAGTCCGTTGTAGCAAGCACCATCTTTTTTGTTATCATTTGCTGGGGCAGTAGTGTGCGAGTAGCTGACGCTAATAAGCTCAACAAACTTATCATGAAGGCAAGTGCAGCTGTTGGCCTCCATCTTGACTCTTTTGAGGAAGTAGTGGAGAATAGGATTCAAAAGAAGTGCAGGGCTATAATGAACAATAATACACACACACTAACGAGCTGTTCTTGAATCAGAAGAGCACATTCAGCAGCCGTCTAATTCTACTAAGGTGCAAGGAGAAATTCAGGAAATCGTTTGTGCCTACCGCTAAGGGGATGTATAAAAATTCACTAAGGGTGAAAGATGGCTACGACCTAGGGCTGGCGCACTAATGGAAATGATCAGAGATTTGTGTACCTTTGTTTGTTACGTATTGTGGCTAGTCATGTGCAAGATCTGTGTCTAGTAATTACTCTATGTAATGCTGTTTGTAATGTTTTGTTTGTAATGCTGTTGTAATGCTGCTGTGATACCATAATTTGCCTCGGGATCAATAAAGTGTATCGTATCGTATTTCCTAGGACAATATCCGCAGGCAGGCCTCTCATCACTCCAACCACACATTGCTTGACCCCAAAGTCCAGTTTCACACTTGCTTTTGGGATATTTCTTCATTGGCCTCCAGCTAATTCAATGGTAATCCCAGGTCCTTGCTGTATTGCCTCTTGCCAAACCACTCTGGGATCAGCTATGGTGAGAAATGCCTCAGAGTCACAAAACCCAAGAACTCCAACCCCAAACAGTTGTTCAATACTTTTAACTCCCTCCTCCGCCCACTACTGCCCCCTCCAACTTCTCTAATCTTTGCTGAGGACTTCGCCATGCACTTCAAAAACAAGATAGACCAAACACGGCAAGTCTTTATTATTCAACCACCACAACCGCTTTGTATACCTGACCAATGCCCAAACCCCGTAACCTCCTTATCCAACATCACAGAAGGGGAGCTTGCTCATATTCTCTCCAAATCACACCCCACCATTTGCGCACTCGACCCCATCCCATCCCACCTCCTCCCCAATCTCGCCACCACTCTTATCCCTTCACTAACCCACCTCTTCAACCTATCACTAACTTCCAGTACCTTCCCTTCTGCTTTCAAACATGGCACAATCACGCCTATCCTCAAAAAGCCAACCCTCGACCCAACCGCTATGTCCAGCTATCGCCCAATATCGCTGCTCCCATTCACTTCCAAACTCCTGGAGCAGCACGTCCACGCTGAACTTTCCTCCCATCTCTCATCTAACCTGCTCTTGGACAATCTACAATCTGGTTTCCGCCCTCATCACTCCACTGAGACAGCCCTAACCAAAATTACGACCTACTTACAGCCAAAGCAAACAGACAATACTCTATACTCCTCCTTCTAGACCTGTCCTCTGCTTTCGACACAGTTGATCACTGCCTCCTACTACAGATCCTCTCTTCCTTTGGCATCAAAGACCTCGCCCTATCCTGGATCTCTTCATACCTCTCCAACTGCTCATTCAGCGTCTCCCACTCACACACTACCTCCTCATCCCACCCTCTCTCTGTTGGAGTCCCCCAAGGCTCGGTTCTAGGACCCCTACTCTTCTCAATCTATACACTTGGCCTGGGGCAACTCATAAAGTCCCACGGATTCCAGTACCACCTTTATGCCGATGATACTCCGATCTACCTCTCTGGCCCAGATGTCACCTCTCTGCTCTCCAAAATCCCAGAGTGTCTATCAGCCATTGTTAGGGATCGAGTTCCCGCTGCTGCACTAGGGGAATCTCGAACCAGTCCCGCTGCGGTCCCCCATCCATCTCCAGTGGAGCCTGCTCAGCAGAGACGTCAGTCCCAGCGTCTCGCTCTGTCTAATACTGTGCAGAGGCTTGTTGCTGTCTCTCCTGGTTCCGCTATTATAACCAGTGCTGGAGCAGGCAGCTCTGGGACTAAGTCCTCGCTTTCTCCATCTGAGCATGCCCAGGGCAAGATCTCCCATTGGAGATCAGGGTTCACATGCTCGGTTACAGCAGCGACTCCCATTGGTCCTCCAGGAAGGTCCTGAAGCTGTTTGTGTTCAGGAAGCAGTTTCCCATTGGTCCTTTTCTGGAAGGTCCTGTACTTGCTGCAGCTATAAAAGGGTTGCATGGCCGCACGGCCATGCGCTAGTATCAATCCTGTTATGTGCTTTGTGCCAGTGTGGTCATGTACGCATGCGGTTAGGGCTCGGCTGAAATAAGCCCCTAGAATACCGGCACCTCCAGTGAGGAGTTTTGTATGCACGTGTTCAGGGCTTACCTGAAATAGCCTCTAAAATACCGGCTACTCCGGTGAGGAGTAGGTTGTTTGCGTTTCTGTCTGCATGACCACGGACTGCTATCCGCTCTGCAGTTATCTGTGTACTCCTGTGGGGTTAACAGGACACACTCTCTACCTTAGCCACTCTGTGGAGTAACAGAGTTCGTTCATACCGCCTTATAGTGCCACTGTATCTATGTCAGTGACTCTGTGGTATAACAGAGTTCACTTATACCGCCATATTGTGCCACAGCATTTATGTCAGTGACTCTGTGGAGTAACAGAGTTCGCTTATACCGCCATATAGTGCCATCTAACTAGCAGCAGGCTCTGCCTGCATGGTGGACCCCGGGCTGCGAACGCACCTATTATTTATATTTATTTGGTGCGTTCCGCAGCCCTTAACATAATACTAGCGCCAGGGTCTGGCTAGTAAAATGGCGGACGACCAGCGCCTACGGCAGTTCATCCAGCAGCTGGAGGGTAGGTTTGCGGCTCTCTAGCGCACAACCTCAGCTGTGGATGTTACCGCAGTCGCTGTTCAGGCAGCTAGTGCAGCGGCAGCCACTTTGTCCTCTGCTACCTCTGCTCCGACCTTATCTCATCTCCCGTTTTCAGACAAGTTTTCTGGTGACAGTAAACATTGTCGGGGATTCGTAAGCCAGTGCTTTATACAGCTCGAGCTTCTGGCTGCACGTTTTTCCATGGAGCGGGCACAAGTGGGTTTCATAGTATCACTTCTGTAGGGCAGAGCATTGGAATGGGCAACGCCGCTGTGGGAGCGAGACATTTGGTGCGGAGTGCTCTTCGTTTTCTGGAGGCTCTTAAAAAGGTCTTTTTAGGCCCTCAGGTCACCCACGATACGGCGCTCCAACTGTTGGCAATGTCACAGGGTTCGTCCATGGTCAGCCAGCTTTCGATCCAATTTCGGACTCTGGCCTCCGAGTTAGAGTGGCCGGATAAAGTCCTCATTCTGGTATACTGGAGAGGTCTGTCTGACCATGTAAAGAATGCTTTGGCCACCAGGGAGATTCCTGCCTCACTGGAGAAGCTTATATCCATATCTACCCACATCGACCTCCGTTTTCACGAGCGGAGGTTGGAACGGGCCCAGTGTAGGCAGAGGTTTCGGCTGGCTCCCACCTTTGCCAAACCTCTTGAATCCCCCGTTCAGGCATCCGATTCCCAGGAGACCATGGAAGCTTCTCGAGCGGGACCTAAGTCTCGAGCCGCTCGAACTTCCGTGGTCTGCAGTGTGTGCCAGCCGATGTCCACAGCGGTTGAGCAAACGGTTGTGTCCAGTAACCATGGGAGCAGGGTCACTAGACGCAACGGCTTTTGCCCCGAAAGTGCTCCTTAAAGGGACAATTACCCCAGGTCCATCCACTCTTCCAGTCGAGCTCTGTGTGGATTCTGGGGCAGAGGGGAATTTTATGTCTTCCACCTTTGCTTCTCGCCACACCATACCAGACAGTTAGCCGCAGCCACCAGCTTCCAGCAGCTGCCAAGCATTCACAGGTGCCCGCTACTAAAGTATTACTCTACTACTGTATTCAACGCCTATGGGAGTGAAGAGCAGTGAATATTCATTACCTTAAGGAGCAGGCAGACGCGAATGCCGGCAGCTGCAGGAAGACAACTGCTGCGGCTAACAGCATGTCCGCTGTTAAAGAAAAATGATTATTCACTGCCCTCCACGCCCATGGATGTGGAATGCAGTGAATATTCATTTCTCTTTAGCAGCAGGCAGAGGAGTTAGCCGCAGCCACCAGCTCCTCCTCCTGTGACCCACTGCTCAGCTGCTGCCGGTCCCCACCACAGCCAGAGAAGGTACATCCGGACTGACTACAAGATGCACCAGCCATTTTCCTCAACATTTTTGGAGGAAAAAAGTGTGTCTTATCATCCGAAAAATACGGCAATTCTTTTGATGAGACCATGGGGAACCATCGCTCCTGAAGTCACTATCCATCTAAATTCACATTGTGCAAGTAAACATTTTACGGCTCCCCTTTAATTCTACAGGGAATTCTATCAATTCCTCTAACAATGAAGGATTTGGTTTTGTGCACATGATGCATTTTGAAATGTTACGAGACTGTTTGAGAAATATCCATAGCCATCTAGGCTACAATAATGTTGTGTACATGTTCTCATATACAGATTTTTGGCTTTCTATATATCTTGCCTATATAAACTTTTGGGTAATAATTTGTAGCATAATAAACCACACTGGACTTATTGCAAGATATGTTAATATGTATTAAAATTAGTATACACCATCTACATAATCGAAAGAGGTAATGAGACAGATATTTACACAACCTACGCAATTGCCACACGGATATCAGCCACAACATGGAGCACTGGTAGCTTTTCATTCTTGGCTGTATAATGACTTAGAACCTGAAGATCTTTAAGGTTACGTCTTCTAGATTTCATGAGTGGATAATTAGACATTCAGTCAAGTTTAGCTCGTTCTTTATAATGGAGCAATGTCATTGTACAATGATCCTTATAGTGTCCCTCTCACTATTAAAAGTTGAAACAAACCACATTTTGTTTTTTTTCTGATGATTACAGCAGTGGGTCATCTTAGCTCGATTATATTCATGTTTTATAGAGCTATATCTGTAACTACTAGCTTGAAACCTGATTTGAGGTCACTTTTTTGAGTCTCAAATTTGGAGAACAAAGAACTACTCCCCCCTCATCCAGAGGAACTGACCAACTTGGATAAACTTAATAGTAGAGGAATGGTGACTAGATGTCATGTGGAACAAAGAGTTTACAGATGTGGGTTTTCTATAGACGTCAGTCTATAGTTGGCTATCGGTTTATGACTCAATGATGACGTCCAGAAAGTCCAAACTCCTAGAAATTATATGTGAATGTCAGGGTAATCAATATGTTTTTGTTGAGTTGGTCCATGAAATGACTCAGTCCATGCTCAGTGCGCTGAAATTATAAACAAATCATCAATGTAATGCAGCAAGCACTGCTCATGTTCAACTGATTGGTCCCCATAATTTCATAGTTTTTTACATTGGAAAGTCCATCGACAGTCCATAAACCTATATCCTAAGATATTCATCCAGAGGAAGCAAAAAAACTCCATGAAGCAAATTGTCTGATATTAAGGGAATCATTAATTCCCAACTCCACATGTAGCAATCAGACTAGTTCCCTGGAGTAACGTCCCATCACAGAACCTAGTAGACATAACCTGTAATATTCGTGAACCTTTTTAGTGAATTAACTATTTCTACATCATGTGACAGAAAATCCCATAATCTCACTGTCAAAAATGTGTGTCTCCCAGCAATTTAGAGGTTTACATACGAAGGCCCACAGGCCGTGCCCATGGCAGTGCCATACTTCTGCACATAAGATTCCTCTATAAACACAAAAAGATTCTGAACTTACCTATACAGACATCCCAGCTGCTGGTTTCAAGGTAGAAGCAGACTGAATCCAATATGTCAATATTAGATACATTCAGATAAGTTTCAATATATATATTCCTATGGAAACTAATACCATTGATCTGTACCAGGACGTCAGTTGTGTAACTTTTCATAAAACTTTTAAAATATGCTGTGTAAAAGGGAAGGGGTGAGCTCAACTTTAGCTCTTCTCAGACACTGACTAACTAACTCCTCCCCCAGCCAGAATGTTCCAGAGAAGCTCCCTTGAAATCAGGTGTTAGAGCTCCCCCTTCTTGTCTGGAGTAGGAAAAGTGTTGTATGCTGTGTGTTACCTGTTAACGGGATCCTTCCTTGCTTTCAGGCATGACATCACTCCCCCTGGAGGGGAGGCAAGGTCACTGTGGCAACCGAACTCCTGGGGTGCCACTTATACACACAGTTCAGCTTTGTGCATATAATACACATACGCGGCTCCGCTGTGTACACATTGTAAAAATACACGGCTCTACTCCATACACATGTGGCTCTGCTCCGTACACCTCATACACACACGACCCTGCTCCGTACACATCATACACACGTGGTTCCGCTCTGTTAACCTCCATACATGTCATACACATGCAGCTCCGCTCTGTACACCATGTACATACGTGGCTCCGCTCTGTACACATATGGATCTGCTCCGTACACCTAGTACACACACGGCTCCGCTACTTACACACATGGATCTGCTCCATACATGTCGTACACATGCGGCTCTGCTCCACACAGTTCGTACACACGCTGCTCCGCTCTGTACCCACATGGTTCTGCTCCTTACACCTCGAACACGCTCAGCTTCGCTCTGTACACCTCGTACACACGGCTCCGCTCCGTACACCTCGTACACACATGGCTCCGCTCCGTACACCTCGTACACACACAGCTCCGCTCCATAAACCTAGTACACACACGGCTCCGCTCCGTACACCTCGTACACACACGGCTCCGCTCCGTACACCTCGTACACACATGGCTCCGCTCCATACACCTTGTACACACGTGGCTACGCTTCGTACACCTCGTACACGCGGCTCTGCTCCGTACACCTCGTACACACGCGGCTCCGCTCCGTACACCTCGTACACACACGGCTCTGCTACATCCACACTGTAAACCCCTCCTGACCCCACACATAAACTTCCCCTCATCCATCACCATGACAACCAGCAGAGCAGAGTCCTGCATCCACTGAGGCCCCTGATCATGTGACCCCTGACTCCTCCCCTCCTGTGACCTCATCACAGGTCCTGTGCACAGAGCAGCCATATATGTGGTGTGCGGCTCTGCAGGTGGAGGTAGGTGCTGGAGATTCCCCATTACTGGGCACAGAACAGCCATATATGTGGTGTGCGGCTCTGCAGGTGGAGGTAGGTGCTGGAGATTCCCCATTACTGGCACAGAACAGCCATATATGTGGTGTGCGGCTCTGCAGGTGGAGGTAGGTGCTGGAGATTCCCCATTACTGGGCACAGAACAGCCATATATGTGGTGTGCGGCTCTGCAGGTGGAGGTAGGTGCTGGAGATTCCCCATTACTGGGCACAGAACAGCCATACATGTGGTGTGCGGCTCTGCAGGTGGAGGTAGGTGCTGGAGATTCCCCATTACTGGGCACAGAACAGCCATACATGTGGTGTGCAGCTCTGCAGGTGAGGTAGGTGCTGGAGATTCCCCATTACTGGGCACAGAACAGCCATATATGTGGTGTGCGGCTCTGCAGGTGGAGGTAGGTGCTGGAGATTCCCCATTACTGGGCACAGAACAGCCATATATTGTGGTGTGCGGCTCTGCAGGTGGAGGTAGGTGCTGGAGATTCCCCATTACTGGGCACAGAACAGCCATATATGTGGTGTGCGGCTCTGCAGGTGGAGGTAGGTGCTGGAGATTCCCCATTACTGGGCACAGAACAGCCATATATGTGGTGTGCGGCTCTGCAGGTGGAGGTAGGTGCTGGAGATTCCCCATTACTGGGCACAGAACAGCCATATATGTGGAGTGCGGCTCTGCAGGTGGAGGTAGGTGCTGGAGATTCCCCATTACTGGGCACAGAACAGCCATATATGTGGAGTGCGGCTCTGCAGGTGGAGGTAGGTGCTGGAGATTCCCCATTACTGGGCACAGAACAGCCATATATGTGGAGTGCGGCTCTGCAGGTGGAGGTAGGTGCTGGAGATTCCCCATTACTGGGCACAGAACAGCCATATATGTGGTGTGCGGCTCTGCAGGTGGAGGTAGGTGCTGGAGATTCCCCATTACTGGGCACAGAACAGCCATATATGTGGTGTGCGGCTCTGCAGGTGGAGGTAGGTGCTGGAGATTCCCCATTACTGGGCACAGAACAGCCATATATGTGGAGTGCGGCTCTGCAGGTGGAGGTAGGTGCTGGAGATTCCCCATTACTGGGCACAGAGCAGCCATATATGTGGAGTGCGGCTCTGCAGGTGGAGGTAGGTGCTGGAGATTCCCCATTACTGGGCACAGAACAGCCATATATGTGGAGTGCGGCTCTGCAGGTGGAGGTAGGTGCTGGAGATTCCCCATTACTGGGCACAGAGCAGCCATATATGTGGAGTGCGGCTCTGCAGGTGGAGGTAGGTGCTGGAGATTCCCCATTACTGGGCACAGAACAGCCATATATGTGGAGTGCGGCTCTGCAGGTGGAGGTAGGTGCTGGAGATTCCCCATTACTGGGCACAGAACAGCCATATATGTGGTGTGCGGCTCTGCAGGTGGAGGTAGGTGCTGGAGATTCCCCATTACTGGGCACAGAACAGCCATATATGTGGAGTGTGGCTCTGCAGGTGGAGGTAGGTGCTGGAGATTCCCCATTACTGGGCACAGAACAGCCATATATGTGGAGTGCGGCTCTGCAGGTGGAGGTAGGTGCTGGAGATTCCCCATTACTGGGCACAGAGCAGCCATATATGTGGAGTGCGGCTCTGCAGGTGGAGGTAGGTGCTGGAGATTCCCCATTACTGGGCACAGAACAGCCATATATGTGGAGTGCGGCTCTGCAGGTGGAGGTAGGTGCTGGAGATTCCCCATTACTGGGCACAGAACAGCCATATATGTGGTGTGCGGCTCTGCAGGTGGAGGTAGGTGCTGGAGATTCCCCATTACTGGGCACAGAACAGCCATATATGTGGAGTGCGGCTCTGCAGGTGGAGGTAGGTGCTGGAGATTCCCCATTACTGGGCACAGAGCAGCCATATATGTGGAGTGTGGCTCTGCAGGTGGAGGTAGGTGCTGGAGATTCCCCATTACTGGGCACAGAACAGCCATATATGTGGTGTGCGGCTCTGCAGGTGGAGGTAGGTGCTGGAGATTCCCCATTACTGGGCACAGAACAGCCATACATGTGGAGTGCGGCTCTGCAGGTGGAGGTAGGTGCTGGAGATTCCCCATTACTGGGCACAGAGCAGCCATATATGTGGTGTGCGGCTCTGCAGGTTGAGGTAGGTGCTGGAGATTCCCCATTACTGGGCACAGAGCAGCCATACATGTGGTGTGCGGCTCTGCAGGTGGAGGTAGGTGCTGGAGATTCCCCATTACTGAGCACAGAACAGCCATATATGTGGAGTGCGGCTCTGCAGGTGGAGGTAGGTGCTGGAGATTCCCCATTACTGGGCGCAGAACAGCCATATATGTGGTGTGCGGCTCTGCAGGTGGAGGTAGGTGCTGGAGATACCCCATTACTGGGCACAGGGGGCAGTAACCCCTTCAGCGCTGAACATCTTTTGAAGTTTGACATCACTTTGTTTCAGACCTCTATAACTTTTCTTTCCCTCCCATTTCTCTGTTTCAGGCTTTTTACATATAATGTAACCAGAGGCGTAGCTAGGGTTTTGGTTCGGGGGCGGGCGAAACTTCTGAGTGGGCCCCTAACCAGGTAACTTTGATTACAACTCAGTGATGCACCCTAATAGTGGATGTAGGAGATGACCGCGCTGTTACTGAAAATAATCTCTATACAAAGACCAATATTGATATCACCGCCATATGGTCAGTGGTAAATAACACCAGTCCTACAGAACATATAATAGATTACAGCAGAGTTACAGATAATGACTTACCGCTGACGTTCTTTCTGATGGAATCGTTCACTTTTCATGTTGTTCCACCTGGCCCAGACCGACATGACAACTTCTGTCAGCCAGGACTCGGCTGCAGAGATTACAAGAAAGACACGTTTCACATCTCATATTCCAGCCCCATCACCATCTATCCCCAACCTGCACAAGCTCCTCATCCTTCTGATACCCCAATACTGAGCTGCTGCTGCCGTATGTGTCCCTATTACTGCACCTCATACCCCAATACTGAGCTGCTGCTGCCGTATGTGTCCCTATTACTGCACCTCATACCCCAATACTGAGCCGCTGCTGTGTGGTTCTGTGTGACCTCTAAATTCTGAAGCACCCCTCTATAATATAGTAATGCTGGGTGCAAGTGCCCTAGAACACAGTGGCCACATTTTGTCCCCAGAATGTAATAATGCCCCGTTTGACAGTCACAGTAACCTGAGTTCAATATAAACAGCAAACAAAAAGGCAGCAACACTCACCTGCCCAGATCTCAGAACAAATGCACTACAGGGTGCAGCCAGCCCATAAAGCAAGATGTTAGCTACACAGGTGCAAAATACCAGATTAAACAGCCACTCTCCACATACCCATTCAGGGAGAGTGTGACTGCCCAGTATACAATTGCACAATAAAGGCCTGCATAGGGTGCCGTTCACACAAGGATACTGCATAGTGTCTGGTTCACAGCCTATTAATCACACCCCTACTATTCAAACAGGCGGGCTGGCCAGTACACTCTCAATGCGCACCAGTGTGAACACCCCTCATGCAAAACCAAACGTGCTTGGGCAAAATACATAAGCTTGTAACCTGCGCCAAAGGTCCCCACGCTTACAAATATCAACTAATACCCCACTATTTTTGTATTTTTTGCACTTTATTTGTTGAGGTGCAGCCAAGCCCAAGCACGTTTGGTTTTGCATGAGGGGTGTTCACACTGGTGCGCATTGAGAGTGTCCTGGCCAGCCCGCCTGTTTGAATAGTAGGGGTGTGATTAATAGGCTGTGAACCAGACACTATGCAGTATCCTTGTGTGAACGGCACCCTATGCAGGCCTTTATTGTGCAATTGTATACTGGGCAGTCAACCCCTCCCTGAATGGGTATGTGGAGAGTGGCTGTTTGATCTGGTATTTTGCACCTGTGCTGCTAACATCTTGCTTTATGGGCTGGGTGCACCCTGTAGTGCATTTGTTCTGAGATCTGGGCAGGTGAGTGTTGCTGCCTTTTTGTTTGCTGTTTATATTGAATTTTTGGAGACCTGAGTCTCCTTTAGTGGCCTTGATGGATAGTGTAGTAACCTGAGTTCCCCTATAACAATAAGTGCCCACTTTACTTTTAATAATGTCCCATGTTTCCCCCCTGTACAGCACCCCTATACACAGTATAATGCCCCCTCACTGTATACATACTGACCCCTTAGTATCCCCAATGATGGCTCCTACACTGTATGATGGCCCCCTCACTGTAATCTCCACATTGTATGATGGCCCCTAGATAGTCTCCATATAGTATAATACACCAGATAGTTCTCAATATAGTATAATGCAGCCCCCATAGGCAGACTCTACAGTATAATGCACCCCCCCATAGGCAGACTCAATAGTATATTGCAGCCCCCAATAAGCAGACTGTAATGTAAGGCAGCACCCTCCCTATAGGCAGACTGTAATATAAGGCAGCACTCCCCCCATAGCCAGACTATAGTATAGGGCAGCCCTCCATCCCTTATAGGCAGACTGTAGTATAAGGCAGCACCCCCACCCTATAGGCAGACTGTAGTATAAGGCAGCACTCCCACCCTATAGGCAGACTGTAGTATAAGGCAGCACCCCCACCCTATAGGTAGACTGTAGTATAAGGCAGCACTCCCACCCTATAGGCAGACTAGTATAAGGCAGCACCCCCACCCTATAGGCAGACTGTAGTATAAGGCAGCACCCCCACCCTATAGGCTGACTGTAGTGTAAGGCAGCCTCCCCATACCCTATAGGCAGACTGTAGTATAAGGCAGCCTCCCCATCTCTATAGGCAGACTGTAGTAGAAGGCAGCCTCCCCATCCCCTATAGGCAGACTGTAGTGTAAGGCAGCCTCCCCATCCACTATAGGCAGACTGTAGTGTAAGGCAGCCTCCCCATCCCCTATAGGCAGACTGTAGTATAAGGCAGCCTCCCCATCCCCTATAGGCAGACTGTAGTATAAGATAGCCCCCCTATAGGTAGACTGTAGTATAATGCACCCCCATAAAAAAATAAATAAATCCTGCACTCACCTCTCTTGCTCCTGGCTCCTGCGCTGCTCACTGCTCCCGCTCATCTCCTGATAGCAGGCGCCGGGCAGTGACGTCATCGCGCCCTCTGTCGCTCCTTCTCTCGTCACTGCGGTCAGCTGTATCGGCTGGATACAGCTGAACCTGCGATCGATAACAGGTGGGGGGCCCACTGCTGGCACTGGGCCCCCCGCCTGCTCAGGGGCCCATAGCAGCCAGACGGCAGAGAGATCGATTCTCCCTGCTCTGCCGCAGAATGTAACTGTATCGGCACGCTGCGCACGATGATACAGTTACAGTAGCGTAGCTCCGGGTGGGTCCCCTCAGAGCGTGGGGCCCGGGGCCACCGCCCCCTCTGCCCACCCGGTAGCTACGCTACTAAATGTAACTGATCGACTTCTATTAACCCCTTCACGACCTTGGACATATAGGTAAGTCCAAGGTCATCTCCCTCCTTTTGATGCCGGCTCTAGTGCTGAGCCTGCTTCTTTCCCATCACATGACAGCTGATTTGTTTAGCTGTCATATTCCCTTAACAGCTGTGGGTGGAAGATTCACCCACGGCTGTTGACCAGTTAAATGCCGCTGTCAATCTCTCACAGCGGCATTTACCACACGGTCGAAAGCACATCACTAATCCCGCCCATCAGTGCACCTGTCACGGGAGTGTGGGGCGCTGATGGGTTGTCATGACAGCCGGGGGTCTGCAGAAGAACCCCTTGTCTGTCATTGTAAATCTCCTATGAGCACTGCCCCGTAGCCGGCGTTCATAGGAGACGATGATTTCTGCTATACATAGGAGTGCTGAGGCCCTGCTCTGTGTAGTACAGGCGATCAGAAGATCCCAGCTCCAATTCTCCTAAGGAGACTAATGAAGCCAGGAAAAAGTGGAAGAAAAAAAAGTTTAAAAAGCGAAATGCTCAAATTGCCCTCCTTTTGCCCCATTAAAATAATAATAATAATAATATATATACAGTGCCTACAAGTAGTATTCAACCCCCTGCAGATTTAGCTGGTTTGATAAGATGCAAATAAGTTAGAGCCTTCAAACTGCAAACGAGAGTAGGATTTATTAACAGAAGCATAAATCTTACAAACCAAAAAGTTATGTTGCTCAGTTGAATTTTAATACATTTTAAACATAAAAGTGTGGGTCAATTATTATACAACCCCTATGTTTAATATTTCGTGGAATAACCCTTGTTTACAATTACAGCTAATAATCGTCTTTTATAAGACCTGATCAGGCCGGCACAGGTCTGTGGAGTTATCTTGGCCCACTCCCCCATGCAGATCTTCTCCAAGTTATCTAGGTTCTTTGGGTGTCTCATGTGGACTTTAATCTTGAGCTCCTTCCACAAGTTTTCAATTGGGTTAAGGTCAGGAGACTGACTAGGCCACTCCAACACCTTGACTTTTTCCCTCTTGAACCAGGCCTTGGTTTTCTTGGCTGTGTGCTTTGGGTCGTTGTCTTGTTGGAAGATGAAATTACGACCCATCTTAAGATCCTTGATGGAGGAGCGGAGGTTCTTGGCCAAAATCTCCAGGTAGGCCGTGCTATCCATCCTCCCATGGATGCGGACCAGATGGCCAGGCCCCTTGGCTGAGAAACAGCCCCACAGCATGATGCTGCCACCACCATGCTTGACTGTAGGGATGGTATTCTTGGGGTCGTATGCAGTGCCATCCAGTCTCCAAACGTCACGTGTGTGGTTGGCACCAAAGATCTCGATCTTGGTCTCATCAGACCATAGAACCTTGAACCAGTCTGTCTCAGAGTCCTCCAAGTGATCATGAGCAAACTGTAGACGAGCCTTGACATGACGCTTTGAAAGTAAAGGTACCTTACGGGCTCGTCTGGAACGGAGACCATTGCGGTGGAGTACATTACTTATGGTATTGACTGAAACCAATGTCCCCACTGCCATGAGATCTTCCCGGAGCTCCTTCCTTGTTGTCCTTGGGTTAGCCTTGACTCTTCGGACAAGCCTGGCCTCGGCACGGGATGAAACTTTCAAAGGCTGTCCAGGCCGTGGAAGGCTAACAGTAGTTCCATAAGCCTTCCACTTACGGATGATGCTCCCAACAGTGGAGACAGGTAGGCCCAACTCCTTGGAAAGGGTTTTGTACCCCTTGCCAGCCTTGTGACCCTCCACGATCTTGTCTCTGATGGCCTTGGAATGCTCCTTTGTCTTTCCCATGTTGACCATGTATGAGTGTTGTTCACAAGTTTGGGGAGGGTCTTAAATAGTCAGAAAAGGCTGGCAAAAGAGATCATTAATCCACACATGTGAAGCTCATTATTCTTGGTGCCTGAACTACTTCTTAATACTTTAGGGGGACCAAACAGAATTCTTGTGGTTTGAGGGGTTGAATAATAAATGACACTCTGAATTAACTTTTAACGTTTTTAAAAAAAAAAAATTATAAAAATTTTTTTTGCTGCGGTGCATTTCCCTCTTCCAGGCTGATCTACAGTACAAATGTCACAATGCCAAGTTAATTCCGCATGTGTCAACCAGCTAAATCTGCAGGGGGTTGAATACTACTTGTAGGCACTGTACATATATTTGGTATCGCTGCATTCAAAATTGCCCGATCTATGAAGATATAGAGTAAATTAATCTGATCGGTAAATGGCATAACAAGAAAAAACACGAGAATTACCTTTTTCTGGTCGCCACAACATTGCAATAAAATGCAATTACAGGTGATCAAAAGATCTTCTCTATCCCAACATGGTATAGAAAGAACGTCAGCTGGGTGCGCAAAAAATAAGCCCTCAATCAGCCCCAGATCATGAAAAATGGAGACGCTAAGGGTCTTGGAAAATGGCGACATTTATTTTTCTTACAAACTTTGGATTTTTTTTCACCGCTTAACCCGTTAATGAACTCCGATACGCCTTTTAATGCCACTGAGAAATAAGTGTATAGTGCACCCCTGCATCAGAAAATCTCTGGGGGTAACTGAGACCCCGGGGAACATGATTGTGGTCAGTTTTTACCGTCCCGAGTCTCGTGATTGCCATTATTCACCGAATAATGACAATCGCAAAAAAAAAAAATACGATTTTCAATTAATTTTTCTCTAGTTGCCTTCCACGACAGCATTGGAGGTTGTGTCCATATCCTAATGGGGGACAGGAAGCACAAAGAGGTTAAAAACAGCTCCCACCTCCCATTAGCCAGTGTCTTCCTGTCCCGCATGGGGCATGGAGAGGTTCCTGGTACGCTGTGTGGCCGGCTGAGGCAGTGGTACCTGTGCATTTAAACTTGCCAGGCAGTGGTGGTCAGGACCTGGCCTTCCTCCTCCTTGCTGCTCCCGTCTCCTGCGTGGATTCTGGGACCACTTCTCCTGGCCCACCTGCGTCCCCTTGCGGGGGTAAAGCGGGCCAGTAATCCCCTCCGTAGGCCTCACTGAGCTCTCCAGCATCTCCCCCTCCTGAGTACGCTGTTCGGGACCCGGAAGCGGTGGCGCGTCACTTCTGGGTCTTGCGTTCCAACAGTGGAACGCATGCAACTTCCAGTTCCGGCTGGGGGCCTGGGAGCGCCGAATGGCATGCAAAGCACGCTGAAGATGCCTGCTTGGGATCCCGGAGGGGGAAGGGGAGGCTAATTGCCAAAGCGCTGGGGCAGCGCTTATATTTTATATATAAAAGCTTCCAGAAGACGTCGCAGGTAAGACTGATCCCAGCATGGAGAGTACCTCCAGCCCTGCGCCTACAGAGCCCAGCGCTCCCCCAGCCCCAGTACGTTTGGCGGGGATGGGCCCCATAGAGGATATAGGTTAGGTTCCCCCACATATCTCTCTCTCACTCTGTTTGCAGGGAGACAAGTCTACCCATAAAGCCTCAAACAGACGCAAATGCGCAATCTGTAGCCTTAAGTTGCCGCTTAAATGGGAGAAAAAGTTATGCTAAGCCTGCACGAAACAAGGTTGTCAGAACTGAGCACCCCTCACTAATTAAGGAGATACGCATGCTCGTCAAACAAGAGGTTCAGACCTCACTGGCCATATTTACCCCTCCAACACCACCCTCACCTGGTCCGTCACCCCCCCAAAAGAGGAAATTTCAGGTGGAGCTGTCGGACGTCTCTTATGAGTCATCCGCTAGTAGATGGGAAAATCCTTTACCTCATAAAAACCCTGAGGTCAGGAAATATCTTTTCTCTTCTGAATATATTGAAGAGTTGGTGAGTGCAGTGCAGAGCACTATGGGTTAGAGGAGGAGCCAGTCCCTCAGTCCATACAGTACAAGTTGTTTGGCGGGACACAAGCTGAGAAACTAGCGGGCTTTCCAGTGCATATGAGCATCATTGAGATGATTAATCAGGAGTGGGAACTTCCAGAAAAGCGGCTAACCACCCTCTCAGACTTTAAGCACAGGTTTCCCCTTGATGAAAATCTGGTCAGATGGGATATTCCTAAGGCCTCATACTCACTGGGTGGAAAAAAATCGGTCCGTTTTCTGCAGGAAAAAAACGGTACATTTGTTGTAATAAGGCATGCGATTTTGATGCGATTTTAAATCGCACCATGCGTTTTCTGTCAGTTTTCCATCAGTTTTCCATCTGTATGCAATGCGATTTTAACATGAAGTTTTACATAGAGCAGTTATCTCTATGTAAAAAGTCATGTAAAAATCACATTGTAACAAAAAAATGTACACAAAAAGCAAATAATTATATATATAATATATATATATATATATATATATACATCTAATATATATATATATATATATATATATATAGGTCATACACTTCTACATAGTATAATAGCCGCTAATTCATCCCCGGCTATACTGTAAAATCACACTGACAGCTTTAATAAAGAATATAAACAATACATATACACACATAGAATACATATATATATATATATATATATATATATATATATATAATTGTGACATATAGATATACATATATTTATAGTTCTTACACTTCTACATACTGTAATAGCCGCTAATTAAATTGCCGGCTTTTGTGAAATCACAGAAGCCGACATGAAATGATACATTGTTTCCACACAGTTAACCATGTCATTTCCTGTATTTTGATATATGGTTTGAACTTACAATTACATAAGTGTATTTGTGCAAAATTTCAGACATGTAGGGGTTAATTAAAGGTGTAAATTCGTTGAAAAAAAATGCGTGGGCTCCCGCTGTATTTTCTCCACCAGACAGACAAAGCAAGCGAGTGGGACCAGATAATAATAGCCTAGGGAGGGTACATTTTTTTGTGCCCCCCCTGGCTACTAACATCTGCCCCCAGACACCCCAGAAAGGGCAAATCTCTAATTAGATTTGCCCTTTCTGGCACTGTGCCCGTCTATTCCCATTGCCCTGTAGCGGTGGCGAATGGGTTAATAAGGGGTTAATGTCACCTTGCAATTGAAAGGTGACCTTAAGCCAGGTTAATAATTGAGAGCTGTCAATTAGACAACTATCAATTATTAATTCTATTGAAGTAAATAAAAAAACACAAACACACTTTAAGAATAAATAATTTTAATGAAATCAAAACACATTTTTTTGACCATCTTTTATTTAACTCTTAATCCGTTCGAAGCCCTTGTTCTTCTAAAATAAATATAAAATAATAAAACAACATTATTCTTACCTATCTGGCGATCTGTCACGTCCCACGATGTAATCCTTCACAACGGGTTAACTAGCAATCAGCTAAGCAGCGCAAGTAATCCTGCGTGCTCATCTGATAGCTCCTGAATGAATGAGCTTATCTCCTGCCGACAGGAGAGGATGTGATTAATGAATGAAGCTTAATTGATTGTATCCCACTTTCACCTTAGGTCAGGTCACTGAAGTGAAAGTGCCAATAAATCAATTAAGCTCCATTCATGAATCTATTCCTCCCTTTTGCTGGGAGAGGAAGTTATTAATTCATGGGAATACAGCTTTGAGACAGCATTATTAGCTCTCTGCAAGCTGTAACCTGTTAACCCTTTCTGATGGATTACACCGTGGGACCTGACTGTACATCGGATTGGTAAGAATAATTTTGCTTTTTTTATTTTATTTTTATTACAGGAAATGGTTTTAGCAGGAAAATAAAATATGGTCAAAAACTGTGTGATTATTTCATTAAACTTATTTTTTATTAAACTGTGTGTGTTTGATTTTTATATCATACAATAGGATTAATAATTGATAGTTGTCTAATTGACAGCTCTCAATTATTAACCTGGCTTAAGGTCACCTTTCAATTGCAAGGTGACATTAACCCCTTATTAACCCATTCACCACCGCTACAGGGCAATGGGAATAGACGGGCAAAGTGCCTGAAAGGGCAAATCTAATTAGAGATTTGCCCTTTTTGGGTTGTCTGGGGGCAGATGTTAGTAGCCAGGGGGGGCACAAAAAAATGTACCCTCCCTAAGCTATTATTATCTGCCCCCACTCGCTTGCTTTGTCTGTCTGGTGGAGAATATACAGCGGGAGCCCACGCATTTTTTTTCAACGAATTTACACCTTTAATTAACCTCTACATGTCTGAAATTTTGTACAAATACACTCATGTAATTGTAAGTTCAAACCATATATCAAAATACAGGAAATTACATGGTTAACTGTGTGGAAACAATGTATCATTTCATGTCGGCTTCTGTGATTTCACAAAAGCCGGCAATTGAATTAGCGGCTATTACAGTATGTAGAAGTCTATGAACTATAAATATATATATATGTATGTGTTACAATGACATATATATATATATGTATATATATATATATATATACATATATATATATATGTGTATTCTATGTGTATGTATCTACTGTTTTGTGAGCTGTCAGTGTGATTTTACAGTAGCCGGGGATGAATTACCGGCTTTTCAAAGGAGACTGGTGCATATAAATCGGACAGCACGTGCATGGTGCGAGTGCTGTTCGTTTTTTAATCGCACCCATTGACTTGCATTGGCGATTTTCATCCCAAAATCGCATCAAATCGCAGCATGCTGCGATTTTTTTCTCACAACAATATCTGATGAAAAAAAAATCGCAAATGAGAATTCACCCATTGACTAACATTGGTCAGATTTGCATCCGATTTTTTATCGTCTGATTTTCATCCGTTTTCGGCACCAGTGAGTATGAGGCCTAAGGTGGACGTTCAGGTGGGAGGGTGGCAAAAAAGACCTCCTTACCCTTTGAGGATTCCTCCCAATTAAGGGATCCCATGGATAGAAAGATTGAGAGCCTTCTTAAAAAATCCTGGGAAACTTCCACCTCTGCCCTTAGATCAAATATAGCGTCCCCCTGTGTCGCCAGATCGCTCTTCCGTTGGTTGGAGGAATTGGAGAACCACATCTCCCAGTGTACTCGGAGGGGTGATGTATTGGACTCTCTGCTGTAACGGGTCTGGTAGGTGAAACCACTGAGCTTTATTATACAAGACAGTATACTTGTAAGAGAGCAGGTGGCGCCCGGGGAATACGGACAGGAATTCACGGGAAGTGACCAGGGAAGTCTCTGGGTAGGCAGGTTGTCACGGCAAGTGACCAGGGCAGTCTCTGGGTAGGCAGGTTGTCACGGCAAGTGACCAGGGCAGTCTCTGGGTAGGCAGGTTGTCACAGCAAGTGACCAGGGCAGTCTCTGGGCAGGCAGGTTGTCACAGCAAGTGACCGAGGCAGTCTCTGGGCAGGCAGGTTGTCACAGCAAGTGACCAGGGCAGTCTCTGGACAGGCAGGTTGTCACAGCAAGTGACCAGGGCAGTCTCTGGGCAGGCAGGTTGTCACAGCAAGTGACCGGGGCAGTCTCTGGGCAGGCAGGTTGTCACAGCAAGTGACCAGGGCAGTCTCTGGACAGGCAGGTTGTCACAGCAAGTGACCAGGACAGTTTCTGAATAGACAGGCTTATACGACCTGAGATGTTGGAGCCTCCTGGTAGGCTGCAGTCTGATGGCAGATGATCGCTCCCAAGCGAGCAGGCAGGAGTCTCTGGAGTAGCCGGTGATCACTGCTGGAGATGTCCGAACCTTCGGATAAGGCTGCAGTCGGATGGCAGATGATCGCTCCCAAGTGAGCAGGCAAGAGTCTCTGAAGTAGCCGGTGATCACTGCTGATGAAGTCCGAACCTTCGGATAGAGCTGCAGTCGGATGGCAGATGATCGCTCCCAAGTGAGCAGGCAAGAGTCTCTGTAATCGCCGGGGATCACTGCAGGTGATGTCCGAACCTCCGGGGAGGGCTGCAGTCAGATGGCAGACAGCAAACAGACGGGTAACAGGCAGGCAACTGGAAACAGGAGCTGAGGGCTGAAGCAGAGTTATACAGTGCAACAACAACATTGCTCGGGCACCTCCATTAAGGAGGAAGCCCTTAATATAGGGTGGAGTCCTCCGGCATTGGCCGGAGACTAATTTGGAAAATGCGCGCGGCTCCTTTAAGAGCGGGGGAGGGCGTGGGCGCGCGCCCTAAGTCCAGCAGCAGGGAAGGAGCGCGCGGGCCCAGCAGGGCGGAATGAGGACGCCGAGGATGCTGGGGGTGCTGAGGACGCAGAGCGCTGGTAAGGGGAACGGCGTCCCTGCCTGGCAGAAGGCCGGGACGCCGATGCTACATCTGCCCATTCTCCATAAAGCAACAGGGTTCCTGGCGGACGCCTCCATGAAGTCAATACATATTGTCGCCACAAACCAACTCAGCCAGAAGGGCACTCTGGCTCAAAATGTGGAGCGGGGATGTGACTTCGAAAATAAAACTGTGTTCCATTTCCTTTAAAGGCGAGTATGTGTTCTTGCCAGCTCTGGATTAAATCCTGGAGAAGGCCACGGATAGGAAAAAGACTCTTCCTGAACAGAGACCACCTAAGAAGCGTGTTTTTCTGCCCTCCCAGTCTGTCCTCCCAATATAGGGGGAAGGGAAAGACGGGAAGATGGAGCTATGCCAAGGCGAAGCCCAAGAATATTCTTGTCCCCCAGCAGACACAGCAAGAAAAACAATGACTCTGATCCGATGGGGGGGAGACTCTCGAGGTTCATACCCAGTTGGCAGGATGTTTCCAGCAGCCACTGGGTCCTAAATGTCATACAAGAGGGCCTCCTAATAGAATTCGAGGATCCCCCTCTCCCGATCTTGAGTCACCTCCCCTCCATCTCGGGAGACTCAAGCCCTAATGACATCAGAATTGCAGCAGCAATATCTCCGATTCCAGCGAATGAGCTGGGAAGAGGTCACTTTTCCTGTATCTTCATGGTAAAGAAGCCATCAGGACGAGCCAGAATTATAATAAACCTAAAAGCTCTCAATCATTGCATATCATTGCATAACCTATCGCAAATTCAAGATGGAGTCCATAAAATCTGCCATCCCTCTGATAGGCCCTCACTCGTTCATGGCGACTATAGATCTCAAGGATGCCTACTTCCACATTCCGATACACCCTCTACACAGGAAGTATCTAAGATTCGCAGTCCGGTTGAATCACAGAGTAGTGCATTTCCAGTACAATGTGCTTCCCTTCGGGAACTCCTCGGCCCCAAGGGTCTTCTCCAGAATTATGGCGGAAGCTGTGGCACATATACGGGGGCAGGATATCGCCATTGTACCCTACCTGGATGACCTTCTAATTATTGGTCCCTCCGCCGAGATCCTCAAATCACAAGTATCCAGAACCCTGGACATTCTGCAAAATCTGGGTTGGGTTATGAATTTAAAAAAATCCCAGCTCCAGCACTCAAAAAAGATAAGATTTCTGGGGGTCCTTCTAGACTCAGCAAGTCAGAGGTCTCTCTTACCAGACGACCATCGCCAGGATCTGATAACCAAGGTCTTGGCCTTCAGGGATCAGAGGTCACCTACCCTACGGATGGCCATGTCTCTCCTGGGGTCTATGAAGGCCTTTATACAGTCGGTAGCTTGGGCTCAGGCCTACTCCAGAGTGCTTCAGGCACATATCCTGGAAAACTGGGACGGGAACCCCAATTCTTTAAACAAAAGAGCCCAGACAACAGGGAGAGTAAAATCCTCCTTGACCTGGTGGTTAAGGCAGGCGAATCTATGCAGAGGGGTGAACTAGATACAAACCCCTCTGGTAACGGTAACTACAGATGCCAGCAGAAGAGGCTGGGGGGCAGTAGTTCTGCAAGTCCCATTCCAGGGCCTCTGGAGTCAACAGGAAAGTCTCAAATCTTCCAACTTCAGGGAGTTTAAAGCTGTGGAGATGGCCTTTCTAGCAGCGGGCACTCTGATATCAGGTCACCATGTCAGAGTATACTCGGACAATATGACTACCGTAGCCCATCTCAAACACCAGGGAAGCCCGAAATTCAACAGTCTAAGAAATATCTCAAACCGAATCTTCTACTGGGCCAAGAAACATCTTCTCTCCTTGATGGCAGTACACCTGAAGGGGTCTGAAAACACACAGGCAGACCTCCTAAGCCGCCAGGACATCCAGGCGGGAGAATCGAGCCTGAAAAAGGAAATCTTCAACATGTTAGCAGACAGATGGGACCTACCCGAGGTGGACCTACTGGCCTCAGGCCAGAATACGCAGGTCAGGGCCTACTTCTTAAATCTCTGAGACATTTCCCAGGGAGTGGACTCCTTCGCCCACACATGGAAATTTCGGCTGGCATATGCCTTTCCCCTGATAACCTTACTGGCAAAGACCCTTCGGAAAATTCAGGACGATCAAGTCCCAACTATCCTGGTAGCTCCAGCGTGGCCAAAGAGAAGCTGGTACCATCTCATCTTGAAACTCCAAGTGGACAGACAAATCCTCCTACCACCATCAGACAACCAAATCCCAGAAGGCTGAATCTAGCTGCCTGGCTGCTGAAACCCAGGTACTATGAGCAAAGCGCCTCTCGGAGTCAGTAATTTCCACCTTACAAAAGTCCAGAAAACCTGTTACTAATGCCATATATAACAAGGTATAGAAGAAATTCTCCTCGTGGTGTCAGTCTAATACACCTGATCCCTTCCACCCCAATATATCTCAAACACTGGACTTTTTGCAAAAATGGCTGGAATTGGGTCTTAAACCAAGCACGCTAAAAGTACAGGTGTCCGCGCTAAGCTCCGTTTTTGAACAGGATCTAGCTAGCCATCGTGGGTAAGAAGATTCATGGTCTCAACACTTAGACTTCATCCCAAAAGACAAGTCACTGTCCCATCCTGGGACCTAAACCTGGTACTCAGAGGTCTCACGGGCCATCCCTTTGAACCCCTATCCTCTTGTACTCCTCAACTTATCTCGTACAAAGCAGCGTTCTTGGTCGCCATATCTACAGCAAGACGAGTAGGAGAATTGCAGGCTCTCTCGATCATAGAACCTTATCTAACCATCAGAGACGACTCCATTGTTTTTCGCCCTGATCCATCCTTTCTACCAAAAGTAGTATCAGATTTTCACCGATCACAGGACATAATCCTCCCGTCATTTTGCCAAAATCCAGCAAATCTAAAGGAACAAGAGTTTCACACTCTGGATGTCCGACGAATAATTTTACACTACCTGAGACATTCTGAATCATTCAGGATTGATCAAAATCTTTTTATTCATCTGTACGGCAGAAACAAAGGCAAAAAAGTGGCAAAAAATACAAATGCCAAGTGGATAAAAAAGGCCATAACTGAAGCATACCTAGCCCAGAACATGACAGCACCTGCGGGTTTAAAAGTTCACTCCACCAGATCTACTTCAGTATCCTGGGCTGAAAGAGCTGGCGCATCTACGGAGCAGGGCTGCAACATGGTCTTCCTTACACACCTTTACCAAACATTATAGATTGGACTTTTGGTCCAAACGGGATCTAGGCCTTGGCCGGAAAGTACTCCAGGCCGTATCCCCCCGCAGTGCAGAATTGGTTGGTATTCCTCCTATGCTGTCGTGGAAGGCAACTAGAGAAAATAGAATTAGACCTACTGGTAATTCGGTTTCTAGGAGCCTTCCACGACAGCACTAATTCCCTCCCGACATTCTTGGATTAAGTTCTGAGAATCTAAAAGGTAACTGATGCTATGAGATTGGTTGTAAGTCACTGGCTAATGGGAGGTGGGAGGGGTTTTTAACCTCTTTGTGCTTCCTGTCCCCCATTAGGATATGGAGACAACCTCCTATGTTGTCGTGGAAGGCTACTAGAAACTGAATTACCGGTCGGTCTAATTCTAGTTTCTCTCCTCTGATATGATAATAGCATACCAGAGGAGATAGAAATGGGGTCCCCAATGCATTTTGGTACCTCCGGCAACCCTGGACCCTCCTGCTTCGTACCCCGGCCCTCCATGTCCTCTTCCCGGAAGAAAATGGCGGGCGCATGCGCACTGTGCCCACCTAGATCTGCCGGCCGGTACCCGTCAACAATAGGAGATTTTTACTATTGGTTCATTTTGATCACTATTTTAGACCCTATCACACTGATCAAAATACAAAAAAAAAATTGTCAATCGAACCCTCCTTTGTCACCCCCTTCATTAGGTAAAAATAATAAAATATTTTTTTTTTATTCTTTGCAGTTAGGCTCAGGGTTGGGGTTAGGGTTGGGGTTAGGCTTTGGGATAGTGTTGGGGTTAGAGTTAGGGTTGGGGCTAGGGTTAGGGTTGTGTTGGGGTTGGGGTTACGGTTGTGGTGTTAGGGTCAGGGCTGTGTTGGGGTTATGGTTGGGATTAGGGTTAGAGTTGGGATTAGGGTTAGGAGTGTGTTGGGGTTAGGACTGTGTTATGTTTGCAGTTAGAATAGGCTTCCACTGTTTAGGTAGATCAGGGAGTCTCCAAATGCGACATGGTGTTCGCCATCGATTCTAGCCAATTTTGCGTTCAAAAAGTCAAACAGTGCTCCCTCCATTCTGAGCCCTACTATGCACCCAAATAGTAGCTTTCCCCCACATACGGGATATCAGTGTACTCAGGAGAAATTGCGCAACAAATTTTGTGGTCCATTTTCTCCTGATACCCTTGTGAAAATAAAAAAGTTTGGGTCTAAAATAAATTTTTTTGTGAAAAAGTTAAATATTTATTTTTTCCTTCCACATTGCTTTAGTTCTCATGAAGCACCTGAAGGGTTAATAAACTTCTTGAATGTGGTTTTGCGCACCTTGAAGGGTGCAGTTTTTAGAATAGTGTCACTTTTGGGTATTTTCTGTCATATTGACCCCCCAAAGTCACTTTAAATGTGTGGTGGTTCCTAAAAAAAATGGTTTTGTTAATTTTGTTGGGAAATCGCTGGTCAACTTTTAACCCTTATAACTTCCTAACAAGAAAATATGTTTCCAAAATTTTTGCCAAATTTCATCTTTTTCATAAATAAATGCAAGTCATATCAAAGAAATTTTACGACTAACATGAAGTACAATATACCAGGAAAAGAAAAAACAATATCAGAATCAGTGAAATCTGTTGAAGCGTTCCAGAGTTTTTACCTCATAAAGTGACAGTGGTCAGAATTGTAAAAATTGGCCTGGTCATTAAGGTCAAAATTGGCTCGGTCACTAAGGGGTTAAATAAAAAAAAGAACCTATACATGTTTGGTATCTTAATGACCTGAGGAATCATAATGGCAGGTCTGTTTTCGCATTTAGTGAACATGGTAAATAAAAAATTCAAAAAACTATTGTGGAATTGCATTTTTTTTTTGCAATTTTACTACACTTGGAATTTTTTCCCCGTTTTCCATTACATTAAGTAGTAAAGTCAATGGTGTCATTCAAAAGTACAACTCTTCCTGCAAAAAAACAAGCCCTCACATGGCCATATTGACAGAAAAATAAAAAAGTTATGGTTCTGGGAAGAAGGGGAACGAAAAATGGAAAATTGCCCTGGGGTGAAGGGTAAATATATTTTTGGTGAGCAGAAGACAGACGGACACTTCTCTATTTCTGATTATTAAAGATACAATTACTGTGATAACAATAACGTATAGGGAATACTTGTTGTATGACTTTTCCACAATAATATCTCATTACTGGGGAAGAAATATTGTTTTCATGTCATCACTTTACAAGTACCGCAACCTTTATTGATTTTTCTGGCTGCCATGGTGACTATCAACACCAGGGGCAGACACAGACTGCAGATGGCCCCTGTGCGAGAATTACATATGGGGCCCCTCCGTACCACAATGATGTTATTGAAACATATACAAGGACAAATTTATAGTTTAGAACAGAAATATCAAACCTAAACAATAAACTAAAGTTCCATATTTGACAGAATATAAAGACACGTAACTCATGTAACCAGGATATAATATGGGCAGAGTTAAGTTATGTTCATACGTTGCATGAACATAACCTTCCGCCAGACTGGATGCAGCCGCATGTTCCAGTCCGAGAGTGGTCGGCAGTGCCGGGTGTTCATGCGAGTTTCTCACATGTGTGACCCGGCCTTGGGTATAAAATGGTCCTGGAGCCAAGGCAGTGGAAGTGCTGTATCACACCCAGAGCACTTGCAAACTCATTTGCCTACCACTTCTAAAGTGGATTCCTCTGCAGCAGATCAGCGTTTTGTTTAATACGGTTAAGGATTCATTTTGAAAAATGTCATCAGTTTGGCAGAGGGGGTAGGCCTCGGCACTTGCCCGGGTACGCCGGGTGCTGACGCCGGCCCTGCTCCCAGTGATGAACTGACAGGAGTCAATGGCTCCTGCAGTGCATCACTGAGGTTACCTGAGTTCATTCTCTCACTTTACGGCAATGCTGTGTGGGAATTTTCTCACCCAGCATTGCCAGTGAGAGAATGAACTTAAGTGACCTTACTCCCGGCGGCGGAGGGATATTCACCGTGGAGGATTACTTCCGCTGTCAGTGCATCATGGAGGCCGTGTAGAGCACTGACATCACCCGATGTCAGTGTTCTACACCGGAGATCGTCGTGGGACACTCGTTAAAAACTGAACTATGGTGGAAAGGTAAGTATAGGTTGGTTTTTTATTTTACCAGACATATAGTGTATGTTTCCACATGCCGGATTCGTTCAGTATTTGCTGCGGATTGAATGCTGCGTACAGCTGCAGCGTCCAGATGTTACAGCATAGTGGAGGGGATTTTATGAAATCCCATGTCCACTATGCGTACACACACCAAGGGGGCAGACCTGCGTATATGCCCATGCGGCGCGTCTTTATAGACCGCAACATGTCTATCTTGCGGAGACGCTCCATCTACACAAGATAAATAACAGTCCTATGTATAAGATGCTATGATTCCGCATATGTTCAATGTGTTTTGGATGTACTGCATCCAAAGCTATGGGAATCCAGCACGTGGAAACATACCCTCACACTATATCCACATGCACGCATGTACCTACAGAGAAACAGTTTACTGTGCGTACACACTGTAGCATGTGTAATACACTATGTAAACAATATTACATATTCTGTATACCATATACACAGTCATGTACACTATATATAAATTATGTACCCACTTACATACACTATATACCATACCCATACTATTTAAAACTCTATATACTTTTACATATGCTATACACTGTATTCCAAATTATTATGCAAATAATATTTTCTCAGATTTTCCCAAATTATCTATATGAATTTCAGTCATTGTAATTTTCCAGTCAAATAACTATTAGAGTACAATTGAAAGGTTTTTGTACAAACTGCCTATGATAACAGTATATTTTTAAAAAAATAAAACACTCAAACTGCACTCAAAATGCATGTTCCAAATTATTATGCACAGCAGAGTTTTCAACCTTTTCATTTTAATAAAGAACAAAAAAATGGTCATTTTTGAAATTATAAGCATTAGCAGGTTCTTACAAACTGAAATCAAACAGTTTTCAACTCAAAACTTTATTCTAGGTGATGTTACATTTGCACATAGGACCCCTTGTTGGAAAGGAGCTTCTGAACTCTCTCCTCCATTGAATTTGTCAGGTTTTGGATGGTTTCTGCTTCAATTGTTTTGCATGAGGACAGAATACCCTCCCAGAGCTGTTGCTTAGATGTGAACTGCCTTCCGCCATCATAGACACTCCTTTTGATGATGCTCCAGAGGTACTCAATGGGGTTGAGGTCAGGGGAGCATGGGGGCCACACCATAAGTTTGTCCCCTTTTATGCCCATAGCAGCCAGAGATGCAGATGTGTTATGTGCAGCATGAGACGGGGCATTATCATGCATGAAAATGATCTTGCTGCGGAATGCACAGTTCTTCTTCTTGAACCATGGCAGGAAGTGCTGTTTGAGAAACTCAATATACACTATGGAGTTGATCTTTACCCCTTCAGGGATCCTAAAGGGGCCGACAATCTCTCTCCCCATGATTCCAGCCCAAAACATTACTCCACCTCCTCTTTGTTGGCTCCGTAGCCGTGTTTGCATGGGGTGTTCATCAACCAGCCATCCTCCACTCCATCCATCTTGACCATCGAGCGTTGCACGGCACTCATCGGTGAACAAAACAGTTTTGAAGTCAGTATTCATGTATTGTCTGGCCCACTGGAGCCGTTTCTGCTTGTGTGCAGTGGATAGAGGAGGTCGACAGGATGGCTTACTCACAGCTGCAAACCTCTGAAGGACCCTGCATCTTGTTGTTTGGGGGACGTTGGAGGCACCAGCAGCTTCAAAAACTTGTCTGCTGCTATGACAATGCTTTTTTGCCGCTGCTCTTTTAACCTGATGTAATTGCCTCTAGGAAAGACTCCTCAATTTTCCCTTATCAGCATGCACACGTGTGTACTGTGAATCAGCTACATACTTCTTGATTGTGCGATGATCACGATGAAGTGTCTTGGCAATGTTGATTGTAGTCATGCCTTGACCTAAACACTCCACAATTTGTTGCTTCTCAGCAGCCGACACATCCTTTTTCTATCCCATTTTGGCAGAAAATGTAGGCTGCTTAATAATGTGGGACAGCCTTCTTATGGGTATGCCACACTAAGCGAGATCGCTAGCGAGATCGCTAATGAGATCGCTACTGCGTCACCATTTATGACGCAGTAGCGATCTCGTTAGCGACTTAGCTGTGTGTGACATGTAGCAGCGATGTGGCCCCTGCTGAGATGTCGTTGATCGCTTATGAACGTTCTGAGCCGTTTTTTGGTCGTTGGTGTCCCGCTGGTGAGCCTGAATCGCTGAGTGTGACACCCTTTATGAATGACTTCACCAGCGTCGCAGGTGGGACTAGGTTTTCCCAACGACCGCAGAGGTCATTATACAGATCGCTGAAGAGTTGTGTTTGGAATCACAGATCGCTGATGAGTTGTGTTTGGAATCTAACTAGCGATCACATAGCGATCGCAATAGCGATCTCGCCAGGTTAAGTCGTTATCGTGATCGCTGAGTGTGACACCCTTTATGAATGACTTCACCAGCGTCGCAGGTGGGACTAGGTTTTCCCAACGACCGCAGAGGTCATTATACAGATCGCTGAAGAGTTGTGTTTGGAATCACAGATCGCTGATGAGTTGTTTTTGGAATCTAACTAGCGATCGCACTAGCGATCTCGCCAGGTTAAGTCGTTATCGTGATCGCTAAGTGTGGCAGTACCTTTAAGTAGTCTTGCCTTTCACTAGACACACCTGCCAAACTAATTAGCACAGGTGTCTGCAATTGCTTACAGTGATATAAAGAGCCCTGACACACATCACCATTAATGAGTTTAACTGACAAACAAAAAAATTCTTACCTTATCACTCCTAAACAATTTTTGCATAATAATTTGGAACACAGTGTATACTGTTTATGGACAGATATAATTACCTTCACTGTAGTCGGTCTTCAGAAGCAGTTGGGGTCTTCATACTCCTGCCGGCTCCCAGTACAGCAGCCATGAGTGGTCATCAGAATATTGGGGACACAGCAGAGCAGGGTGAGGGTTGAGCAGCTTCCTGTCACTGCCCCTGCACACAGTACAGCTGTCATGTCCATCCTCTTCATTTTAATACATTTATTCCTGGCGGGCCCCTACCTAGACCAATGATTCCTCCCCTCACCACCTCCTATTTTCATGTGTATGTATATAATAATCCAGGACCCAGTCCTGCGGAGCAGTGCTGAGGCCCTGGGAAGAGTGCGTAGCAGCAGTGAGTCACAAGCAGAGCCTGCTTCAGTGACTCACTCTCCCCCTCACTCCTCTCTTCCAGTTCCAGCGTCTGCTCACTCTGCTGCCCTTCACCTCACCGCAGACTGCACCAGTGACAGACGGCCTGATAGTGTATGCTAACAGGTGAGGAATGGAGCCTGTTTGACCTTCATATCACATGTGTGCAGCAGAGCGGGCCCCCCTGCTTCACCCTGTTAGCATCCGGCTATCATTCACAACTTCGCTTTGTATGTCCGTCGGGGGCCCCCTTTCCGCTCTGGGTCCCTGCGATCACATAGTGAGATGCCGATGCGATGTTTAACCATCTGGATGAGACGTCACTATGGATCACAACATCTAAGGCCCCTTTCACATTGGTATCTTGCCCACTCTTAGTGGTCCTGTCAGAGCTTGCATCTGATCCCCCTGCAAAACGGGTTTCGAGCGTATGCCTCGAAAAGGCCATTGATAATAATAGTTCCGACAGATATAACCTGTGCTCTGTCAAGCAGATTATGAGCGTATGCACCTACTGGAAGCAGACACCCAGATGCAGTCTATTACGTCTTGGTGTCTGCCTCCGGTAGGTGTATACGCCTGGAAACAATGCACGACAGAGCACACATACGCCTGTGAGGGGGTTCGGATGCAAGCCTAGAAAGGTCCACTGAGAGTGGGCAAGTACACAATGTGAAAGCACCCTAAGGAGTTAAGTAGCCTCTACAATCGAGATTTGTAATAGTATGGGCATTGTTCTAGGAGGGATAAAGGGATTTCCCAATCATTGATAGATCATATATAGAAAATCTACACATTATATTATTTCCTGATATGTTTCCCTTTATTATCTCCAGTAATTGTATTATTATACAGAATTCTTTATGATGTTACATTGGCCTCATCTTCTTCCCTTTCAGATCCCTACAATATACAGTGGAGTTCTTCTATATAATTTTCCTGATTTACTAATCAAGGATGGATATGGACAGGGACAAGATGGTGGAGAGAATATTACACCTCACCCTAGAGATTCTCTTCCGGCTTACTGGAGAGGTGAGAGATTCTGATGAAGTCATATTACATCATTCTTATCTATGGGAATAACAGATGGACAGAACTGGAGAGGTGATGACACTGGAAATGTCTGTAGTGAGATTTATTAATGTGTCTCTCCATAACCAGGATTACACAGTAGTAAAGAAGACCTCTAGTGAGCGCTGTCAGCACCCTGTGTCTGAGGGATGGGAAAGACCCCTGAGCCCAATAATGAAACCTCCACCTCACCTCCTGATACACAAGGACATCAATGACCAGAAGATCCTAGAACTCACCTACAAGATGATTGAGCTGCTGACTGGAGAGGTGACACTGCTGGGAATGCTGCGACATTATACAGTAAAGCTATGAAGGGATCGGGGGATGACGGTATAATTGTGTGTGTCAGGTTCCTATAAGGAGTCAGGATGTTACCGTCTATTTCTCCATGGAGGAGTGGGAGTATTTAGAAGGACACAAAGATCTGTACAAGGACGCCATGATGGAGGTTCTACAGCCCCTCACATCACCAGGTAATAGACAGGACTAAATACACATGGCCTATAATTATCTGTATGTAAAGAATGAATTCAGTCCCTGTATGTGTTTCCTCCAGTTCTATCCAGTAAGAGGACAACACCAGAGAGATGTCCCCATCCTCTTCTTCCACAGGACTGTAAACAAGAAAATCCCGATGTTCCTCAGGATGATCAGGTAGATGGAGAGAAGGTGTCATGAGATCTCCTCTATGATGTGTAGACGGCTGTGAAGGTCTTGTGCTCAGTCTTGTTTTATCCACCAGAATTATATGTTTTATACTTGTGTAATGAGAACGATGGAGATGGCAGGATTAGAGCTGATCATAGATGCGACTTCTCCATCTGTCTGTGACTTTTACAGTATTTGTTTCAGGGTGAAGATCTGACCCATATTAATACTACAGAGACATATGTGAGGGGTGATGAGCGGTGTAAAGAGGAGATTCCTACATATGACTACCCAGGTGAGTAGTAACCACTAAATGCAGAGAAGTCCCAGATTCTTATCAGTCACTGGATATAATTATTTTGTGCTGATTCTTTATTCTCTGTGATCTCTCAGTTTTTATTCAGTATATATTCCCTCCTTCACACAAAATATTAATTATGATAAATGTGGATGTAATTATAATACTATTATAGATGATAGCACATGCTCTACCTTACCAATATGGAATATGGACATGATATATTCCTATGTGAATGAGTTTTTTTTTCTTGACCATCTGTTGTTCCAATTTTGGAACATTAGAATCTTTATTTCCTTTTGGACTTTTATCATGTTACTGTGTGTTAACAGAATACAGTGCATAGAGATATATACATAATGACCACCTTATTATAGACCCCCATTTAGTAGTGCATTGGACCTTCTTTGGTCTTTAGCATGGCAGCAATTTATCATGCGTATTTCAAAATGCCTGTGGATCATACGATTATACAGTATTTCATTATGAAAAGTGTTTATACATGACAAGAATCGTGATTGAAATGGTTGAATAGCAATCTTTCCACCTCTCCTTTTTGTGGGACTCATCATTGACACATCATTGAAAAAGTTCTCAATCTCTATTCACAAAACACAATCTTAAAATGATGAACGAGAAGTTTTTTGCTAACCTTAACGATTTCATACTACAAAAGCGTGGTGACAGGAACACTGAAGTATGACTCTATGAAGATGCTGGCTTCAACATAGAATTGAAAATACAGCTCTGGCAAAAATTAAGAGACCACTGCGCAGTTTTATAAAAATCAGCTTCTCTACATGTCTGACAGCCGTTCCATTCCAGTGTCGGTTGAATTCCAACCAGAGTACACCTCATTCTACTTAATGTGCTTCTGATTAGGTGATCACCTGAACCAAATCTTATTTAACGAAGGAAAGTATAAAAAACACTGCTGTGATGTTCACAATTCTCTTGTAATAGGACGAGCTGGATGGCAAAATAAGTGCTAGTAATATCCCAAAAGTAATAGGAATGAAAAAGTAACTTTTAACCATGCCAAAGGAGTTGAAAAGAAAAGTCTTGAATGAGGAAAAGAAGGGTTCAATTCTGGTTTTACTAGCAGAGGGATACAGTGAGCGTCATGTTGCCTCCATCCTTAAAATTTCTAAGACGGTGGTCCATAACAACAAGGTCAAGCAGCAGACATTGGAGACAACAAAGCTACAGACCGGCAGAGAGCGAAAATGACTCTCCACTGACCGGGATGACAGTCATCTTATTTGAATGTCACTCAGCAACCGCAGGATGACATCAAGTGACCTACAAAAGGAATGGCAAATGGTAGCTGGTGTGAAGTGCATGGTAAGAACAGTTTGTAACAGGCTCCTAGAGGCAGGGCTCAAGTCATGTAAAGCTACAAATAAGCCTTTCATCAATGAGAAGCAAAGGAGAGCCAGGCTGAAGTTTGCCAAAGACCATAAGGATTGGACCATAGAGGACTGGAGTAAGGTAATCTTCTCTGATGAGTCTAATTTTCAGCTTTGCCCAGCACCTGGTCATCTAATGGTTAGACGGAGACCTGGAGAGGTGTACAAGCCACAGTGTCTTGCACCCACTGTGAAATTTGGTGAAGGATCGGTGATGATGTGGGGATGCTTCAGCAAGGCTGGAATTGGGCAGGTTAATTTTTGTGAAGGACTTATGAATCAAGCCGCATACAAGGTTATCCTGGAAAAACAGTTGATTCCTTCTGCTCAGGCAATGTTCCCCAACTCTGAAGACTGGTTTTTCCAGTAGGACAATGCGCCATGCCACACAACTAGGTCAATCAATGTGTGGATGAAGGACCACCACATCAAATCCCTGTCATGGCCAGCCCAATCTCCAGACCTGAACCCAATTGAAAACCTCTGGAATGTAATCAAGAGCAAGATGAATAGTCACAAGCCATCAATCAAAGAAGAACTGCTTAAATTTTTGTACCAGGAGTGGCATAAGGTCACCCAAAAGCAGTGTGAAAGACTGGTGGAAAGCATGCCAAGACGCATGAAAGCTGTGGTTAAAAATCATGGTTATTCCACAAAATATTGATTTCTGAACTCTTCCTGAGATAAAACATTAGTATTGTTGTGTCTAAATGATTATGAACTTGTTTTCTTAGCATTATTTGAGGTCTGCAAGCACTGCATTTTTTTGGTTATTTTGACCATTTCTCATTTTCTGAAAATAAGTACAAAATGTATTGCTTGGAAATTCGGAGACATGTTGTCAGTAGTTTATAGAATAAAAGAGCAATTTACTTTTTACTCAAAAATACACCTATAAAGAGAAAAATCAGACAAATTGAAAATTTTGCGGTGGTCTCTTAATTTTTGCCAGAGAGTCTAACTTGATGGTCTAACATCACGATCTACTGGTTCTTTCTCTGAGGTCTACTTTTAGATTGTGAAATATTTTTGTTTTATTTTAATCTCTTTTTATTGTTTTCAAAGAAACACATACAAATCAATATATAGTCATACATTAGCCGAAATCAATACAAGATATATATCCATGGTGGACTTAACAATCCACTTCTTCTAATATACTTGAAATAATTCAGAAGAAGCTCTAGATTGTAGACTAATATTAGAACTCACATGAAAAATATCAACATTATAGACCCCAAATGGATCTATGCTTCACTAGTACAGATATGAAACATACACACGAAACTAAACAAACACACACAAAAAAAAGGGGGGAGGGGGTGTAAGAAGGGGGGCGGGAAACAGGGAAGGGGGCATATCTATACAAAGGCATGTGTAACAGGATGTAAGAGGAAGACTGCCGGGAAAACATGAGTCCCCTGGGAGAATGGGGGTATACATTAGATCACGCTTCAACTCCCCGGTCAGTCCCCAGCACCAATCCGCATCCACCCCGCCGGGCCGTCAGCCCTTCATTCAAACAGCTTATGAAACTCTGGTGAGTCCTGAAACAGGATCCACACACTCCAAATTTCTCTAAACCTATTGGCCCAATCGTTATAATCGGCAGACAGCTCTTCCATTCTGCATATGTTAACCATTTCCTGATACCATTCCAGGATTGAGGGAACTTGGGTAGATTTCCAGTGTCGTGGAATTATCATGCGGGCAGCTGTTAGGCAGAAACGCAGGATGTCTTTTTTCTGAAATTTGATTGACATAGGCAGGATAGAGAGCAGTGCAATCTCCGGGCTGCCCACCACCCCGTTTCCAGTTATCAATTTATAATTCGAAAATACCTTCTCTCAAAATGGCATTATCTTGTTGCACTCCCAACGTACGTGGAGCATTGTGCCCCTCTCTTCTCCACAGCGCCAGAAATCTCCGGAGGTTGCAGGGAACATAGCATGCAGTTTTACAGGATATTGGTACCATCTAGCCATAATTTTAAAATTTTTCTCCTGTGCATAACAAAAGACTGACATTTTGTGTGTAAACAGGAATCCTCTATCCCAATCTTTAGCAGGTATGACTGTTCCCAGTTCCCGTTCCCACAAATGCTGGTAATGCAACTTCTCTGAGGAACTCTTCCCAACAAGATAATTATAGAGCAAGGATACGTTATGATTTGGAGGGGACGCCTTTAGAAACAATCCTTCAAAAGGAGAGAGTACGTACTGTGACAGAGACGCCACCCCCTGGGAAGACAAGAAGGACTGTAGCTGCAGAAACTCCATCCACAACAACTTTCTGCATGGTGACCTATCCTGCAGTGTAACGAAGTCCGGCAATTTGCCGTCCTCCAGCACCTGCGCAAGACGGGTATCATCCACCGCCCTCCAGCCTAGGAAAGATCTGCGCATGTGTCCAGCAGGGAAGGATGGTTAGAAAAAAGGGGAGTGAGAGGACTAATTGTGTTCGAGGGATGCCATTTTTTTCTGATTGCATGCCAAATTTTAACTGTTCCTCTGGTCAGGTCTGACAGCCCTTCTACCATTAAGGCGTCCGAAGCGACAAGCGAAGGGAGATCTTTGAGCGGTACGCCCACCAGTGCCTGTTCAATGTGAACCCACTGTTTTGTCGATGCGTGAAAATGCCAGTCTATGTGGCGACCTAGAACAGAAGCCTGAAAATACTTTTTAAAATTCGGGAATCCAGCTCCCCCAGCCATTTTAGGGCAATTTAGAGTCTGCATGCCTATCCTTGATCTAATTTTACCCCATATAAATCTGGTCAATGCTGTTCGTAATGCGCTAAAAAATCTACAGGGAGGAGATATGGGAACGGTTTGCAAAATGTACAGAAAACGGGGCAAAATGTGCATTTTTACAGCGTTCATTTTCCCAAACCACGACAACCTTCGCTTACTATAGTTCAATAGATCTTTGTACGTGCGGTCCAATAGGGATTGGTAATTAAGTGCAAACAATTTTGACAGGTCAGGGGTGATTAGCACTCCCAACTTTCGGCGGGGTCCGCTCCGCCGTCTGGGCCCCAAAGAGTGATCATCCTGTTTCTTCCGGTTTCTCGGGTAGGAGCCGAAAAGCGCCGGGCAGGGCTGCCGTCGCCGCCATCTTGGTCCCGTCCTCGCAGCGAGAGTGAGCGCTGTGCTCCTCAGGAAGCGTGTGATAGTCGTTGGTGGGGTTTTTTGGGTATCCACACCGATCTGCGCCATGGCCTTTTTTCTTTTAGCAGGCATTAGTGTATGTTGGCCTAATATATGATGCTAGGCATGCCCCAAAGCTGGCCCAGGATGGGAGCATCTGAAGGTGCGTCTTCACTCCTCCATAGCCAGGCCACACCCCGTGAAATATTTTTGTTTTAATGAATAATTGACCTTTTCTACATGATTTGTCATTTCTATCTATATTTTATTATTTTTTTTATTCAAAACTAATAATTGGTTTTATTCTTGGCAGATGACTGTGCCAGGAGATCAGAGGGAGAAGCTTTTGAATCAGATGACCTTGATATCAGACAAGATATAACTGAAGTAAATTTCATTATTCCAGATATTCCATCATCCATTCACAGCCAAGATCCATCATCTGATCCTTTTAAACAGGTCCAAACTTTTGATTTATCACAGGCTATTAAGAAAAATAAAAGTCACCAGAGGAAAAATCAAAGCGCTCTCGAAGCAAAGAAGTCAATTTCATGTTTAGAACTGGGCAAAACCTTTTCTCTCAAAACATATTTTGTTAAACATCAAGAAATTCACTCAGATGAAAACCCATTTGTATGCTCATTTTGCGGGAAATGTTTCAAGCGGAAATCAATTCTTATAAGACATCAAAATATTCATGCAGACGAAAACCCATTTTCATGTTCATCATGCGGGAAATATTTCAAACGGAAATCAATTCTTGTTAGGCATCAAAGAATTCATACAGAGGAGAAGCCATTTTCATGCGTAGATTGTGGAAACTGTTTTAACCGGAAATCAAGTCTCATCCGACATCAGAGAAGTCACACAAGAGAAAAAACATTTTTATGTTCAGAGTGTGGGAAGTATTTTAAGCAGAAAACATATCTTCTTAAACATGAGAGAATTCATACTGGGAGAAGCCATATTCATGTCCAGAATGTGGGAAATGTTTTAAGGAAAAATCAAATCTTGCTATTCATCAGAGAAGTCACACTGGGGAGAAGCCATATTCATGTTCAGAATGTGGGAAATGTTTTAGCCAGAAATCAAATCTTGCTACACATCGGAGAAGTCACACAGGTGAGAAGCCATATTTATGCTCTGAATGTGGGAAATATTTTCTCCACAAATCAATTTTTATAAAACATCAAAGAATTCACACAGGTGAGAAACCATATTCATGTTCAGAATGTGGAAAATGTTTTGCAAGTAAATCAAATCTTGCTAAACACCGGAGAACTCACACAGGGGAGAAGCCTTATTCATGTTCAGAATGTGGGAAATGTTTTGCAAGTAAATCAAATCTTGTTAAACACCGGAGAACTCACACAGGGAATAAACATTATTCATGTTTTGAATGTGGAAATTGTTTTACACATAAATCAAATCTTCTTTCACATCAGAAAAGTCACAAAGAGGATAAGTTATCTATAAATTAGAGAACTAACATTAGCTATAAACAGCATGTATGGTCAGAATGTATGTAATGTTTTAAAAAATCAGATCTTGTAAAACATAATTGGAGTCAGAAAGTGTAGAATCCATTTTATGCATTACTTGTAGATAATGATTTCCCAAATTTTAGCTCTAATTGCACACAAATTCTTCTTGAATTTTAAAGAACTAACACAGGGAAATAGCCATTTTTTTAAACTATAGGACCAATAATACAAAACAGAAAAGTTTCAAAAGTATGAATGTCAATTAACCCCTTCAGGATGATGCATTTTTCTTGTTTCTGTTGCATTCAAAGAGCCTTAACATTTTTATTTTTCCTTCAATGTAACTGTATGAGGGTTTGTTTTTTGTGAGAATATATTCAGCTCCGATGGAGATAAAATCTTAAACATTTTATTGAAGAAACATTAAAATGGTAGTAAATCCTGACGTGTCTGGTGCCTATAACACCCTTGTTTTTCTTTGTTAGATGAGTTTTATTAATCAATGGCACCATTTTCGAACACATATAACTTATTATCCAACTTTTAGAAAAATATTTAGAGTTGAGAGTCCTCAGTGGTTGATACCTTTTAATGGCTAACTGAAAAGATGGTAACAAATTGCAAGCTTTCGAGACTACTCAGGTCTCTTCATCGGTAGAAAATAAAAAATTGAAGAATCAAAATTTTATACACAAAGCAGCACAAAAAAAATGAATGGGAAAGAAAGTCGTGAGCGAATAGTCATTTGGCAGGGGGAGGACATAAATATTGGAACAGTTAATAGAAAAGGGAGGGGAAAATTTTTTTATTGCCCTCTGATTGGGGGTCGGGTAAGTTTTTTTGAGTTTTCACAGGGTATTTGGGAAAATATTTTTCTTCTATGGCTAAAGGGGACCAAGATATACCTTTACTGAAACCAATTTTTTATAACTTTTTAGCAAAGCATAGGAAAAAAAACAGCTTTTAAATTTTACATGTTCACATCGTCCAAAGGTTTTATATCCATTCTTTAGGTCAGAACGTTTAGGGAAAATAAAAATTTATATATAATAATTTTCTTTTTTTTTTAACTTTTACAAAAAAAAAAATATTGTTTTTAAAAAAAAAAACTTTGTTTCTGTGTCGCTATTGTCCAGGGTTACGGGACAGTGTGGGCGCCAAAGACTGCAGCATCTATTGCTCCACTCCCAGCTAAAACACTTCTCCTTCATTTTTAAAAAATTTTATTTCTTTGGTCATGCACTCCTTTCCCCTTTTAATCTGCTCTGTAGGGTAAACCCTGTCAGAGCAGCATTTGCTGCATGGCT
>JARQOD010000003.1:34458261-34493173 GCA_033576555.1 Oophaga sylvatica | reverse complement strand
TCTTCCCAACAAGATAATTATAGAGCAAGGATACGTTATGATTTGGAGGGGACGCCTTTAGAAACAATCCTTCAAAAGGAGAGAGTACGTACTGTGACAGAGACGCCACCCCCTGGGAAGACAAGAAGGACTGTAGCTGCAGAAACTCCATCCACAACAACTTTCTGCATGGTGACCTATCCTGCAGTGTAACGAAGTCCGGCAATTTGCCGTCCTCCAGCACCTGCGCAAGACGGGTATCATCCACCGCCCTCCAGCCTAGGAAAGATCTGCGCATGTGTCCAGCAGGGAAGGATGGGTTAGAAAAAAAGGGGAGTGAGAGGACTAATTGTGTTCGAGGGATGCCATTTTTTTCTGATTGCATGCCAAATTTTAACTGTTCCTCTGGTCAGGTCTGACAGCCCTTCTACCATTAAGGCGTCCGAAGCGACAAGCGAAGGAGATCTTTGAGGGGTACGCCACCAGTGCCTGTTCAATGTGAACCCACTGTTTTGTCGATGCGTGAAAATGCCAGTCTATGTGGCGACCTAGAACAGAAGCCTGAAAATACTTTTTAAAATTCGGGAATCCAGCTCCCCCAGCCATTTTAGGGCAATTTAGAGTCTGCATGCCTATCCTTGATCTAATTTTACCCCATATAAATCTGGTCAATGCTGTTCGTAATGCGCTAAAAAATCTACAGGGAGGAGATATGGGAACGGTTTTGCAAAATGTACAGAAAACGGGGCAAAATGTGCATTTTTACAGCGTTCATTTTCCCAAACCACGACAACCTTCGCTTACTATAGTTCAATAGATCTTTGTACGTGCGGTCCAATAGGGATTGGTAATTAAGTGCAAACAATTTTGACAGGTCAGGGGTGATTAGCACTCCCAACTTTCGGCGGGGTCCGCTCCGCCGTCTGGGGCCCCAAAGAGTGATCATCCTGTTTCTTCCGGTTTCTCGGGTAGGAGCCGAAAAGCGCCGGGCAGGGGCTGCCGTCGCCGCCATCTTGGGTCCCGTCCTCGCAGCGAGAGTGAGCGCTGTGCTCCTCAGGAAGCGTGTGATAGTCGTTGGTGGGGTTTTTTGGGTATCCACACCGATCTGCGCCATGGCCTTTTTTCTTTTAGCAGGCATTAGTGTATGTTGGCCTAATATATGATGCTAGGCATGCCCCAAAGCTGGCCCAGGGATGGGAGCATCTGAAGGTGCGTCTTCACTCCTCCATAGCCAGGCCACACCCCGTGAAATATTTTTGTTTTAATGAATAATTGACCTTTTCTACATGATTTGTCATTTCTATCTATATTTTTTATTTTTTTTTATTCAAAACTAATAATTGGTTTTATTCTTGGCAGATGACTGTGCCAGGAGATCAGAGGGAGAAGCTTTTGAATCAGATGACCTTGATATCAGACAAGATATAACTGAAGTAAATTTCATTATTCCAGATATTCCATCATCCATTCACAGCCAAGATCCATCATCTGATCCTTTTAAACAGGTCCAAACTTTTGATTTATCACAGGCTATTAAGAAAAATAAAAGTCACCAGAGGAAAAATCAAAGCGCTCTCGAAGCAAAGAAGTCAATTTCATGTTTAGAACTGGGCAAAACCTTTTCTCTCAAAACATATTTTGTTAAACATCAAGAAATTCACTCAGATGAAAACCCATTTGTATGCTCATTTTGCGGGAAATGTTTCAAGCGGAAATCAATTCTTATAAGACATCAAAATATTCATGCAGACGAAAACCCATTTTCATGTTCATCATGCGGGAAATATTTCAAACGGAAATCAATTCTTGTTAGGCATCAAAGAATTCATACAGAGGAGAAGCCATTTTCATGCGTAGATTGTGGAAACTGTTTTAACCGGAAATCAAGTCTCATCCGACATCAGAGAAGTCACACAAGAGAAAAAACATTTTTATGTTCAGAGTGTGGGAAGTATTTTAAGCAGAAAACATATCTTCTTAAACATGAGAGAATTCATACTGGGGAGAAGCCATATTCATGTCCAGAATGTGGGAAATGTTTTAAGGAAAAATCAAATCTTGCTATTCATCAGAGAAGTCACACTGGGGAGAAGCCATATTCATGTTCAGAATGTGGGAAATGTTTTAGCCAGAAATCAAATCTTGCTACACATCGGAGAAGTCACACAGGTGAGAAGCCATATTTATGCTCTGAATGTGGGAAATATTTTCTCCACAAATCAATTTTTATAAAACATCAAAGAATTCACACAGGTGAGAAACCATATTCATGTTCAGAATGTGGAAAATGTTTTGCAAGTAAATCAAATCTTGCTAAACACCGGAGAACTCACACAGGGGAGAAGCCTTATTCATGTTCAGAATGTGGGAAATGTTTTGCAAGTAAATCAAATCTTGTTAAACACCGGAGAACTCACACAGGGAATAAACATTATTCATGTTTTGAATGTGGAAATTGTTTTACACATAAATCAAATCTTCTTTCACATCAGAAAAGTCACAAAGAGGATAAGTTATCTATAAATTAGAGAACTAACATTAGCTATAAACAGCATGTATGGTCAGAATGTATGTAATGTTTTAAAAAATCAGATCTTGTAAAACATAATTGGAGTCAGAAAGTGTAGAATCCATTTTATGCATTACTTGTAGATAATGATTTCCCAAATTTTAGCTCTAATTGCACACAAATTCTTCTTGAATTTTAAAGAACTAACACAGGGAAATAGCCATTTTTTTAAACTATAGGACCAATAATACAAAACAGAAAAGTTTCAAAAGTATGAATGTCAATTAACCCCTTCAGGATGATGCATTTTTCTTGTTTCTGTTGCATTCAAAGAGCCTTAACATTTTTATTTTTCCTTCAATGTAACTGTATGAGGGTTTGTTTTTGTGAGAATATATTCAGCTCCGATGGAGATAAAATCTTAAACATTTTATTGAAGAAACATTAAAATGGTAGTAAATCCTGACGTGTCTGGTGCCTATAACACCCTTGTTTTTCTTTGTTAGATGAGTTTTATTAATCAATGGCACCATTTTCGAACACATATAACTTATTATCCAACTTTTAGAAAAATATTTAGAGTTGAGAGTCCTCAGTGGTTGATACCTTTTAATGGCTAACTGAAAAGATGGTAACAAATTGCAAGCTTTCGAGACTACTCAGGTCTCTTCATCAGGCGTAGACTAATACAAAATCTGAAGAATCACATATTTATACACAAAGCAGCACAGAAAAAATGCAATAGGTAAGACAAGTGACGTGAAGCAGAATAGTCATTATGGCAGAGGGATGAGCATAAATATTGGAACAGTTCATAGATAAGGAGTGTGAAAGTTTTATTGCCCTCTGATTGGGGTCTGGTAATGTTTTGTGATGTTTTCACAGGGTATTTGGAGAAAATATTTTTCTATCTACTGGCTAACACGGTACAAAGATATACATCTTTACTGTATCCAACTTTTATACACTCTTTATGCAAAGGCATAGGAAAAAAACAGCATTTTAAATTTTACACTGTTCACTATGCTGTACCAAAGAGGTGTTATATCCATTCTTTAGGTCAGAACGATTATGGTAATACAAAATTTATATATATATAATTTTCTTTGTTTTTAACTTTTACAAATTAAATATATTGTTTGAAAAAAAAAATCATTTGTTTCTGTGTCGCTATTGTCACAGGGTTACTGCGACAGTGTGGCGCCAGAAGACTGCAGCATCTGATTGCTCCTACTCCGGAGCTGAGAAGAAGCACTTCTCCTTCATTTTAAATATGTTTATTTCTTCTGGCTCAGTAAGCCACTCCTTTCCCCTTTATAATCTGCTCTGTGAGGCTAATCCCTGTCAGAGCTAGCATTTGCTGCATGGCTTCAGGATGAAGAGGTGTTCATATGAGAAGGAGTGTTGGAGTTATCTGTGACTGTTGCATGGTTTGTAAGTGTGGTAGTTCCCTTCTCTACTTTTGTTTATTCACCATTCTCCACTCCCCGGTGCATTCCTCTGTTATATACCAGTGAATATTTTGTATTCCTGGTGTTTTCTGTTAACCTTTGTTTGTGTAGCCTTATTTGTTGGGTTGGTGTACTGTGGTGCACAATAGCTCCCCTCTTACCTGGGTGGAGGAAGAGAATAGACGGAGGGCTGCTGTTAGGGTCTGCGGAATGCACCAAATATATGATGTGAAAAGGTGCGTTCGCAGCCCGGGGGTCCACCGTACAGGCGGAGCCTGCTGCTAGTAAAATGGCACAAGAAGCAAACTCTGTTATCCCGCAGAGTCGCCAAAATAAATGCCAAAACGCGCTGTGGCAATATGTGCGAACTCTGTTATTCTACAGAGCCGCTAGAAGGAGTGCAGCGCTATATGGCGATGTGTGCGAACTCACTTAACACCACTGAGTCGCAAAATAAACACGCTAGGGCGCTGTCTAGCGTTGAAAGCGAACCCTGTTACGTCACAGAGCCGCTGAGACAAACTTCTGTGTCCTGTCAGGCACCCAGGTACACAGTTGACTGCTAAGCGAACATAGAACGTGATCATGCGCTAATGTCCTCGCGGGAGACACCCGCAATCTATGGCGTCTGAACGCCAGGCCCTGAATACGGCAATCAAACTCCTCACCGGTTATGCCGGTAATCTAGGGCATCTAGGACACCGACCCTGACCAGCTAGCATACCAAACTCCTAGTTTTACCAATGTACAATCCAGGGCTGTGGAGTCGGTAAGCCAACCATCCATCTCCTCTACTTCCCTGACTCCGACTCCCTCATCCATGCTTCACTATTGAGCATGTACATAAAGTGTAGAACAGATTACTCTTAACTAAAAGCCGAGATTCTTAGATCAGGAATAGAATAGACATTTGTAGGACATTTCATAACCTTTCCAAATTTTTATGAAAAAATATTTAGCACATACTGCCTTGCACTACTGTACCCAATGTATTATATATTTTAGGAGTTGGAGTCAGTCCATTTTATACCAACTCCACCAAAATGGACATCCACTCCATAACCCTGGTACAATCTATCACATGTACTCGCTACATAGATGGTTCTGTACTCTCCATTAAGTTTTCTTGGAATAATATGGAAGTAGAGTGCAAGGCCTTTCTTTTGCGCAGTAATGTGGCTCCCGTGAAGGAGCCACACTGACTCAGCATTGTATGTTGTCAATACAAATTACCTCATCCCGCAACATCCTGCTACCAACTCTGGCACTGGACAGTATGATTAAGGGTATGCCACACTAAACAATATCGCTAACGGGATCGCTAAAAAACGTCACTATTTAGCGATCCCGTTAGCGATATTGTTCAGTGCGGCAGCTTCCAGCGACGAGCTTCCTGCTGTGATCTCGCTCGTCGCTGGAATCGTTCCGGACCCTATTTTCTCGTCGGCGCTCCCGCTGGGTAAGTATCTTATCGCTGTGTGGCACCTTTTCTTAGCGATTTAGCGGTACTTTTGTACCGCTAAAGTCGTTAAGAAGATCGCTAACGGCGATAGCGTCGTTAACTATATCGCTAAATGCGGCAGCATTTAGCGATATAGAAACAATCCCGCTAGCGATCTCATTAGTATGCAACGCTAACGAGATCGCTAGCGGGATTGCTTAGTGTGGCAGTACCTTTAGTCTGGCACCTCATTTGAAACCTGTCCGCCTTGGGTGTCTCTAAAAAAAAACAATGCAACAACAAATGCACAATACACTAAACAAATACATACAACAAAAGCACAATACACATTAACACAACAAAGACACACAACAAATGTACAATAACACATCAAGTAAACATTACAGACAAATGCATAAGGCCTCTTTCACACTTCCGTTGTGTGACGTCCGCCCATCCGTGAAAATGGCGGATCCGTCAGAAAAGTAAAAAAACGGATGCAAAACTGGTCAGTTTTCTGACGGATCCGCCAAGAAGATTTCACCCCGAAATGGTGAAAATTTCGTGAGAGAGAGAGAGAGAGAGAGAGAGAGAGAGAGAGAGAGAGATATGGTTTTCAATAGAGGCGACGGATCCGCCGGCGGATTCCGTCAAAAATGGATGCTGGCGGATCCGCCGCCCATAGGTGGCCATTATACAAAATGGCGGATGCGGCGGATCCGCCGTTGTCCGCCATTTTGGCGGTCAAAAAAAAACGTTGCATTGGAGGTTTTTTTAAAATGACGGACGCCAATTTTTTGGCGGATCCGTCCAAAAACGGACCTAACGGACGACCATCCGTCAAAATCCGTCACTAATGCAAGTCTATGGGAAAAAAACGGATCCGCCAAAAAAAATTGGCGGATCCGTTTTTTTCACATTTTGACGGATTTTGACTGACGTCGCACGACTGAAGTGTGAAAGAGGCCTAATACACACAAAAAAATATATAGTGCAGATACACACAATACACACAGCAAACACAATACAGACAACAACTACAAAACAACAGATTGAATACACAATAGCACATTATAGAAATGCAGGGTTAGTGGCTGCTCTCCTCTGCTGGCCTGGCGGTCTTTAGAAAGACTGCATGGACCAATGCTCATATCACTGAATGACTGCTCTCTCCCCATCAGCAGAACACTACTCAGACAATACAGGGCGAGGGTAAATCAGTGTGGCAATAATTTATTGAACCACCAACACACAATAGCGTATTGAACAGTCCCAGCAAATACCCTAGATGGTGCAAATTAGAGAGTCTTACCCTTCCGCTGACTCGCCGGGAATAGATGCATCCAGTTCCGAATACCCCCACCAGTGGATCCCCGCTTTTGGCAGTCCCCCACAGTGAGGAGGTAACGACAAGCTTAGGAAGATGACAGTCCATTGATGTACAAGGCCAGATGACTTGATTGTCCCAACGTGGATTCTCTAAACGTTTTGAGGGTTCAGTGATGGTCAATGAAACAGCTCTGTATTTCTTCAATTGGAGCCATGATGTAATGACTTCTGTAATGTAGTCTCTTTGAACACAGGCAGATCCTATTTTTTATAGGTCACAACTTCTCATTTGGTCATTCCACCACAGGCTTGGTGGAAGTTGGAAGGAGGCCATCCCTCACTGCAGGAGTGTTCAAACAACATGCATAGATTGCCCTTCATATTTGCAGAAGACAAATGGGTCATCAACATATTAACAAACATTCAAACATTGTGCCTTTGTTTCCCAAAGAACAATACTAGGATAGATACAATAGCTAATCAGCAGCCAGTCAACAAATGGCAGCCATGGAACAAGAATTCAATTACAATTACAATAAGGGGTCAACAGTCATTCTCACATGAACTCTAAAGGTACTGCCACACTAAACAATCCCGCTAGCGATCACGATAACGACGCATACTAATGCGATCGCTAGCGGGATTGTTTCTATATCGCTAAGTGCGGCCACATTTAGCGATATAGTTAACGACGCTATCGCCGTTAGCGATCTTCTTAACGACTTTAGCGGTACAAAAGTACCGCTAAATCGCTAAGAAAAGGTGCCACACTAGCGATATATACTTACCCAGCGGGAGCGCCGACGAGAAAATAGGGTCCGGAACGATTCCAGCGACGAGCGAGATCACAGCAGGAAGCTCGTCGCTGGCAGATGCCGCACTGAACAACATCGCTAACGGGATCGCTAAATAGTGATGTTTTTTAGCGATCCCGTTAGCGATATTGTTCAGTGTGGCATACCCTTAACTCATGTCCCTGGGCCTACTGAAATAATATGTCTGGATAATTCAGACGAAATGCGGTTATGTCACGGGTGTGTCGCGGCGAAGATCGTCGCGATTGCACACCCTGACTTCGCACAGCTGAGTTTCTGGTGCTGGGTGTTTTTCCGGCACTGAGGGAGTTAATTCTTTCTCTCTCGGTGCTGGACTGACCAGCCTCGCCCAGCTGCAATTAATGTGTTGTTAATTAGCTTCCTTCATATACCTGCTAGTCTGCTGGGGAAGTTGTCGGTGAAAGCATTCATTCAGACCAGCAGAGCGGATCGTTTCTGAGAAGACTTAAGCTAAGAGTGCCTGTTGTGGTTTTTCCTCTCCTCGCTTATTGTTTATCTCCTTAACCTTTTGTGTTCCTCTGTAGTGGAAGTTTTGTATGCAAGGCTGTATTTTCTTTACCCCTTGTCTGTCTCGTTGTCTTAGACTGTGTGTAAGCTGCGACCTGCCCATTCCCTGTGGTGGTAATCAGGGTCCTTCTCAGGACTAGATTACAGTGGTCAGGGATCTACAGGAGACAGGGTTACGCTGGCGGCCTGGACCTCTGTACCATTAACAGTACCTCCAGGTAGAGGGACTAGTCAGGACCCCAGTTTAGGGTCAGCATAGACCCCGGTCCACCTCTATCCTGAGACAGCGTGACACGTATACAGTATAGACCCACAATACATAGGATATGATGTCAGGTAAGACAATGCTGGCAGATACTATGTATACATGTTGATATTTTCTATTATATGAAATATAGAATGTTGTCACATTAGATATATGTTACTATCATAGAATATATCTGTTATACGTCGTGACAGGTTAATCATTAGCCAGACGTGATAGGCTTCCAATCATCCTTCTCCACTTATCGGGACAATCCGTTAGCATGTCTTTAAGCACAGACCCAAATGTAAGAGGTTTCACCTTCATAAGAACAAAACTTTGGATCATCCACTTTCCTCAAAGCCTATTCCATGTCTTCCTTGCGAACAAACTCCACAATTCCCATGCCATCCTTGTGCACATCAGTATAGCAGACATCTCCAGCTTCTCTCATATGATCTTTTAGATCCTGCCAACTTCTCGAGGGGGGATGCTCTCAGAGGAGGATTGAGTATTCAGTTCACTGGGTAGGTGATCCGTTCCTCCAGCGAAGTCCTTCATAATCTTCCCCTGGTCTCCGACTTGACCTGGGAAACTCCACACATTGACGAAGGACCCAACATGTATTCATTGCTTCCACTCATGGCGTTCTCCGCATCCCGCGGATCTTGGAAGCTAATGAAGGCGAATGATGTGGCTCCACCTCCCCCATGATTCTTCAGCTCGATGGAACGGATCCTCCCATACTGATGGAACAACTCCTTCAGCTCCTTCTCCCGTACATTGGCCTTTAAATTGCCAATTGTAAATGCGCCCATTCCCAAGAACTGAGCGCCAGCCCAGGAGATGGCCATTTGGTGGCCTGGTAAATGGTGTTCTGGTGTGACAATATCTGGGCTGGCTAGGGTGATGGAATACCCAGTGTTTCGAGGTCCCTGGGCCTTGATATCACTGACCTTGCCCGGCTGGAGGTGGCTTTGGAGGTTGGCTGGTGTAGAGTGGTCAATCTGTGATATATGTTGTGAACATGGTATAGCACTTTATCTTTTGCTGGTGTATCCTGGGGTAGTGTCCCTCAGACCCTGATGGCTCGTTTTGGCAGATATTGACTGGATGAGCTGACAGACAGGATCTAGGCATGGGGCCCCGACCCTTTAGACAATCTTTGGCCATGTATCCAAGGTGCCGGCACGTGTAACAGCGCAGTGGGTTAGCTAAATCATGGGTCCTGTTTGTAAACCTTTGTCCTAGTGAGGATTCTGCTGGGTACCAGGATAGTCCTGCTAGAATGGCTGGTGGCCACTTGAATCCTTGTTGAGGGGTCTCCTGGGATTGACAGGCATACCGGGTCTCCAGTGGGGTCAATTATCTATAAATTCATCAGCCAATTGGGCTGCTTGTTCTGGGGTTTCGGGCTGCCGGTCAGCTATCCACTCTCGCATTCCGGGGGCATTTTCTCCATAAGTTGCTCGAGCACAATCACATCCCTGAGTACATCAGTGGAGTGGGTAGCCCGACTATGGACCCAGCGGTTGAAGTGTCGTCGTAGTTGACTGCCAAATTTTACATAGGAGACCCCCTGGAGAGACAATGTCTGGAACTTGGTGCAATATCTTTCGGGGGTGATAGTAAAAAGGGACAACGGGGTGTTCTCAATTGTCCAATAGTCCAGACCGTCCTGAGGCCCAAGAGATCGAACAGCATCCTGTGCCTGGCCAGTCAAGCTACGCCACAAGTATTTGGCCCAATCAGCTGTGGGCACCTGGTGCATCATCATTAGGGTCTCAAAGCTTTGCAGATGTTCATCAACCTCTGTGTTGGACTCATTAAACATTGGCATGTCTCTGTAGTGAAGATTATTTCCTTGGTGGTGGTATTCCATCATGTAGGTAGAGGCTGGCATTGGTGGTAGGGGTACTGGAACTCCCAAAACTGATGCAATAACACAAGCCCTCTTGTTATGATTTGGTAGCAGAGGAGAGCAAGCAAAGAACGGCAATACACCAGAGAGGTTGGAATCTACTGGATTGCAGTACCCTGACTAACCACCACAACTAAAGGTAGCCGTGGAGCGTACCTACGTTGGTCCTAGACGCCTCGTCACAGCCTGAGAGGTTAACTACACCTAAAGATAGAAAGAGGAAAGCTATCTGCCCCGGAGCAGATCCCCAAAGAACATAGGAAGCCCCCAAACATGTAATGGCGGTTAGACAAGAGGAAATACAGACACAGACAGAAAATAGCATGAGCAAACGTTGGGGCCCAATCTTCCTAGACAGAAAAGGATAGGAAGGACACTTACTGCAATCCCAAAAAACCCTAAAAAGTACCAACTCTACTAATTGCAAAACCACCTGAGATCACACGACCTCTACCACCTAAATTAGTTCTCTGGTGTAACAAAACTAAGCCGCAGCCACTGAAAAAAACTGGAAAAGGAAAAAGAACAAACAACAGTGGCTCAGACAAACTGAGAGGAGCACAAGCCCCCGGAGGGGACCTGGCTGACCTCCACAAAAGTGCAGGAAACAATGCAAAAAGCAAGCACAAAAATAAAAACAGAAAATTTCTTATCTGAGAGCAGGAGAAGAGGCAAGACTCAGCAAGCTTCCAAGTGAACCAGGAATCACAGTTGAGACAAGAACAATTGATCACCGGCAACCCTGATGGGAGGGAACCTCCCCTATATAGGACCAGTCTGTAACTCCTGATTGCCAATCTTCACTAAATGGTTCAGCACTGTCTGCAACCACCAGAGGGAGCTTCGGCTCAGAACTCATTTCTAACACATTCACAACACCCTCTCCTTACTTGAGGTCCCAGGTCCCAATGCAGTCAACAATTCCTGGATTCGGGCTGCTAGTGATTGGGTATTGGATTCCAGACTACCACTTGATCCTGGATTTGGCAAGCAGTTTAATTCCTCTGGGTCCTCTTCAGTGGAGTTTTCATCATCCTCCATGATGTTCTGGGCATCCCAATGGACCAATTCCTTGATCAAATCCGACCGAGTGGCGGTGGCCCGGTGTTCAATTCTTCAAAGCTGGCACAAGTCCTGTAGTTGTTTCTTGTTGTGGCTATACATCCACTCTGGTCCTCTTCCCAAGGGCAAGTTGAACATGATGGCATTCGAAACCTGATGTGTATGCATCACCTAAGGTCTACTGGGTCTGTCTGTATGCCTCCTTGGTTAGAATCCCTGGACGTTGTCTGAGAATACTATAATGTTTAAACCGTGTGCACTGCTATCAAGGAAGGTGCCAAAGTAGGTTCCCAAACCGTAGTAATATATATAATAAACTCGGCACTCAACTTAATGATGCTAAATGTATGAAATTTATTGTGGACAGCAATTTAGTGACAAAACGTTTCGGTCGTACAAGACCTTCATCAGTTGCATTTATCACGCTGTAGATAAGCCCAAATTGTGAGTTAGATACAATATAGCCGATGTGAGCCCTAAATGTTGTGGTAGCTCCGTGCGGTAAGTAAACGTATCAGCACCCTGTTGCACTGGAGAAAACGTGCTGTGAACGGGCATGAGCAGCAGCCCCGTGTGCATCTATGTCGCGGCTTCCACCGCTGGACAGGAGTGACAATACTAGTAAAACTGAGAATACTAGTCCCCTGCAGTTCCCCCGGTTATGCCGGAATGAGTAGTGTCCCACTGATGACACCATATGAAGAAATATAGGGTTAGTGGGTGCTCTCGTCCGCTCACCTTTCTTTAGAAAGATTGCACGGACCAGGGCTCATACCACTGAACACCTGATCTCTCTCTCTGTGGGCAGGAAAACTACTCAGACAACACAAGGTGAGGGTAAAACAGTGTGGCAATAATTTATTGAACCACCAACACACAATAGCATTTAGAGTAGTCCCAGAAAATACCCATGATGGTTCAAATTAGAGAGTCTCACCCTTCCGCTGACTCACCAGGATTAGAGCTGCTTCCAGTGCCGAATATCAGTGGCTCCCCATTTTGGCGATCTCCCAGTGAGGAGGTAACGACAAGCTTAGTAAGATGACAGTCCATTGATGTACGAGGCCAGATGACTTGATTGTCCCAACTGGACTCTCTAAATGACTTTGAGGGTTCAGTAATGGTCAATGAAGCAGCTCTGTATTTTTTCAGTTGAAGCCATGTTGCCATGACTTCTGTAATGTAGAGTCTCTCTGAACACAGGCAGATCCTCCTTTTTATAGGTCACAACTTCTCATTTGGTCATTCCACCACAGTCTTGGGGGAAGTTGGAGGAAGGCCATCCCTCACTGCTGGAGTGTTCAAACAACATGCATAGATTATCTTTCATATTTGCAGAGCACGAATGAGTCATCAACAAATTAACAAACATTCAAACATTGTGCCTTTGTTTCTCAAAGATAGTAGAACAATACTAGGATAGATACAATAGCTAATCAGCAGCCAGTCAACAAATGGCAGCCATTGAACAATAAATCAATTACAATAAGGGGTCAACAGTCATTCTCACATGAACTCTAAAGGTACTGCCACACTAAGCTATCCCGCTAGCGATCTCGTTAGCGTTGCATACTAATGAGATCGCTAGCGGGATTGTTTCTATATCGCTAAATGCGGCCACATTTAGCGATATAGTTAACGACGCTATCGCCGTTAGCGATCTTCTTAACGACTTTAGCGGTACAAAAGTACCGCTAAATCGCTAAGAAAAGGTGCCACACAGCGATAAGATACTTACCCAGCGGGAGCGCCAGCGATGAAATAGGGTCCGGAACGATTCCAGCGACGAGCGAGATCACAGCAGGAAGCTCGTCGCTGGAAGCTGCCGCACTGAACAATATCGCTAACGGGATCGCTAAATAGTGACGTTTTTTAGCGATCCCGTTAGCGATATTGTTTAGTGTGGCATACCCTTAAGGGCCCCGTCTCACATAGCGACACACCAGCGATCCCGACAATGATCAGGATCGCTGGTGTGTCGCTACATGATCGCTGCTGAGCTGCCAAACAGGCAGCTCAGGCAGCGATCAGGACAGCGACACTGCGGGTAACGTTGCCTAGTTACCCGCAGTGTACATTGGATACCAGCCCGCTGATGCAGGGAGCTGGTAACCAAGGTACACTTCGGGTTTCCAGGCGCTGCGCGGTGCCTGGAAACCCAATGTGTACCTTGGTTACCAGCTCCCCTGCAGCAGCGCGCTGGTATCCAACGTACACATCGGGTTTCCAGGCACAGCCCCGCGCCTGGAAACCCGAAGTGTACCTTGGTTACCAGCTGATCGCTGGTCTCCTGCCTGCCACACGCAGCGATGCGTGCTGGCCAGCGGGAGACCAGCGATCAAAAAAAAGTCCAGGCATTTCTGACACGACCAGCGATTCACAGTAGAGGCCTGATCCCTGGTACTGTTATGGAAATTTGGTTAGGATGAATCTATCCCAATGTTTGCTTCTGCTGTTCCCAAATTAAATGAGTATTTTTAGAGCTCTCTGGAATGAACACTGTCCACTCAAATGTGCCAGCAGAACATTCCATCAATACTGATGGCTTTATTATCATCACATAGTCTTATACATTTACAAAAAGGGGGTGGTTAGTCAATTAATATACAATTAGAAGCTGCTAAACTATTGGCTGTTTGAATATATGTCCCAATTTACGACCCTTGTCTTAGTTTCCTGCCGAAAGGAGCCATCATTTGGACCATCTGTACTTCCTCTTTTGGCCGTCTGGTGGTTGGGAAAGAACCTTGTAGCTGTCTGACTTATGTAGGCCAGGGGTCATGTCTTAAGCAACTGATTACAGCTAGCATCAGCTTTGTACAGATATGTTATGGGTACAGGGTTTTAGAAAGTGAGATCTATCTGAATGCATATGGATATACATTGAATACATGAAATATACATATATTGGTATATATATTGGGTTAGTATTGTGACAAGCAAGTGAGATCTACCAGATGTAAATAAGATACATATATATTTCCATCACAATCCTCCCTTAGATACCACTTGCCCTAAAACCTGATCCTGTCCCAAAGCGCTGCAACTCTTTTGTGCTGCCGGTGGGCTGAAACACGCCTATTACATGCCCCCCCCACCGATGCAGTCTTTTCGCAAATGGGCGGTCAGGAGGACTGTCCCTGACGGGGGTTCATAAACTTTGTAATCATAGTCTCTTTATTCAACTGCATGTTCAGAAAAAGGTGTGTATTCTTCATCAGGTAGGTCATCTGTCTGGTCAGGCAGGGCATCCACGACATCATTCATGGCTTAGGGGTATCTTCAGGTACGGGAGCTTCCTTGCATTGCGATACATGGATCCAAGCAGGCTTTCCCTCTAGTTTCACAGAGGTTGGAGTCATCTGGGGCACTTGGAAAGGACCATCAAATCTGGGATCGAGTGTTCTCCTTTCCAACTTTTTCACCAACACCCAGTCTCCTGGCTTCAAGTAGTGCATACCGGACACAGAGTCTGGATCTGGCAGTGAAGAGAAAAACTTGAGAATGGACATTAGTTTTTGATCAATTCAATTACATAAGCAAACAAGATATCATTTTGCATATTCTGCTGCTGAGGGAAGAATGCACCTAACTTGGGACTAGACCTAAACAAAATTTCATATGGTGACAGCTTTTCTGGGTCTCTGGGAGTGTGCCTTACGCTAAATAGTGCAATTGGGAGTGTCTCATTTAGCTTTCCTACTTTCTTACTGCTTTGGGGGTGGTATGCAGTGTGTAGGCCTAAATCTGACCCTACTGCTAACCCTGATGAGGAAGGTCCGTGTACCTTTGAAACGCGTCGGATGTTTTTGACCCTTCCCGCCTCCTATACTCAGGTGACGGCACCATTTTTTGTCCCGCCCCCCGTCCCGTCCGCTTTGGACCAGCGGCACCTCGTGGCCTGAGGACGCTACGCAGCATCCGGACTTTGAATGCTTCCACACAGCTAGTCTGCTCCAACTACAGGGAGGACGCTCCCTGCTTCAGCACTTTTGAGTGTCTCATTTAGCTTTCCTACTTTCTTACTGCTTTGGGGGTGGTATGGAGTGTGTAGGCCTAAATCTGACCCTACTGCTAACCAGATCTCTTGTGTCAGATTTGCTGTGAATGCGGGTCCCTGATCACTTTCTATCACTGCTGGAACCCTGTATCTGCACACTATATCTGAAAGTAGCTTTTTTGCAGTAGTCTTTGCTGACTGGGAATGCTTCTGTCCATCTTGAAAACACTTCTTTGACCACAACGGTGTATTCGAATCCTCCACTTGGTGATATCTGGATGTGGTCTATCTGGATCCTCTGGAGCTGGTAGAGTGGTCTTGCCAGATGAGGTGAGGGGACTTTCTTCCACACATCCAGGCCTGCATTTGCCGCAGGTCAGACAGCTACTGGTGAACTTGACTATTAGGGTGGAGATCCCTGGAGCGAACCAGTAAGCACCAATCGGATGATTCATCTGTGTCTTTGATATGTGGGTGGGTCCATGTGCCCATTGGACCACCATAGGGTGCATACTTTGCGATAGGCAGGGTTTGGGGTCCATTGTAGATAACCTTCCTTCTTCACGTGTTGCTTCTTTCGTAATTCAGCTCTCCTTTGGAGCTTGGTCTTGCAACTTCTTGAGCAGATCCCAGGACGTCTTTTTGTCCGGTTTCTTGTCTTCAGTCGTCATGTAGTAGCCGTCCGGCTCTACGACCTCTCCCACTTCTCCATGTTGACTTCCTTTGGCATCTTCTTTGGCTGCCATGTCCGCCATCTTATTGCCTCATGCCTCTTCTGTTCTCAGTTTTCCATGCGCTTTGATTTTTCAAATTGCCACCATTTTGGGAGTTGGAGTACACCCAGCAGGTCCCTGAAGGCTCCATGATGCTTCACGGTTGTCCCGCTTGCTGTGATGAAGTCCCTTGCAGCCCAGATGGGCCCAAAGTCATGTGCTATGCCATGCGAGCACCTGTAGTCGGTGTAGATGTTTGCAGTCTTGCCTTCTGCCATCTGGCAGGCCTTCGTCAGCGCTATCAGTTCTGCTTCCTGGGCTAACAGGCTAGGTGACAGACTTCTGGACCACAGGATTTCTTGATTGCTGGTCATTGCACTTCCAGTGTGGAATCTTCTTCATCATCTGCAAATCTGGAGCCATCCAAGTAGAGGATAAATTCTGGGTTGGTCAGTGGCCTATCCGCCACACTGGGTGGTATACCGCAAATTTTCTGAAGTTCTGAAAAGTCCATATCCGTATCCCCCCTTGGGAGTGGGAGTAGAGTGGCCGGGTTGAGGACTGTAGGTTTGGAGATGGTGACATTGTGAGACAAAAACAGAGAGTACTGGAGGCGAAGATGCCTGGCGGTGGAGAGATTATTTGGTTGAGCTTGATTGGGTATTGCCAAGATGTTGTGCGGAGTGAGAGTTTCCAGTGGCTGTCCAAGAGTGATGTCAGAAGTCTTGTGCAGGAAGGTGTGTGCTGAAAATACTGCCATCAGGCAGGAGTGTGCTCCTCTTGCAACTGGATCCAAGCAGGCTGAGAAGCAACCTAAGAGTCTCTTTTTTTCCCCCATGAATCTGTGTCAGGACTCCAGTAGCATGACCTTCTTTCTTCCATCAGGTAGAGACGAAAGGGCTTCTCGTAGTCAGGTAAGCCTGGTATTGGCGCTGAGACTATGGAGTTCTTCCAATTTCCTGAATGAGTTGAAGGCTGCGTCCGACAGAAGGAGCGGGGTTGCGTTGATGCAGGCGCACAGAGGCTGTGTTAGTACTGAGGCATCGGGGATCTAGGTTCTGCAATACGACACTAGACCAGGGAAGGCCTGCAGCATCTTCGGAGTTGTTGGGGGAGCCATCTTCTCCACAGTGACCTTCCAGTCATCTGTCAGGTGTTTTGTCTTGTGGGCAATACAGTGTCCCAGGAATGTAACTTGCTTCTGACACCACTAGACTTTATTCTTCCAAACCTGGCATTGCTGTTCCTCCAGGTAGAGTAGGAGAGAGAAGGAATGGGCTGTGCAGGTCTTGTTCTGAGCACCTTGAGGCAACACTGTCCAAATGCACTGCACTGGTCATCCAGGTGGAGGGGAACACTGAAGGCACTGGCCAGGTTGAACACGGTGAATACTGTTGCTGTGGCTGGCACATTTGGGAGCAGAGTGTGCGGGTTCAGCACAGTTGGGGTTTCAAATACCGTAGCCTCTTTTATGACCTCCAGGCCTTGCACCATTCTGAACTCGGCTGGTTCTTCTTTTACAGTTTTTTTTTCTTCACTGTGGAAAGCTGGGATTGATTCCGATGGGCGAGGCAGCCCAGTCTGGCCTTGTCCTTCACTATGTGGCAGGGGACTCCCATCTCCAGGCACAGAGCTGGCGGGAAAACAAGCCGTCTACTAGGATCCACATCATGAGAGATGACGACCAGCTGGCTTTTTTGTTCTCCACCAAGGCAGTCACTGTGTTAACACCTGCTCTGATCGCAGGGGGTCTTCTTGTTGGGACGTCTCCTTCACCGGCTGCTTTTTTTTTTTCTCAGCACGGGCCATCAGTTGTTTCTTTTTCTCCAGCTCGGTCTCAGGTCAGTATTTGTGCGCCAGTTTGAAGAGCTGAGTGGCCTTTTGCCGGTCCAGGGCCTTGGTGAACTGGTTGATTGCAGGGGGCACCTCCTGGTGCTTGCAAAAGATGAACCTCTGGCGTTGGAGCCGGATGTGGTGTTGCCATTCCATGAAGCGAGTAGGGTTCTTCTTGAGCTGAATATCCTGGCCAATGCCAAAGTCCCTAGGCCGTCTTCTTAGGCGGGTTCACTTAGACCTTCAGTTGGTCAGAGACATCTTGACTCTGGGTGATGGAGTGGCTTTCTGGTACTATGTCCAGCACCTCCTGTGATAGGTCTGCAGTGGTTGTTTGAGGTTCCTGTTTCTTTTTGGGTCAGGGGTGAAGAAAGTGTCATGGTCCCATCTTCCTGGAACACTCTGGTCGCTTTCAGCTTCTGCAGTAGGTCCACTCCCAACAGGTTGAGGGTGCAGGTCTTTGACACAACAAACTGGGACAGGATGGAGTGTTCTGGCTGACTCCACACGCTCAGGGGCTTCATAACCTGGGAATATCTGACTTTGACCATCAATCCCCATGCAGGACACAGAAGATTCTGATAGACAGGTGAGGTTGCGGAGTTCCACAAAAAAAAAGATCTGACAACGCCATCCACTCTCAGGGTATTGGTCCCACTGGTGGGGTTCCCTGTGGACCTGGCATGCTCCTGTCCTATGGACGGGGTTCTTCACTGCTTTCTGTGTTTCTTCTTTGACCTGTTCTTCTGGGCGAAGTCGGTGTTCTGCACTGGTTCCGGAAATGGCCAAACTCGCCACAGTTGTAACACTGGACGTCCCCTCTGTCCCAGCGGGACTCAATCCTTTTTGCTACTGCAAGCAGGGTATCCATTGCTATTGACATGTACTCAGGCCTGGCTACTACCAGTGGTTTCCTGATTGGTTCTCTCAGTCCATGCACAAAGGCCTGTGCCAACATCCGTCTGTGTGTCTTATCATGGGTAATGAGGCCCAAATCTTGAAACACTTGCATCACTCTGTCATGGAACTTCTCTACAGACTCTGTCTGGTCTTAGCTCGTGACATGTAGGCTGAGAGCTTGTCCTGTCAGTCTGCTTTTGGCCCATTCTCTGAGCTGTTCAATTAGCTTTGGTCCTGACTCCCAGGCATATGCATCTAATTCTGCTGGAAGCTTGAAGTGTTCCCTCATAATTGGCCAGAATGCATCACCTGCTTTTATTTCCATTACGGCCCAGAGATCAATCCAGGCTGCTGCATACATTCGCTGGATCTGCTGCATTTTTTGGCAAAATGGCATGGGGTGTATCTCTGGGTCTGGCAGCATACTGATCACCTGGCTTGGGATGAAGGGCTCATAGGATGGTGCCTCTACCTGTCCCTGCTCTCTTGGTGCTTGTGGGTTTTCTTCCCTAGTATTGGGCAGCATGTATGACGTTGTGTCTTCATCTTCATCAGATGAGAAGTGACATGGTGTGCTTGATGCATACACTGGCTGAATTTTGGGCTTAAAAGTTGTCTCGCTGCATGGGACAGTCCTCCTTCCTTGCTGAAGCTGCGGTGGATCAGTGTCATAGTTCTGACGTGCTGGCAGCTCTGCTCGGTACTGAGGTTCCTCATTTGTGTCTGTAGCTACACTTCCCCCTGTGGAGCCCAAGCTGTGGGCTCTGTTGACTGTTGTGTCTGGGGGCTACCTGCAGTGTTTTGTGTAGGGACATTTGCACTTTCTTCTCCTGATATTATAACTGGCAATGTTTGTACTGTGCTTGGGATACACAGGGTGCCCTGTGCTGGAGGCACTGAATAGAGGGACACCATCTTGCTTTGGCTGGGCGTTGGCTCAGTTGGTAACGAAGGAGAAAAAAGGGGAAGAAAAGGGAGGTGTGAGGGAGAAGGAGTGGGGTGTGTAATGGAGGAGGAGGAAAGAAGAGGGAGAGAAGAAGGGTGTGGTGAGAGGGGAGAGAGAGAAAGATGGAGGAGGAGGAGGGAGAGAAGAAAGTGAAGGAGGAGAAAGATGGAGGGGAGAGAGAAGAGAGTGAAGGGAGGGAGAGAAAGATGGAGGGGGAGAAAATAGGAGAAGAAGAAGAAGATTTGAGAGAAAGGGAAGTAGAAGAAGAAATAGAAGGAGAGAGAGATTTGAGAGATGGAGAGGAAGAGATAGAAGAAGAAGAAGAGAATGGATGTGTCAGAGATGTGAGGGAGGGGAAAAAAGGAATAATAGGGAAAAAAGGATAGAGAGGAATGGCAGCGAGGGAAGAAGAGAAAAGTCTGAAGAAAAAGGAGAAAGGGACTGAGAGAAGAAAAAGGAGAGGGTGTCTCCCCTGCGCAGCTTGTGAGGGGACCGTTGACACAAAAATGCCTTCTCCCTGTAGGAAGAGGCGGGGAGCGTTTTTCTCTGCGCAAGGCTCCTTATTCAATGAGAGCAGACTACACATGTCCGTGTCTCCACAGGATGGACATCTGATATGTGAGGCTCTAAATTCTGCTCTTGTGACATGTCCATGATCATCTCCTCACAGATGATTTCAATGCTTCTTTAACACCTTTTCAATCTTATTCACATAAAAATCACTTCCTGGTCCGTTCAAACAACTTGCTGTACCTTCTACACGATGCAAGACCACCACTGCTCTATTCTAGCAGACGGCAATCTAAAAACAAACTTTCCTCTGCCTTTCAAAAAACATTTAATTTATTGTGCAACGTAAAGTCTGCCAGTCCATTGGATTCTCATGTACTCTGACCTTCTATTCACGTGCCTAGCCCTTTCTGCCTACGTACTGTGTCTATTCCAAAAACCTATTCAACAAAGGTGATAAAAAATTCACAAAATGGTTGGAGAAAAGAAGAAAAAAAACTCTAAAAGAAGTTGATTAGAAAAAACCTCTCCAAAATTATTTAAAAATTTACTTAAAAGAAAAACTTTAAAAACAAAAGTTAGATTTAAAAAGAAAAAAGAAAACCCTACATAGTTTAGTAAAAACTCTAGGAAAAAGATTGACCAAAATAAAAACTCCAAAAGCAAAAAAAAGCTGATTAAAAAGGGGAGGGAAAAACATATTAATAATAAAACTCTAAGAACAATAAGGTTGACAAGAAGAAAAACCCTTGTTGCTAAAACAGCTACTGTATATACCCATGTATAAGACGAGATTTTCAGCCCATTTTTTAGGGCTGAAAGTCCCCCTCTCGGCTTATACGCGGGTCATATACGGGGGTCGGCGGGGGAGCGGGGGTGTCGGATCATACTCACCCCTCTGCCGGCGCGGTCTCTGCAGCCCCCCTGCTTCTCTCACGATCTCCGGCTCCTTCCTGCAGCGGTCACATGGCACCGCTCATTAAAGTCACGAATATGCACATATTCATGACTTTAATGAGCGGTACCACGTGACCGCTGCAGGACTGAAGCGCTGCGGAGAGCGCCGGGAGAAGAGGAGAGGCTGCAGGGACGCGCCGGCGGAGGGGTGAGTATAGCGATATTTACCTGTCTCGTTCCACCGCTGTGTGCTGCTCCCTCGGTCTGACTCCTCTGGCTGTGAATGATGAGGCAGAGGGTGCAATGACGTCGTTAGTGCGCGCCCCACCCCCTGCCAGATCATTCACAGCCAGAGGAGTCAGACCGAGGGAGCAGCGCAGCGGTGGAATGGGACAGGTAAATAGCTCAGGTGCCGAGGTACTGAGCGAGCGGTGACACCGGCACCTGTCCCCATAGCGCGCCACTGTCACCGCCTGCTCAGGACACCGGCACCTGGCCCCAGCGATGAGAGGTGAGTATGTCATTTTTTTTGCAGCAGCAGCATATGAGGCCTATACTATGGGGCATATGGGGCATAATTGTGCAGCATATGGGGGCATAATCTGGAGCATATGGGACATAATATAGAGCATCTAGGGGCATAAGCTGTGGAACATATGGGGCATAATCTGGAGCATATGGGGGCATAATCTGTGGAACATATGGGGGCATAATATGGAGCATATGGGGGCATAATCTGTGGAACATATGGGGCATAATATTGAGCTTATGGGGGCATAATCTGTGGAACATATGGGGCATAATCTGTGGAACATATGGGGGCATAATCTGGAGCATATGGGGGCATAATCTGTGGATCATATGGGGGCATAATCTGTGGAATATATGGGGGCATAATCTGGAGCATATGGGGACATAATCTCTGAAGCATATTGGTCATAATCTGGAGCATATGGGGCATAATCTGTGGAACATATGGGGGCATAATCTGTGGATCATACGGGGGCATAATCTGTGGAATATATGGGGGCATAATCTGGAGCATATGGGGGCATAATCTCTGAAGCATATTGGGCATAATCTGGAGCATATGGAGGCATAATCTGTGGATCATATTGGGCATAATCTGTGCAGCATTTGGGGGCATAATCTGTGGAGCATCATATGGGGGCATAATCATTTTTCACCCTAGGCTTATACGCGAGTCAATAAGTTTTCCCAGTTTTTTGTGGCAAAATTAGGGGGGTCGGCTTATACACGGGTCGTTATACATGAGTATATACGGTAATTAAAAACAGAAAAGAGGTGGAAAAACTGATTGGTAAAATGATTGATAAAAACAAAAAGAAAAATACTTTTAAGACTTTTGTCTGTATTAAAAAAAACATTCAGAGAGAGATGAATGCAGACATAAACAACTTCCTCTTTTTTTTTTTCTTTCACTGCTGCTGGCACTTTCCCTGTTCCCTTATACCTCTGCTTGCTTATGTCACTGGAATCACGTATCAAAAAAGTAGCCTAGAGCAGGAAAAAAAATGGATACAGCTCAGCTTCAACTCCTCAAAACTTCTGCGCTACACCTGTGACTAGCAAACCAACTCAGATTAAAACAAAAACCAAAAAAAAAAAGAGCAAAAACAGATGTGACACCGTGATTAGCAGAGGAGGGGATTTAAGGGGGGCTTTTAGCCCGCTGCTTGCAGTGAGGAAGTTATCAAAATGAAACACTTGCTGTTCTGACTGCTTAAAGCAACAGTACCTGATACAGACAGGAACACGGTACAAATGAAATAGACACCCGGGAGAATATCCGAAGCCCTTCTTTTTTTAACCTGTGACACGTACAAGCTGCTCTGGTAACTGACAACTCACCAATTGCACTGAGCACACCGGTGCTCCAGGTCTATTACTCTGAAAACTGGTCGCCCTAGCCGGTACACCGGTCACAGTAATCTGTAATAGCCTTAATCAAAATTCTCACCATCCATGTCTGGTTTGACTGGGATAACCTCCCTCCGATGCGTGGACGATTACTGTGAGAACTTATCCAATCAAAGCTCCCGCCCTTCACACCTGGATTGACTGGGATAACCTCCCTCTGATGTGTGAAGGATTACTGCAAGAACTTATCCAGCAATTTGGTTTTCCTGCTATACAGCTCCCAGAAATCAGCAAGCAAAACAGTAACGGGTCCAACTTTCTCCCGGGATCACACAAAACATGAAACACATACATAGCAGGAGCAAACACCTTATATCCCAGGGTTTTGGATAAGGGTGTGGACTTTTTACACTTCCTGGGGATGCGGTGGTGACCACACCCGACCGGCCAAAGGTGTAGACCTGGACTGGACACAGGGGACTTTCAGGTAAGATGACAGGATTTTCTTACCTTACTTATGGAGCTGCACAGTCTCCGTCCCGTGAGTCAAGGCCATGGCCAACACCTCTGTCTCTCCGGTCAGCAGGTTCCCGTGCATTTTGTCCACTGCCCCGCGTTGGGTGCCAAATGTTATGGAAATTTGGTTAGGATAAATCTATCCCCATGTTTGCTTCTGCTGTTCCCAAATTAAATGAGTATTTTTAGAGCTCTCTGGAATGAACACTGTCCACTCAAATGTGCCAGCAGAACATTCCATCAATACTGATGGCTTTATTATCATTACATAGTCTTATACATTTACAAAAAGGGGGTGGTTAGTCAATTAGCATACAATTTAGAAGCTGCTAAACTATTGGCTGTTTGAATATATGTCCCAATTTACGACCCTTATCTTAGTTTCCTGCCAAAAGGAGCCATCATTTGGACCATCTGTACTTACTTCCTCTTTTGGCCATCTGGTGGTTGGGAAAGAACCTTGTAACTGTCTGACTTATGTAGGCCAGGGGTCATGTCTTAAGCAACTGATTATAGCTAGCGTCAGCTTTGTACAGATATGTTATGGGTACAGGGTTTTAGCAAGTGAGATCTATCTGAATGCATATGGATATACATTGAATACATGAAATATACATATATTGGTATATATATTGGGTTAGTATTGTGACAAACAAGTGAGATCTACCTGATGTAAATAAGATACATATATTTTTCCATCATTCATGATGGCACCACGAGAGAGGGGATCCTCCCATCAAGGACAGGAAACCTTCAAGATAAAAGGGACGGCTCCTCTCTCTGCATCAGTTGGTTTCCTGTTCTCGATGGGGAACCCTCAAGATAGAAGACTCTCGGATGAAGAGGATGCCTGGGCCTGGGTCGGATGGCTAACGGTGGACACGGGTCCACTGCATCCGTCGCCAGGTACCGGTAGTCGCCTCGGGGATCAGGTATACCCTGCCCCCCTGAGCGAAGCATGGCCACTACCCGTAGGCCGATGCCTGGGTGAAGATTACAGCCTCGGAGGCTACCCCTGATGTACCCTTCCCTGATGCCTATAACTTGCAGCATACAGTGCGGTCCTCGGAGACCACCTTAGTGGACCTCCCTGTTGACGAAAGTGGCCATGCAGCCTGTAAGCACATCAGTGCCCAGGCACATTTTAAGAAGCTCCCCGGAGTGTACCTCCCTATTGAAGCACTGGCATATGAAATACCTGCAGGACAGTAGCGCAGGTACAGCGTTGGTGGCGTGGTAGCAGGCGCTTGCCGAAATAGAAAGCTGGGTGCACGTGGGGCACACACCGGATGTAATCCAGCGCACACCGGAACGGAGATCCAGGTACGCGCACAGCCGAAAGCCAGCCAGGGAGCGCACACTGGAAGTGTCCCAGGCGCGCTCCGGAACTGAAACCTGGGCGCGCTCTGGAGGTCTGATGCGTTCTGCAGCTATGCAGAAGCAGGGAGCGCCGGTCAGAGTAGCGCGCACCGGACGTCGGGCGCTTGCGGCAGGTGCACAATCAAAAAAAAAAAAAAAGGGGGCAAAATTGTTTATTTAAGGCCTGCAGACAGGCAACTGACCGTCATAAAAAACCATACTAGGTTGGAGGTGACAGTGCATCTAAAGCTTTGAGATGGAAAGTCTATCACCAGGGCATTTCGAGCCACGCCAGGAGGTGCAAGTGAGGCGGTCTCTGTCAAGTGAAAAAAATCAGACACGCCGCAGCAATAGTCGCTCGGGTAGCGTACGGACGGACCATGGCAAGGAGGGGTCCGTAATCTCGACAGGAGACACTGAAGGCACCAGTCAGCCTCCAGAGCCGGTGCCTGTCTATTGCAGCGTTCGAGTGGTGAGTGAGCTTCGAGAAAGTCCAGCACACTAATGTCTGTTATCTTTCTCTCTCTTCCTTACCTATAACTCTTTCCCCTTTTCACATACATTAATGGAGTATAGGGGGTTTATAGGAAGAGTAAAGCCAAGACCAAAAATAAGGAGTGTCCTTTATGTAAAAGTCCCTTAGAAAAGACCTGGAGCAAGAGTTTGTGTCAGGACTGTATTGGTAGGACGCTAGCGGAAGAGACACCCTCCTTTTCCGAAAGCCTAAAATCTTTAAGCAGAAGTCTGCAAATCTATAAAAGCATTACAAACAGCGGACGTGGACGGCAGGTCCAGAGATAGATCCAGTGCATCGGGGGTATCCCAAGAGGATTCCTCAGGAGCAGAGAAGGACTCCAATAGGTCCCTTGAGTCAGGTAGTAGCTCAGAGGAAGAAGATATCTTTCCGGTAGAGGCTACAGATAGACTCATAAGAACAGTCCGCTCTACCATGGACTAGTGGATGAAAAAAACAAGCGAACAACTCAGGAACTTATGTTCGGAGGCTTACAGAAAAAGAAAAGGAGAGCTTTCCCTATTAATTAGCAATTAAAGGAACTTATTAGAAGGGAGTGGGAAAAGCCAGAAAAGAAATCCCACATCATTAATTCATTGAAGAGAAAGTACCCCTTCGATGAAGAAGCGTCCTCGTCCTGGGATAGAGCCCCAAAAACGATGTGGCAGTCTCAAAAGTCGCCAGAAAATCCTCTCTACCCTTTGAAGATCTAGGTGCATTAAGAGAGCCGCTGGACAGAAAAACGGACAGCTGTCTGAAGACGGCTTGGGAGACCTCAGCAGGAGCATTAAGACCAGCCATCGCAGCTACTTGCATGGCTAGATCCCTCAAGGTATGGGTAGACAACCTAGAGGATCAACTGGAACAGAGAGTCTCCAGAGAAAATATCTTAGAAGCCATACCGGCTATAAGAGCGGCGGCAAGTTTTTTGGCTGAAGCCTCAGCAGACTCAGCGAGACTGGCAGCAAAATCAGCAGCATTGGCCAATGTGGGGCGCCGTGCGGTGTGGCTCAAATGCTGGCCAGGAGATATACAAGCAAATATGAGACTATGCTCTCTGCCATGCGAAGGCAATTTTTTGTTTGGACCAGCGTTAGACGAGGTGTTGGAGAAAGCCAGGGATAGGAAGAAGAATTTTCCAAAGCAGCCTTTTCAGGCCTTTCGGCGTTCGTTTCAGAAGAGCCGAAAATTTGGAAGACAGCAGTACAGGGATCGCGACAGGAACAACCAGGACAAGCGATCCAGAGGAGGGAAAGGCTTCAATTTCGGCAAGCCCTCCAAGGAAGACAAGAAGCCTTCCCAGTGACGGTCCTTCTCAGGTGGGAGGAAGACTCTCTCACTTCCTTCCAGCCTGGGAGAGGATTTCATCCTGGACTTGGATTCTGCAGATTGTGGAATCGGGGCTGGAATTAAGATTCCACCTTTTGCCTCCAAGAAGATATATGCTGACTCCGCTTCAGTCCTCACAGGAAAAACAGAGGAGTCTGGAAGAGGAGATAATCTCCCTCCTACAAAAGCGGGTTCTGGAAGAGGTTCCAGGGGAAGAGGAAAACTAAGGATTTTACTCCCCGCTATTCCTGGTGAAAACGCCAGACAACTCCTGGAGGACAATTATAAATCTAAAAGGCCTCAACAAATATCTAATAATTCCATCCTTCAAAATGGAGACAATAAAGACGGCAGTGACACTCCTTTTTCCTCAATGTTACATGGCAGTCCTGGACCTCAAGGACGCTTACTACCACGTCCCAATTCAACGGCAAGACCGCAAATACCTCAGGGTAGCGCAGGGGTCTCAAACTCGCAGCCCGCGGGCCAACTGCGGCCCTCGGGACACTAGTTTGCGGCTCCCACCTCAAGTACATAGAGTCTTAGTAGATATCTATTGTTTACTTTATAGTCATGCAAGAAAACTAGGGCAAAAGAACATAAAACAATAAATCTGCAACTTCAGCTCTTTTATCATAATTATCATACTTACACTAGAACAGCCAATAATCTAGCAGCTTTTAATTGTATGTTAATTGACTAACCAGCCCCTTTTTGTAAACGTATAAAACCTTGAATGAATAATAAATGAGAGGTCTTGACGAACTGCTATACTGACACTTCCGTTGTGGACAGTTTAATTTCGTTCTGAGCGCTCAAAAAGACATTTAATAGAGAATTGGGAACGGCAAGCGGCAAACACTGAAGGATAAATTTATCCTAATTAAATTTCCATAACAGTTGGTGCCCAACGTGGGGCTTGAACCCTGGACCCTCAGCGAGATGACATTCCAGGGCGGTAGGAAAAAAGCCTACGCTACCAGACAAAAGTTTTAAAGTACTTTTCTTTTTGTTTTTATCATTTTACAATCAGTTTTTCCACCTCTTTTCTGTTTTTTTTTAATTAGCTGTTTTAGTAACAAGGGTTGTTTTTCAGAGTTTTATGATTAATACGGTTTTTCTTTTCTCCCCTTTTTGGTAAATTTATTTTTTCTTTTTCTAGAGTCTTTTACTAAATCTAACTTTTGTTTTTTAAGTTTTTCTTTTAAGTACATTTTTAAATGATTTTGGAGAGATTTTTTTTCTAATCAACTAATTTTAGAGTTTTATTCTCCAACCATTTTTTTTTCTTCTCTACTAGCTTGCTTTAAGGCTGGGTCTCACATAGCGATACACCAGCGATCCCGACAACGATATGCACTTGTCAGGATCGCTGGTGTATCGCTACATGATCGCTGCTGAGCTGTCAAACAGGCAGCTCAGGCAGCGATCTGGGACAGCGACACTGCTGGGTAACATCGCTTAGTTACCCGCAGTGTACGTTGGATACCAGCGCCCTGATGCAGGGAGCTGGTAACCAAGGTACATGTCGGGTTTCCAAGCACTGCGCAGTGCCTGGAAACCCGTTGTGTACCTTGGTTACCAGCTCCCTGCATCAGGGCGCTGGTATCCAAGGTACACAGCGGGTTTCTAGGCACAGCCCCGCGCCTGGAAACCCGCTGTGTACCTTGGTTACCAGCGGATCGCTGGTCTCCCGCCTGTCACACGCAGCGATGCGTGCCTGTCAGCGGGAGACCAGCGATCAAAAAAATGTCCAGACATTTCAGCGACGATCAGCGATACCCGGCAGGGGGGCTGATCGTCGCTGAATGTCACACACAGCGATATCGCTGGTGAGCTCGCTGCTGCGTCACAAAACTAGTGACTCAGCAGCGATCTCGGTAGCGATATCGCTATGTGAGACGGGCCCTTTAGACCAAGGTCACTCCACAGATAAGGAAACTGCAGGCTGAGGGAGAATTCACACAAACTGCGCAGTGGCTTGACTTACCCCTCCCATCAGGCATTCAGCGAAGACACGCAGAGCCAGAGTGCAGCAGTGTTCAGATTTTTAATCACCTTTGTTGAATAGGTTTTTGGAATAGACACAGTACGTAAGAATCGAAGGGCTAGGCATGTGGATAGAAGGTCAGAGTACGTGAGAAGTAAATGGACAGGCAGATTTTACGCTGCATAATGAAATGTTTTTTTTTTCTTGTTTTTGTTGTTTGAAAGGCAATAGGAAAGTTTGTTTATAGATTACCGTCTGCTATAAAAGAGCAGTGGTGCATCGTGTAGAAGGTACAGCAAGTTAATTTGAACGGACCAGGAAGTGATTTTTTTTTTATCTGAATAAGATTGAAAAGGTGTTAAATCGTCCATGAGAAAATGATCACTGACATGTCACAAGAGCAGAATTCAGAGTCACACACATCACATGTCCAACATGTGGAGACACAGGACAGGTGTAGTTGAATAAGGAGCCTTGTACAGGGAAAAACGCTCCAAGCCTCTCTCCACAGGGAGAAGGCATTTTTGTTTCAATGGTCCCCTCTCAAGAGCCACAGGGGGGACACCCTATCCTTTTTCTTTTCTCAGTTCCTTTCTCCTTCTTCTTCAGACTTTTCTCCTCTTTCCTCGCTGCCATCCCTCTCTATCCTTCTTTCCCCTCCTCACATCTCTGACACATCCATTTCTCCTCTTCTCTTCCTCTTCCTTCTATCTTCTTCTCTCTCCAACTCTCAATCTTTCTTCTCATCTTCTTCTCTCTCTCCCTCCTTTCCCTCTTCTCTCCTCCTCTTTCTCTCCTTTCCCCCCACTCTTCCCCCCCCCCCCCACACTGCTCATGCTTGCTCTCCTCCTCCTTCCTCCTCTCAGGCACATCCCACCTCTTCTCACTCACACCTCCCTTCTCTTCCTCTTTTTTCTACTTTGTTATCAACTGGGTCAACGCCTCATCAAAGCAATGTGGTGTCCCTGTATTCAATGCCTCCAGCACAGGGCACCCTGTCTATCCCAAGCACAGTACAAACATTGCCAGTCATTATATCAGGAGAAGAAAGTGCAAATCTCCCTACACAAAACGTTGCAGGTAGCCCCCAGACACAACAACTAGCAGAGCCCACAGCTATGGCTTCACAGGGGGGTAGTGTAGCTACAGACACAAATGAGGAACCTCAGTGCCGAGCAGGGCTGCCAGCATGGAACCATGACACTGATCCACTGCAGCCTCAGCAAAGAAGTGGGAAATCCCCATGCAGCAAGACAACTTTTAAGCCCAAATCTCACCCAGTGTATGCACCAAGTGTAACGAATGGAAGCGGAGGCAGAGGTGGTGAAGTTCACATTCGTTTTTATTTTTTAATGTGGAACCTCGAGACCGCGGTCCGGGGGGCTCCGAAGGGGGTGTAACTAGTGAGCCCCGGGTACCCGTAGTAAGGTCCCTCGAACAGGACCAGAATGGAATACCCGGAGGACACAGGTGCTACCTCCAGTTAGACCCCGGACACGTGGCAGCTGTCCCAGAGGGACCAAAAGGGTAACAGGTATTTACAGAGTCCGTGGAAGGTTCTTGACGGAGAAGGTTAAGGTCCTGGTCCAGAACGGATGGTAGTAGGCTGGCTTCAGTGACCTTGTCACAGTCCACGGGTACGGATGGCTGATGGCGGAACAGGATGACACTTGCGCCAGTAATAGCCGAGATTGTCCAGATTAGCCAGATACGGGTTAGCAATGATCTGAGGAGACAAAGAGTATCAGCGAAGCACAGAGACTGCAGACGCAGCGCAGACAGATCAGGCACAGAACCGGATGTAGCAATGATAGAACACGTTGCTCCGGCACTCCCCTAATGGTGGAGTGACCAGATATAGTACTGAGTGCGCAGCCATTGGTTAATTAGCTATTTCAAAAAATGCACGCTGCCCCTTTAAGAGAGACGGTGGGCGCGGCCTCGCGTCCTAAGCAGACTGTCTGGAGGCCTGCCAGCATCGTGCCAGGAAGTGGAGGAGGACACAGGACGCCGAGAAACAGATGGGACAGGTGAGTGAGCAGGACGGAGTGCAGAGGCAGCGCTGGGACCGGGTGTAACAGTATCCCCCTCTTTACTCCCCCTCTTTTTCAAGCCTGCGTGAAATCTTTTAAGAAGAAGAGGGGCCTGGATGTTCTCTTTAGGCTCCCAAGACCTCTCCTCAGGACCAAAACCCCTCCAGTCCACCAGGTAATAGATCCTACCTCTTACTCGCTTAGAGGCCAAGATATGTTTTACCTCAAAAACATCATCCTCAGAGACCGGATCAGGAGTGGTACCCAGGTCCTTAAAGAAGGAGCTCAACACTACTGGTTTGAGGAGGGAGACATGAAAGGAGTTAGGTACTCCAAGAGAATTAGGCAATTTCAGTTTATAAGAGACCGGGTTGATTTGTCTCAAGACTTCAAAGGGACCAATGAAACGGGGACCCAATTTGTACAATGGTAACTTCAGACGGATGTACTTGGAGGAGAGCCATACCTTGTCTCCTGGACGAAAGATGGGAGCCTCCAAACGTCTTTTGTCCGCATGCGTTTTCATACGTAGAGAAGCTTTCTCCAAAGCCGACCTGGTCTCTCTCCAAATGTCCGAGAAATCCTTAGACAAGGTATCGACTGCCGGAACATCAGACAATCCCGAGACAGGAAGAGGAATTCCGGGTTGCAGTCCAAACACAATCTGAAAGGGAGACTTTCCAGAAGATTCACTTACTTGATTGTTGTAGGAGAATTCCGCCCAGGGCAGTAATTCTACCCAGTCATTATGATGAGTGTTGACGAAGTGACGCAGGTATCCAGCCAGGATTTGATTGATCCTCTCCACTTGCCCATTAGACTGGGGATGATATGCAGAAGAAAAATCTAGTTCAATTTTTACCATTTTACAGAGTCCTCTCCAGAACTTAGAGGTGAACTGGACGCCCCTGTCGGACACGATGTGGAGAGGAAATCCATGTAGACGGAAGATGTGCTGAATGAAGTGAGCGGCCAGTTCTGGAGCAGACGGGAGGCCAGATAGTGGAACGAAGTGGGCCATTTTAGAGAAGCGATCCACCACAACCCAGACCACTGAGCAGCCAGAAGAAATGGGAAGATCCGTGATGAAATCCATCGCGATGTGCTGCCAGGGAGCGGACGGAATCGGAAGAGGCAGAAGCCTGCCGGCTGGAAGATGTTTAACAGTTTTGTTACGGGCACATGAAGGACAGGCTGCGACGAACTCCTGGATATCCTTGCCCATGGTAGGCCACCAGTAATAACGGGAGATGAGTTGCTGCGTCTTTTTCTGACCAGCATGGCCAGCCAACTTAGAAGAATGACCCCAGCGCAGAACACGAGTACGGTCAGAAGCGGACACGAAAGTCTTCCCAGGAGGAAGCCGGGCCAGATCAGTGGAGGCAACAGAGACTAACCTAGAAGGTTCAATAATGTGCTGAGGTTCCTCCTCCAGTTCAGGAGGCAAGAAGGCCCTAGAGAGTGCGTCTGCCTTGATGTTCTTGTCAGCTGGACGGAAATGAAGTACAAAATTGAAACGGGCAAAAAATAATGCCCAACGGGCCTGACGGGGATTCAGTCTTAAAGCAGATTGGAGATAGGCAAGGTTTTTATGGTCGGTGAATATGATTACCTGGTGATGAGCTCCTTCAAGAAGATGTCTCCATTCTTCCAGAGCCAATTTAATGGCCAACAGTTCGCGATCACCGACAGAGTAGTTCCTTTCTGCAGGAGAAAAAACCTTGGAAAAAAAACCACACGAGATCATCCGCCCGGTAGACGACTTCTGGGTCAGAACTGCTCCTGCACCTACGGAAGAAGCGTCAACCTCAAGAAAAAATTGCTCACTTGAATTAGGACGATGGAGAACGGATGCGGAAGCGAAGGCTTTTTTGAGAGAAACAAAGGCCTCTTCTGCCTCGGAGGACCATTCCTTAGAGTTTACACCTTTCCGGGTTAAGGCTGTGATTGGAGCCACTCGGGTGGAAAAGTGTGGAATAAATTGCCGGTAGTAATTGGCGAACCCGAGGAACCTTTGTATGGCTTTTAGCCCAGACGGACGAGGCCAGTTGAGAACTGCAGACAACTTCTCCGGATCCATCTTTAATCCTGTGGAAGATACAATGTACCCAAGGAAAGGCAAAGAAGACTGCTCAAAGAGGCATTTCTCATATTTGGCATATAGCCTGTTCTCTCTCAGTCTTTGTAAGACCAGGCGTACTTGCCTCCGGTGTGACGTCAAGTCAGCAGAAAAAATCAAAATATCGTCCAGGTAAACCACGACACAAGTATAGAGCAAATCCCTGAAAATGTCATTAACAAATTCCTGAAAGACCGCAGGTGCATTGCTTAGGCCGAATGGCATTACCAGGTATTCATAGTGGCCGTCACGGGTGTTGAAGGCTGTTTTCCATTCGTCCCCCTGTCTGACTCGGATCAGGTTGTAGGCCCCTCTGAGGTCCAATTTGGTGAAGATCTTGGCCCCTCGGAGACGATCAAACAGCTCTGAAATAAGAGGTAATGGATACCTGTTTTTTACCGTGATTTGATTTAGACCTCGATAGTCAATGCAGGGCCGCAAGGATCCATCCTTTTTCTTCACAAAGAAGAATCCAGCTCCTGCCGGTGACGATGACTTTCGGATAAATCCTCTAGCCAGATTCTCTTGGATATAGTCCGACATGGCCTGAGTCTCTGCCTGTGAAAGAGGATAAACCCTCCAGCGAGGAGGAGATGCTCCAGGAAGAAGCTCTATCTGACAGTCATACGACCTGTGTGGAGGTAGTCTCTCAGCCTCCTTTTTCCCAAAGACGTCAGAGAAGGACCAATAGGCGGAAGGCAACCCTGGCAGGGTATCAGGCTGGACTGGAAGCGAAACAGGTTGAATCCGGGTTAAGCAACGATTCATGCAGGTATCTCCCCAACGCAGAACTTCTCCAGTTTTCCAATTAAGGACTGGTTCATGCATCTGGAGCCAAGGTAAACCTAAAAGCATGGGATGGGATAAACCGGGATATACATAAAATCGCATTCGTTCAGTATGCATTAGACCTACCCGGAGTTCCACCAACTCGGTTTGAAACTGGACAGGCTCGGTCAGCGGTTTGCCATCCACGGCGGACACCTGTAACGGATCAGGAAGACGCTGGACTGGTAAGCGGTAATGATCCACAACCGCCTGCTGGATGAAGTTCCCTGCAGCTCCAGAATCCAGTAGACAATGTTCGGAGAATTTTATTGTTCCATAGGACACGGAGACTGAGATGTGTAAAGAGGGAGAGGACTGTTCTCTACCTAGGTTGGCCCCTCCTACCGGACCTAGGCACTGGAGTTTCCCGACTTTTTAGGACAGAAATGGATAAATGTTCAGAACTACCGCAGTAGTAACAACTTCCCTCCTTGCGACGTGCCTCCCGGCGGCGGGTGGCCAAACTTACATGGTCCACCTCCATGGCCTCGGAAGCGGAGGCGAAGTACCTGTTTTGTACAAACTAGAGTCCAGGTGATAGGACCTTTTGTCCCGCTTGATCTCCATGGAGCGCTCCTGAAAACGCAGGTCAATTCGGGTTGCCAAGGATATTAGCTCTTCCAAGAGGGTAGGTCTGTCCCGTCCCGCCAGCTCATCCTTGATTTTTCCGGATAGGCCTTCCCAGAAGTTAGCAACCAGGGCCTCATTGTTCCACGATAATTCAGACGAGAGGGTGCGGAATTTAACAGCATACTGAGCTACAGTGAGAGTACCTTGGCGCAGGCGGAGCAGAGCTGAGGCAGTCGAAGTGGTGCGACCAGGTTCATCGAAAGTCCTGCGAAAAGCCTCTAGGAAATATTGAAGATCGTTAACCAGCGGATCCCTCTCTCCCATAGCGGGTTTAGCCAGGCGAGGGCCTCTCCTCCCAGGTGTGACATGATGAAGCCCACCTTGGCTCGGTCAGAAGCAAACATGTGCCCCAAGATTTCGAAGTGTAGAGTGCACTGATTGAGAAAACCCCGACACAGAGTAGGGTCACCCTGGAAACGGGTAGGAGCCGCCAGACGGGGACCTTGACTTGCCATGGGAACGGGTACCTGATTATTGATAGAAGAGTCAGGTGCAGACGAGGACCCCAAGGAATCCATGCGGGTAGACAAGCTGCGTAGATAAGTCGTGATCTTGTCCTGTTGAACTCCCAAACGGGTCACCTCCTGGCACAGATCCGTGGTCGGAGATCTCTGGGATCCAGCGGGTTCCATGGC
>JARQOD010000003.1:34292813-34458161 GCA_033576555.1 Oophaga sylvatica | reverse complement strand
GATGTGCCCCCATTTGGAACTAATCTACTGTTTCCTGTAAATCTAAGTAAATTAGTAGTGCATGGACTTGTGGTACAATTTGAAACAATCTTTCATACACAGGCCAGATTTTTCGGGGCAGGTGTCGCATTGATAAATGGTGCCCTTGCGTATTCCTTTTTCTAACACTCTCGGCACCTGTTTTGTGTCTTACTTTTTTTTCCAGTTTGCGGGACCACGCCCGGGAAATGCTGACCTGGTGCGATACGAGCACCTTCAGTTCTGGAAGTACTGGGGCCCGCTCTATCCTGAGTGCCAAATATCAGGGCCTTAACCACTACCTCCTGGAACTGAAGGTACGACGTATCGGTTTGGTGTGCACATTGTGACAGCAGGAAAGCGTTGAGCATTGCCATTAGTACGATGTGCACAGCCAGCTTTTTGTACTACACCCTGGCCTTTCTCAAAGCACTGTACGGTTGGAGGAGTTGATCGGAGAGATCAGCGCCCCCCCATGTTTTTGTTGTACCCAGTATACAGTCCGGTTTGCTGACCTGTGCAGAGGTACCTCGTACAGTGCTGAGGGTGCTGCCATCACTGTGTATGGTGACCAAGAGAAGGACATCCCTATTGTCCTTGTATTTGACAACCAGCAGGTGGTCGCTACATTGGGCTCTGCTGTCACCCTTCTGACCATCTGCCCAAGTAGCGTTTTCGGGATGCCGCTCTGATTTTTGCTGACAGTACCGCAGGCCTCTCGGTGTAAGGTGATAACCTTTATAAAGCAGTGGGTGCACCAAATCCCACACACTTTTCCCACTCCCAGGACAGGAGGACATTCAGGGGGTTCAATCCTGGTGTCTTTTCCTTCGTAAACTCTAAACCTGTAGGTGTACCATGAGGTACTCTCACACAGTTTGTAAAGTTTAATTTCGTACCTGGCCCCTCTTGCTGGGCAGGTACTGACGGAATCCGAGCCTTTCCTTAAAATGAACTAAGGACTCATCCACGCAGATGTCCCTTTGGGGCACGTACACTTCAGCAAACTTTTTGTTGAAGTGTTCGAAGACTGGCCGAATTTTGAACAGACGGTCAAAGTTGGGGTCATCTCGTGGGGGACACTGCATTATCGGTATAATGCAGGAATTTGTGGATGGCCTCAAAATGCGTCCGGGCCATGACCATTCGGAACACTGGAGTGTTGAATAAAATATCAACACTCCAATATTGCCGAATTTCTGGCTTCTTCAGGATCCCCATGAAAAGGACTAGGCCATAAAACTGCATCATTTCAACTGCGTCTACAGGAGACCAGTTGGAAAATTATGAACCGGGGTTTTTTGCCAAATATTGACGAGCATATAAATTAATTTGGCCCACCATGAGGTTAACAAAATCCTCAGAGAAAAAGACTTTAAAAAAGCCTATTTCTGTGAGGCCAGTGGTGTCAAACTTGATTCCTGATCCACAACAAAAGAAAAAATAGCTGACAGCACTCAGATATCAGGATGCACGTTCCAATGCCATCTGACTCAAAATGGAAAAGTGCATACCATGCGGAAAAGAAGGACAGCATCCAATCCGGGTGAAAAAAGTAGAAAATAAATACCTGTACCATGATAAAGACCTGTATTGGTGGAAACGTTGCATCTGGCAAATAAAGAATTTTCTACTTTTTTCACCCAAACTTGATTCCTGATTCTGCCACAAAATCAGGAATCAGTGGCTCGGAATTTTCAGGGGGGGCGAGGTCCATACGGGGTCCGCAATGGGGCGCGCTGGTTCATCTTCAAGTTCTGGAATGGTGAGCGCTGCCTCATCTTCTGTCCTGGGACGTCTGCGTGGTGGTTCCGCAGGATCCGAGGAGGATGAGGATGAAAAATCCGAGAAATAAAGAAATGTGGGATCCTCTCCCTCGCTATCAGTGTAGGAGGCAAGGAAAGCAAATGCCTTCTCCACTTAATAACGCCGTTGGGACGGGCGGAACATTTTTTTCATGAGTATGGTGCTTGTGTTAAGTACTTTATTTTTAACTGTTTGTGTATGTGTGGGGGGATAGTGCTTGGTGAAAACTTGTCTGAAAAGAAAAAACTAAAAGAAAAAAGAACCAGGGAGAAAAAAATGCCTGTGAAAAGAAAAGTGTAAAACAGCAGGCACGAGCTCTGATAAGTGAACTGTTTCACTTATCAAAGATCGGCGGCTGCTGGATGTGCGCATGGGGGTGGCGAAAATAAAAGTGTCTAAAACAGCAGGCACGAGCTCTGGTAAGTGAACTGCGTCACTTATCAAAGTTCATCGGCTGCTGGATGTGCGCACGGAAGTGGCGCAAAGGGGGGTAAGAAAGAAAAGCGAGCACGAGTGTTGATCTGTGAACTGCATCACCAATCAACGCTCATTGGCTGCTAAACGTGCGTACGGAGGCGGCGAAGAGGGGGCAGAGGTAAAAAAGAGGGATATGGGGATTGGGGTGGATGAAGAGAGATTGGGCAGGGATCAACATTTACGGTTGTAGTCTCTCTTCTTCTGTCTTCTTTCTCCTGTCTTCTGTCTTCAGCAGGGATTGTGGTGTCACAGGCTTCCACAAGGATGGCCGAAACGTTGCTACCTTTTATGGCAGAATAAAGATTTTGTATTTTCTTCACCTGGATGGATGCTGCTCTTTTTCTTGATTTTGGACATTGTGGTTCATTGTGATCCATGAACCGGAGCGTGCATCCAGCAACTCCTTGTGTGCTGTTCGCTAATCTTGCACTGAAGGCTTCTGTGGCATCACAAGTCCCAGCACAGCAGGAGATCTAGCTGTGTGACCGCACTGCAGAAATCCTCAGCTAGTGTGAGGACCTGCACTGCGGGTCACAGACAGATCACAGATAGGTCACAGAGCGGTCATACCGCTGCTGTGACCTGTCATTGGTGAGATTGATGATCACATCAATCCCACCAATCAGAGCTGGCCCTGGTGATGCCGGTGTTGCTAGGCACCGGCCTAGGATTGGAGCTCGCAGCTCCGATCCTAGGCAGGTCACCAGCAGGGCACAGCATTGTCACACCACAGCTGTGTCCTGTGATTGGCGCAATCGAAAATTACATCGATCGCGCCAATCAGCAGCTTCAGGCCATGCTAGGCCTTTCCTAGGCACCAGCCTAGGATCGGTGCTCTTACAGCTGTGCCCTGCGATTGGCGCAATCAATGTGATCGTCGATTGCGCCAATCTGATGAGGTTTTTCACCGATGCTTGGCATTGCCAGGCAACAGCCTAGGATCGAGTACCAATGTACATCACTGTTTCAGCCAATCTGATTGGCTGAAACAATGAGAGGGGCTGCGATTGGCTGTTCAGAATTGAACAGCCAATCACAGCGATCGTAAGTGCGGGTGGGGACACCCCCTAGGATGCCAACACCATCTTCCCACAGGTAAGATGGCATCGGAATTTTAATGCGATCACCGCGACTTCGGTCGCAGTGTTGCTTTAAAGGGCATGACTTACTATTCCGTCCATGGGAAGTAAGTCCCAGGTCACATGGACGGAATAGTACGTCGGATGGTAGAGAGGGGTTAAAGGGAACCTGTCAGCAGGATTGTGCACAGTAACCTACACACAGTGTCAGGTCGGACCCATTATACTGATTGAAATGATACCTTGGTTGATGAAATCCATGTTGTGATTGTTTAATCTTTGTCAGTTTTGAGTTAATGATATGCTCGTGCTCCGGGGTGGGCTTCATGTGGTGCTCTGCTTAGTTATTCATAATGCAGACTGCTGACAGGTCATTGATCCCTCACTGACCTGTCCGCCAGTTTGCATAATGAATATCTGTACATACTAAAGAAAAAAAAAAACTTTGGCAGGCAGGCGCTGGCCATGGCCCCTGCACTGCAGCATAATCGCATATTTACTATCCTAATAATAAATGTGTTTGATGTTATTCAGATAGTACAAAAAAAAAATCAATTTTAAAATGGTGCCCGCTGTACTTGCGCAGTAGAAGCTATCGGTGTATATAGAGGTGATCCAATAGCTGCTATTGCGAGGCAGCGCGGTCATCTTCCAGGAGAAGAAAAAAATATTCCTCCTCCAAGATGGTGTCAAGCGTGGCTGCACATTAGCAGCTCTCTGCTATCTTGCGCCTTCACGAGTCCCCTTCTTCCTCCTAGCAGAGACGCCGGCGTTTTCACTTACGTGCTCGCGCTCCCTCGGTGTTTGTTTCCTGCCAGGACCTGTACATGGCACACAAGTCTCCTGGGAGTGTGCTAAGGGCACACACGCTCCCTGCCTCTTAAAGAGGCAGCGCACACGTGCTTATGAAAACGTCCCCAGTTAATAGCTGGGAGGCGTCTGATATTTAAAGCACCCTCCCCTGTTGGGAGGTGCATCAGCAACTCGAGTAATCAATGTGTTTGCTGCTACCTAGTTATAAGGTGTACATGTTTCATGTAACAGTACCACCGAAATATTTATAACAACACAATAATTAGCACATATATACATTAAGAGCGCTTAAGGGGGGCAGGGCGAGGCAGTAATATTCCTTCACCCCCTTACAATGGCATCAAATGTCGAGAGTGAGTCAGAGGAGATGTGGGGAGGAATTGGAGTTGTGGCACATGGTGGCTTTGAGCCGATTTCCTGAAGGATATTCTCTATTTTCTCTATAAAGTGGGAGGCCAGGTCATCAGCACAGATAGCTGGGATAGAGGCCTGTGTTTTTGGACTGAGGAGGGAGTGCAAGGTGTCAAAAATTTTTGGGGGGTTGTTGGCTAGTGAGGAGATCAGGGTGGTGAAGTAGGTCTGTTTGGCGAGGTGAAGGGCAGGGTTATAAGTCCTTAACATAAATTTGTAGTGGATGAAGTATTCTGGTGTGCGAGTTTTCCTCCATAGGCGTTCAGCACTCCTAGAGCATTGCTGGAAAAATCGAGTTTGCCATGTGAACCAGGGCTGTTTTACTCTGTGTTTGGAGGTTCTAAGGATGAGGGATGTTACTTGGTCCAGGATGCTTCTGAGAGTGTCATTGTAGTGATGTACAGCTGATTATGTGATAATCAGAAGCAATTAGTGATGGGCGAGCACTAAAATGCTTGGGTGCTCATTGCTCGGGTCGAGCAAATTGGAATACTCGAGACCCGAGCATTTTTACCGCGATCCCCCCCCGGGGGTCCTTTTAAGGTCTGAATACATCTGAAAATGATGGAAACACTGCTCAAATGACACGGGGACATCATGGGGATCGTCCCAGGAAGCATTCCTGACTCCTAGCTCACAGCTTTAAACAATAATGTCAGAGTTTGATGCCATTTTTATTGATGCACCAAAAAACATACCAAAACAAAACCAAAACGGATTTTGCTGGGAAATATGTTAAGGTACATCCTTTCCAGGCTAATCACTTATATATAAGGCAAAATAAATAACCCCAGACCAAAATGTTCCTCCACCACTTGGGCTATGTTCAGACGCAGCGTTTTTGAAACGTTTTTCAACTTTAACATTGCTTTCAACCAAAACAAATGCATTCACTGGGAAATGTCCTTGTAACATTTACCAACCCTAGCTGGCCATGTGGTGTGTGACACATAATCAGACATATCTTGTTTCATTTATGAAGGAGGGACTCTTAAAGTCACAGAGCCTATTTTTACAAGGGCATCAGGCAGCATTAATCTGCTTAAAGGGCCATTATTAAATAGTGGGTCTCCTGAACTGTTATAGCCTATGCAGTGAGTGGATGGGCTGCCAAGAATTACGTCGCACCCTAATACCCCTTTCACAAAATGTCCAGGATGGCTTCCATAAAAAATATTGCATTGAATGCAAGGCCTGCCCCGCTAACAAGTCATATGCACCCCAATAAACCTTTGAACCCAGGTACTGGATGGGCCCAGGAATATCCACTTCACATTATTCATTTTGTACTCCCATTCTGTTTTCTTGTGCATTGACTGCAGGGCCTGCCCTGCTGCCAAGTCATATGCACCCCAATAAGCCTTTGAACCCAGGTACTGGATGGGCCAAAGAAAATCCATTTCACATGATTCATTTTGTACTCCCATTCTGTTTTCTTATGCAATGACAGCTAGGCCTGCCCTGCTACCAAGTCATATGCACCGCAATAATCCCAATCCCCCTTTGGAAGAAACATGGAGGAGGGTCTCATAAAAATATGTCCCATTAGAAAGGAGTGAGTCTCCTAGACTTGGAATGCCCATACACTAATTGTATGGGCTGGCAAACATTTTCCTCTGTGGGGTACACCTCAACCTTTTCCATAACAAGTATTTTACACCCAGCATAACCACCCACCCTTGTTAGGAATTCGACAGTGCTGTAGCAGCACGGAACACGTTAACCCTGGTGATCTAGTGGGGGTGAATGATGAGCCGTGGAGGAAGGCCTGATTAAAAATTAGGCCCAATTTAAACGAGCGGGTCTCCTAGACTTAGAATGCCCATACGCTAAGTGTATGGGCTGGCAAACATTTCCCCTTTGGGGTGCACATCAACCTTTTTCAGAACAAGTATTTTACGCACAGCCTACCCACCTACCCTTGTTAATAATGCGACACTGGCTGTAGCTGCATGGAACACGTAAACCCTTTTGATCTTGTGACGTGGATGATCAGACATGGAGGAAGGCCTGTATAAAAAATAGGCCCAATTTCTAGAAGCGTGTCTCCTAGACTCAGAATGCCCATACACTTAGGCCTCTTTCACACATAATTTTTTTGCCGTCAGGCGCGATCCGGCATTTTTTTAACCGCCGGATACGTTTTTTTGTCATTGATCTGCATTAGCGCCGGATCGCGCCGCATGTCATTGCGTTTAGTCCGTTTTCTGCCGGATCCATCATAGATTTTAATTCCGGCGGCCGGAGAGAACGCATCATGTAACATTTTTTTTTTCTGCCGGAAACGCCTGACAGCGCCTGAAGCGGAGCATGAGGTGGCCGGAAACAATAGAAGTCTATGGGACCGGATCAGTCTTTTGTGCAATCCGGCAAAAGACTGATCCGGATTCTGGAAATCAAGGACTACTACTACTACTACTACATTTTCTGGGTTAAAAAAAAGTCAGGACGGATCCAGCTAAAAAACGGATCCGGCACATCAGTTTTTTACAATTTACGCCGGATCCGTCTTTTAAACAATTCGCCGGATTGTGCCTGATTGCAAAAAACTGATGTGTGAAAGAGGCCTTAGTGTATGGGCTGGCAAACCTTTCCCCTTGGGGGTGTACATATTTTTGGTATTTTGGTGACGGGCATCATAACACCCTTGCCAAAACATAGAGAGGCCGGAACATGACTGAATATGTTCACCCTGGTGTTGAAGTGGCGGTGGACGGTGAAGATGAGGAGAAGGAGGACACCAAATAGCCAAAATCAGGAAGCGTATATCCATGTTTGGTTGTGAAGAGGTGCATGGGAATACACCTCCAAAAAAAACACTACATTGGAGTTTATGCTTCGCTGTCATCATTTGGTGGTATCGAGAAGTCAGGCCCAATCCATCCCTTGTTCATTTAAATAAGAGTCAGCCTGTCTGCATTTTCCGTAGAAAGGCGAATGCGCTTATCTGTGATAATGCCACCTGCAGCACTAAAAACCCGCTCGGACAAAACGCTAGCGGCAGGGCAGGCTAGAACCTCCAAAGTGTAGAGAGCCATCTCATGCCACGTGTCCACCTTGGATACCCAATAATAAAAATGCACAGAGGAATCATGGAGGACATTGGTAAGGTCAGCAAGGTACTCCCTCAGCATCTTAGAGAACATTGCATTCCTTGTGAGATTACCCCGCGCCTCAGTGCATTGGCGATGGGAGGGTCTTAGAAAACTGTCCCAGAACTTTGCCAGTGTTCCCCTGCCTCTGCTGGAGTGGACTTGTGTCTGTCTCGCCTGTCCTGCTTGGTTGGCCAACGAACTTTTATCTCTGCCACCAGCATTTTGAGATGGGAATTTTTTTAAGAATTCTGCAGCAATGGCCATATGGTACTGCACCATTTTGTTACACTTGTCTGCCTCTGGAACAAGAGATTGAAAGTTATTCTTGTACCATGGGTCTAAAAGTGTTACTAGCCAGTAATGACTGGTACCCAATATTTTGAAAATACGAGGGTCACGGGAAAGGCAGCGCAACATAAAATCAGCCATGCGTGCCGGACTGGTACCAGGCAAGACTTCCGTGTCCTCACCAACAGGACGACTGACCAAGGTGTCCTCCTCCTCTTCTTCCTTGTCCTCAGGCCATCCACGCTGAACAGACGGTATGACAGTTGTGGTTGTAGTCCCGTCTATAGCGCATGAAAGTAGCTCCTGTTCCTCCTCCTCCTTCTCTTCCTCATTGTCAATCAATCCACGTTGGGATGACTCGAGGCTGGGCTGTGTATAATCACCCTGTATGGTTCCTTGATCCATGTCCTCGTGCTCCACCTGCAATGCCTCCTCTTTCATTGTGAGCAAAGAGCTTTTCAGAATGCAGATGAGCGGGATGGTGACACTAATTATGGTGTTATCGCCGCTCACCATCCTGGTAGACTCCTCAAAGTTTTGGAGGATGCTACATATGTCTGACATCCATGTCCACTCCTGAGGTCTTATGTGTGGAGTCAAACCTGACAAACGACGGCCTTGTTGACACTGGTATTCAATAACTGCCGCTTCTGCTCACAAATCCTTTCTAACATATGCATTGTAGAGTTCCAACGAGTGGGAACATCACACACCAGTCAGTGAGCCGGAATCTGCAATCGCTGCTGAAGCTGTAGCTGTCTTTCTAAAAAGTGCACACAGGCGGTGTACTTTAACCAGCAGATCCGGCAGCTCCGGATAGCTTTTTAGAAAACGTTGAACAACAAGGTTCAGCACATGGGCCAGGCATGGAAAGTGTGTCAGTTTGCCTCACCTCAAAGCCGCCACCAGGTTCCTGCCATTGTCACACACAACCATGCCTGGCTGGAGATTTACCAGTCAGCCACACATCTGCCTGCACTTTCAGAGCTGTCAACAACTCTTCAGCTTTGTGTGGTTTGTCACCTAAGCAAATTAACTTCAGCACAGCCTGTTGCTGCTTTGCTTTGGTAGTGCTCCAGTGCTTCCAGCTTGAAACTGATGTGCTCATTTCTGACATGGAGGCTGAAGAAGAGGAGGAGGTGCATGAGCTGTACACAGTGGGCGCAAACCTGATTGACGTTGGGCCCACAATCCTTGGCGTCGGGAGGACGTGTTCCATCCCAAGTCTGACTGGGTCCCGGCTTCCACTATGCTAACCCAGTGTGCCGTCAGCGAGATGTACCGTCCTTCGCCACAAGCACTTGTCCACGTGTCCGTGTTTAGGTGTACTTTCCCCAGTAACTTGCATTGTTGAGGGCACGGGTAATGTTGTGGGACACGTGCTTGTGTAATGCTGGGACGGCACAGTAGGAAAAATAGTGGTGGCTGGGGACAGAGTACCTTGGGACGGCCTACCTTGGGATGGCCACTGCCATCAGGTTGCGGAAAGCTTCCGTCTCCATGAGCCTAAAAGGCAACCGCAAGCAGACAAGAAATATGAGAATTGAGTACTGTGGCCTGTGGGGCGTTGGCTGCGCATTTCTGCTTACATTCCAATGACCGGGGTATGGACAACTGAAGGCTGCGCTGGGACAAGGAAATGCTTGATGATGGTGCTATTTGACTGTGGGCAACGGCAGGTGCAGGGCAGGAGGCCCTTTTCTCATGCACCGTGGACAGACGATTGGCTTGCACGCACAACAGTGGAAGAAGCAGTGGTGTCACCCGTAAACACTGTTCCTGGAGCCTGGGGTTGGGCCCACAAAGTCGGGTGCTTTGCTGCCATGTGCCTGATCATGCTGGTGGTGGTAAGGCTGGTAGTTTTGCTACCCCTGCTGATGCTGGCATGATAGGTGTTGCAAATGGCCTGTCTGGGGTTATTAGCAGAGTCTTTAAAAAATAACCAGACTCGGGAAGACCTAACAGTTGGACTGGCAACTTCAGTCAGGTTGTTGTTACGGGTAACGGTTGCACACCTTCTGTCTGCAGCCACCACACGGCTTCTTCCTGCATGAAGTGGTGCAACGGCTACCTCCCCGTGTGCTGCTGTCCTCGCTCTGCATGTCCTCCTGCCAGGTTGGGTCTGTTGCTACATCATCCACCACCTCATCTTAAACTTCCCCACCCTGGTCCTCCTCCTGACTTTCCGACAATTGTGTCTCATCATCGTCCACCTCTTGTGACCGTGGCTGCTCAAAGATTTGTGCATCGCTACATGGAATATCATCTGCCCCGCTTCTAGTGGAGCGGGCGAGAAGCACGAATCTCCAAATGGAAAACTGAACAACTCTTCAGAGTGTCCGAGTGTGGGATCAGTTATCTCAGGGCACTGTCATGTGTGCATCGCCACGAAGATCGTCGCGGTTGCACATTCTGACTTCTCACAGCTGAGTTGCTGTTTCTTTGTGTTTGGCAGTTAGGGAGTTAATTCTGTCTGTGCTCAGTTCTGGGACTGGGTGCAGTTTCTCCCGGCTGCAATTAATTATTTGTTGATTGGTTTCCTTTAAATCTCTGGTGGTCTGTTTTGGGAGTTGCCAGTGAAATTCTTCATGCAGACCACAGATAGGATTGTATCTGTATAGACTTAAGTTAAAGAGCTCCTTAGTTGTTTTAAGCTCACCTTGCTTAGAGTTTAATATCCCAGATCATTTATGTTCCTTCTGTGTTTGAGTGTGTATGCAAGTCTGTGTTTTCTCCAGTCTGTCTTATATTGCTAATCTGTGTATTTAGCAGAGATCAGCCCATATTCCTTTGGTGGTAATCAGAATCCTTCCTAGGACTGATTACAGGGTTCAGGGACTGATAGGAGACAGGGTTAGGCTGGAGACTTGGACCTCTGAACCATTATCAGTACCTCCAAGGTGAGGGATTAGTTAGGACCCCAGTTTAGGGTCAGGTTAGACCCCCGGGCCTCCTCTTTCCTGTGACAGTGTATCAAGTCCTCAAGATTAATCCTGAGTTCAACGGATATCGTGTCAGGTAAATCTATTCTATACTTACATGCTGATGTTGCTAATCTATATGTTGTATAGAGTGTTGTTTCTGTAAGAATAGTTTACTGACATCGTACACATATCATAAGACCGTGTGACATTTTCACTGGCCCATAAAATTATTCCCAGTTGCCATGGATCCAGTAGCCCAGCTGGCTCTGCAGTTGCAGGGATTATCCATGGAGCTGACGGACATTAAGTCCAAAGTTTTGTCTCCCTCGGAGCAAACCAGATTTGAACCTAAAGTAGCTCTCCCGGACAGGTTCACTGGTGGGCGAGACAAATTTTTTACCTTCAGGGAAGCATGTAAATTGTATTTTCGGCTTCGGCCTCGATCATCAGGGAGTGAAGAGCAGAGAGTGGGAATTGTTATCTCGCTCCTACAAGGGGACCCTCAATCCTGGGCATTTTCCCTTCCTCCGGGATCCCCGGCTCTACAGTCAGTAGATCGATTTTTTACTGCCCTGGGTTTGGTATATGATGATCCAGATCGGGTCTCTCTTGCTGAGACAAAATTACGTAAGATACAGCAGGGGGATCGTCCGGCGGAGGAATTTGCTTCTGAGTTCCGTAGATGGGCCACAGATACTCAGTGGAATGACCCAGCTCTTAGGAGCCAGTTTTGTCATGGGCTTTCTGACAAATTAAAGGACGTTTTGGCTCAGTATGATTCTCCTCCATCACTGGAGGCTGCTATGGCCCTGGCTATCCGTACTGATAGACGGCTCCGGGAGAGGTGCGAGGTAACTCCGCCCCCTGTTGTTACTCCACCTACTACTAAAGTCCCTTATGTTGAGGTTCCCCTTGTTTGTTCGGAGGAGCCTATGCAGTTGGGAGGGACATCATTTCGTAGGAGGGGATTGGCGGTACGCCGCAGGACTAGAAGGTGTTTCTTCTGCGGGAAAGAGGGACATTTTGTTGGGGGATGTCCGTCCCGTGCCTTGTTGAGCAAGAAGTCGCCGGAAAACTGTTAATCCCAGGTTGTGTGGTGGACGACAACCTGGGAGTATGTATTTCGTCCGCTAGTTCTTCTCAGTTCCTTGTACCAGTGGAGGTGGTGGTTGGTACGAGAGTGGAGAGATTTTCTGTTCTTCTTGATAGTGGGTCCGGGGCTAATCTGGTTGACGCTCAGTTTGCTCAGGCTCAAGGTATGCATCTGAGTGTATTGGTCAAACCGATCCCTATATTCTCCATTGACGCCAGGCCTCTCGGCCAAGGTAGCTTTGTTCATGAGGTTCATAACATTGACCTTCGGGTAGGGGCAATACATAGGGAACTATTATCTTGTTATGTGTTGGAGGGTCTACCTACTCCTATTGTGTTGGGACTTCCTTGGTTGGTTAAACATAACCCTGTGATTAATTGGCAGTCCAGAGAGATAAGCCAATGGGGTGAGTTTTGCAAAAGTAACTGCATGAACACAGTCATCAGTGCGGTCGTGCCTAGTACTTTGCCTCCTTTTTTGGAGGACTTTGGGGATGTGTTCTCTGAGGAGGGGTGTCAGGAGTTGCCTCCTCATCGCGTATATGACTGTTCTATTAATTTACTTCCTGATGCTAAGTTACCTAAAGCTAGGTTATATAACCTTTCTGGTCCTGAGAGGCAGGCTATGAAAGATTATATTTCGGAAAGTCTGGCCAAAGGGCATATTAGACCTTCATCTTCCCCAGTGGCCGCGGGGTTCTTCTTTGTGAAGAAAAAAGATGGAGGCCTACGCCCTTGCTTGGATTTCCGCGAACTTAATCGGATTACTGTTCGAGATCCGTATCCACTCCCTCTGATTCCTGATCTCTTCAATCAAATTGTTGGCGCCAAATGGTTCTCTAAATTGGATCTCAGGGGGGCGTATAATCTGATTAGGATAAAAGAGGGGGATGAGTGGAAAACTGCGTTTAACACGCCGGAGGGACATTATGAGAACCTTGTCATGCCTTTTGGTCTGACTACTGCACCAGCAGTATTCCAACATTTTGTTAATGACATTTTTCGTCATCTGGTGGGGCTGTTTGTGGTCGTATATTTGGATGACATTTTAATTTACTCGCCAGATCTTGTGTCTCACCAGGAGCATGTGAGACAGGTGTTGCAGATCTTGCGAGACAATAAACTATACGCCAAACTGGAAAAGTGTGTATTCGCCGTACAGGAACTTCAGTTTTTGGGTTTCTTGGTGTCAGCCTCCGGTTTCCGTATGGACCCTGAAAAGGTGAGAGCAGTGCTTGAATGGGATCAGCCAGAGGATCTTAAGGCTCTGCAGCGTTTTCTGGGGTTTGCTAACTACTACCGGAAATTTATTTGTAATTTCTCATCTGTTGTCAAACCTCTCACTGACATGACAAGAAAAGGGACGGATTTTTCTAAATGGTCGGACAAAGCTTGCCAAGCTTTTTCCTCTTTGAAAAAATGTTTTGCTTCGGCACCCGTTCTCATCCAACCAGATGCATCACAGCCGTTCGTTGTGGAGGTGGACGCGTCTGACGTAGGGGTGGGTGCAATATTGTCCCAGGGTCCGTCCCCTGGTAAATGGCATCCGTGCGCTTTCTTTTCTAAGAAATTGTCGTCCGCCGAAAGGAATTATGATATCGGCAATAGGGAACTTTTGGCCATTAAGTTGGCTTTTGAAGAATGGCGTCACTTTTTGGAGGGGGCAGTCCACCCGGTCACCGTCATTACTGATCACAAGAACCTGCTGTATTTGGAATCTGCTAAGCGTCTGAATTCCAGACAAGCTCGATGGTCGTTGTTTTTTACCAGGTTTAATTTTGTTGTCACTTATCGCCCTGGATCTAAGAATGTTAAGGCTGATGCCTTGTCTCGCAGTTTCCCAGGGGCTGGGAAAACGGATGACCCGATTCCTATCCTTCAGGAGGGGGTGGTAGTGTCGGCTGTATGTTCTGAGCTTGAGGAGGAGGTATTAGAGGCTCAGGGGGACGCCCCTGCAGGACCTCCAGGGAGACTGTTTGTCCCAAATCAGTTGAGACAAAAGGTTATTGAGGCACATCATAATTCTGCTTTAGCAGGACATCCAGGGAGTAAGGCTACTTTAGATCTCCTTTCTCGCCGGTTTTGGTGGCCTAACGTTAATAAAGATGTTTTAACTTTTGTCGCGTCCTGTGGGGTTTGTGCTCGCTCTAAGACCCCTCATACCCGTCCATCTGGGACCCTCTTACCCTTGAAACTTCCGGAGCGTCCATGGACTCATTTGTCTATGGACTTCATCACGGACCTTCCTCAGTCGTCAGGGAAGACGGTCATACTGGTGGTTGTTGACAGGTTCAGTAAGATGGCACATTTCATTGCTCTTCCTGCCCTCCCTAATGCTAAAACTCTGGCGCAGGTGTTCATTGGGGAGATTGTGAGACTTCATGGGTTGCCTTCTGATGTGGTGTCAGATAGGGGGTCTCAGTTTGTGTCCAAGTTTTGGAGGGCATTTTGTTTACGTCGGGGGATGCAATTGTCATTTTCCTCGGCTTTTCATCCGCAGACCAATGGTCAGACAGAGCGTCTGAATCAAAGCCTAGAGACTTATCTTCGGTGTTTTGTCTCAGAGAACCAGGAGGACTGGTCTTCTTTCTTGCCTCTGGCAGAGTTCGCTCTTAACAACAGGCGGAGCGAGTCCACTGGTAAATCCCCGTTTTTTGGGGCATATGGTTTTCATCCCCAGTTTTGTACTTTCAATGGGGGGGGCCCTTCTGGGGTTCCTGAGGAGGAGCGTTTCTCGTCGTCACTTGCTTCAGTGTGGAGAGGTGTATTGAATAATCTGAGTGCTATGGGGAACCGTTATAAACGTATGGCTGATAGGAGGAGAGTTTCTGGTCCAGATCTTAATGTGAACGATCTGGTATGGTTGTCTACCAGGAATATAAAACTTAAAGTTCCCTCCTGGAAGCTGGGCCCCAGATTCATCGGGCCGTACAGGATCAGTTCCATAATTAATCCTGTGGCATTTCGTCTGGACCTCCCTCCTACGTTTAAAATTCATAATGTGTTCCACAAGTCATTACTTAAGAGGTACGTGGCACCAGTCATACCATCACCTCTACCTCCTCCTCCAGTGGTGGTCAATGGTAATTTGGAGTTTCAAGTGTCAAAGATCATTGACTCACGTCTGAATCGCCGGTCCCTTCAGTACTTGGTGCATTGGAAGGGGTATGGTCCAGAGGAGAGGACGTGGGTTCCTGCGTCTGACATTAACGCAGATCGTTTGGTGCGGACCTTCCACAGAACTCACCCGGGCAAACCTGGCCCTGAGGGTCCGGAGGCCCCTCGTAGAAGGGGGGGTACTGTCATGTGTGCATCGCCACGAAGATCGTCGCGGTTGCACATTCTGACTTCTCACAGCTGAGTTGCTGTTTCTTTGTGTTTGGCAGTTAGGGAGTTAATTCTGTCTGTGCTCAGTTCTGGGACTGGGTGCAGTTTCTCCCGGCTGCAATTAATTATTTGTTGATTGGTTTCCTTTAAATCTCTGGTGGTCTGTTTTGGGAGTTGCCAGTGAAATTCTTCATGCAGACCACAGATAGGATTGTATCTGTATAGACTTAAGTTAAAGAGCTCCTTAGTTGTTTTAAGCTCACCTTGCTTAGAGTTTAATATCCCAGATCATTTATGTTCCTTCTGTGTTTGAGTGTGTATGCAAGTCTGTGTTTTCTCCAGTCTGTCTTATATTGCTAATCTGTGTATTTAGCAGAGATCAGCCCATATTCCTTTGGTGGTAATCAGAATCCTTCCTAGGACTGATTACAGGGTTCAGGGACTGATAGGAGACAGGGTTAGGCTGGAGACTTGGACCTCTGAACCATTATCAGTACCTCCAAGGTGAGGGATTAGTTAGGACCCCAGTTTAGGGTCAGGTTAGACCCCCGGGCCTCCTCTTTCCTGTGACAGTGTATCAAGTCCTCAAGATTAATCCTGAGTTCAACGGATATCGTGTCAGGTAAATCTATTCTATACTTACATGCTGATGTTGCTAATCTATATGTTGTATAGAGTGTTGTTTCTGTAAGAATAGTTTACTGACATCGTACACATATCATAAGACCGCGTGACAGGCACTCAGCAAGGTGTGAGGAAGGAGGATCAGGGTAAGGAATATGCGGTCCAGATTCATGGCTACTGTGACTTGACCGTGTTGAAGACAGGGTGCTGGTGGTGGTGGATAAGTAACTGGAAGTATTATCCGCTATCCAACCAACAACCTTTTCACACTGCTCGGGCTTCAATAGTGCTGTCTTGTCGCGTCCCCTAGGACTTCGGACACTAAGGTCCAGCGAGAAGATGTGGGTGTTTTCAGTGGGCCATTTTCAGCTTGCCAATGGCCTCGGCCTGCACCATCAAGTCCACTTACCTGTCCCTTGGCACGCGCCTTGCCCATTGGAAATGGAATAGAATATTATACACGTTCACTACTAAAGGGTAATTTGGGAGTCAATTTGTATGTGATACGTGTGCTTGAAAACCACACTTTTACCTATCAAAATAAATAATGGTATTGCAGGTGAAGAATTAAAAAATATTTACCCCTAATCTGTTAGCATTGCACATGTTGAATAAGCTATTGCTTCTAGTGATGAGCGAACGCGATCGCCACTACTCGTTACTTTTACTTTAGGTAAAAATGTTTTTGGCCTTATCAGATTTAATAATTACGTTACAAGACTGCAAAAAAAATACAATGTTATGGACTCATCTGGCTAGACTTTGAGCACGCACAGATATGAGCTGGCACATAGATACCACTACGACAAATGTGTGCCCTGTTTATTTTTATTTTTGGGCTAGCTAGTGATGTATATCAGTACTGTGACACCCAGGACAAAAAAAGGAAAACCGGCCTAAACTGGCCAAACTTTCAGCACGCACAGATATGAGCTGCCACGGAGATACCAGTACTACAAATGTGTGACCTGTATATTTTTTGCGAAATTTTGCTGTATATAAGTACAGTGACACCCAGGACAAAAAAAAAGAAAACTGCCATAAACTGCCCAAACTTTGAGCACACACAGATATGAGCTGCCACAGAGATACCAGTACGACAAATGTGTGGCCTGTATTTTTTTACTTTTTTGCTAAATACTGCTATATATAAGTGCAGTGACACCCAGGACAAAAAAAAAGAAAACTGCCATAAACTGCCCAAACTTTGAGCACACACAGATATGAGCTGCCACGGAGATACCAGTGCTACAAATGTGTGACCTGTATTTTTTTTATTTTTTTTGCGAAATTTTGCTGTATATAAGTACAGTGACACCCAGGACAAAAAAAAAGAAAACTGCCATAAACTGCCCAAACTTTGAGCACACACAGATATGAGCTGCCACAAGATACCAGTACGACAAATGTGTGGCCTGTATTTTTTTACTTTTTTGCTAAATACTGCTATATATAAGTGCAGTGACACCCAGGACAAAAAAAAGAAAACTGCCCAAACTTTGAGCACACACAGATATGAGCTGCCACGGAGATACCAGTGCTACAAATGTGTGGCCTGTATTTTTTTGCTAAATACTGCTTTATATAAGTACAGTAGCACAGAGATACCACACCAAAAAATGTGTGGCCTGTATTCAAATTACACCGGGGGCTATCTATATACGGCCAATATATCATACAGGTAGCAGTAGCAGCACCAGAATACAGGAAGGGAATGGACCCTCTTGATGTATGCAATGATCTATATACACACATACAGTGCCTGCAGGCCTTGCACTGATGTGTATAGAGTGACGTACACTACCCTGCCTACCTAACACTGGAACCTATATACTCCGGAATTAGTCCTTAGAAGGACTGTTTAGCTGGATGAGTTGTTTAGGATAGTAGACCCCATAATGACTAAGAAATCCCATATCTGACCCTATCTCGGCAGCAGTTCTCCCTACACTATCTCAACCTGGAGCTGAATGCGCCGAGCAGGGCGGCGTCCGGTGTTATGTTTCGGTAGCTGAGGAGTGCAGGTAAAAAAGGCAATACACCAGAGCAGTTGGAATCTATGAGATTGCAGCACCCTGACTAACCACCACAACTAGAGGCAGCCGTGGAGCGTTCCTACGTTGGTCCTAGACGCCTCGTCACAGCCTGAGAAACTAACTATACCTAAAGATAGAAATAGGAAAGCTATCTGCCCCGGAGCAGAACCCCAAAGATAATAGAAAGCCCCCAAACATGTAATGGCGGTTAGACAAGATGAAATACTGACACAGAAAGAAAATAGTATGAGCAAACGCTGGGGCTCAAACTAACTAAATAGAAAAGGATAGGAAGGGTACTTACTGCAATCCCAGAAAACCCTGAAAACACCAACTCTACTAATTTCAAAATCACCTGAGATCACACGACCTCTTCCACCCAAACTAGTTCTCTGGTGCAACAAAATCAAAACAGCAGCCACTGAAAAAACCGGAAAAAGCAAAAATACAAACATCAGTGGCTGAACTAAACCGAGAGGGCAAAAGCCCCCGGAGGGGACCCTGAAGGCCCCCACAGAAGTGCAGGACAAAATGCAAAAATATAGCACAAACACAAAGAAGAAAAATGTCTTATCTGTTAGCAGGAGATGCAGACACGACACAGCAGGCCACAAGGGAAACAGGAATAAAGGATCCAGACCAGAACAATTGATCACCGGCAACCCTGATGGGAAGGTGACTCCCTTATATAAGACCAATCAGTAACACCTGATTCCCAGTCCTCACAATCTTCACTGGACAGACTAGCACCGCTTGTAACCACCAGAGGGAGCCTCTGCTCAGAACTCATCTCAAACCCATTCACAACAGTACCCCCCCCTTGAGGAGGGGTCACCGAACCCTCATTTGAGCAACCAGGTCGGTCAGGATGAGTTCTATGATACGCACGGATAAGTCTCCTAGCATGGATGTCCGAAGCAAACACCCAAGAATTGTCTTCCTGACCATAACCTCTCCTGGAAGAAGCAAACGAAAAGAAACAGGATTAATAATCTCCATGATCTTATAAGGTCCAATGAACCTAGGCTTAAATTTAGGAGATGCTACTCTCATAGGAATATTCTTTGAGGACAACCAGACCAAGTCCCCCACTTTAAACCGAGGACCATCAGTCCTATGCCGGTTAGCAAACCGCTGGGCCCTCTCCTGAGAGAGGGACAACCTCTCCACTACCTGGTCCCAAATCTGTTGCATACGCTCCACAACAGAGTCAACACCTGGACAGACAGAAGCCTCCGTCTGTCCTGAAGAAAATCGAGGGTGAAACCCAGAATTACAAAAAAATGGAGACATCAAAGTGGCAGAGCTAGCCCTATTATTAAGAGCAAACTCAGCCAAAGGCAAAAAAGAGACCCAGTCATCCTGATCAGCAGACACAAAGCATCTTAGATAAGTCTCCAATGTCTGGTTTGTTCTCTCAGTTTGACCATTGGTCTGAGGATGAAATGCCGAGGAGAAAGACAATTGAACACCCAGTTTAGAACAAAAAGTCCTCCAAAATCTGGAAACAAACTGGACTCCTCTGTCAGACACAATGTTCTCAGGAATGCCGTGTAAACGAACCACGTGCTGAAGGAACAACGGCACCAATTCAGAGGAGGAAGGCAACTTAGGTAATGGCACAAGATGTATCATTTTGGAAAACCTATCACAAATTACCCAGATGGTGGTCATTCTCTGAGAAACAGGAAGGTCGGAAATGAAATCCATAGAGATATGGGTCCATGGTCTCTTGGGCACAGGCAATGGCATCAACAAACCACTAGAGCGAGAGCAAGGCTTGGAGCGAGAGCAAGTCCCGCAGGACTGCACAAATTCCCTGACATCACGAGACAAGGTAGGCCACCAAAAGGACCGACTAACCAAGTCTCTGGTACCAAAAATTCCGGGATGCCCAGCCAATGCGGAACAATGAATCTCAGACATCACACTCTTTTTCCACTGGTCCGGGACAAACAATTTTCCAACAGGGCAGCGCTCGGGCCTATCCTCCTGACACCTCTCCAGAGCAAGTCTCAAATTGGGTGAGATGGCGGAAAGAACTACACCCTCTTTCAAAATAACAGAAGGATCAGATAACTCAGGAGAGTCCGCAAGGAAACTCCTCGAGAGGGCATCCGCCTTAACATTCTTAGTGCCAGGAAGAAAGGAAACCACAAAATTAAAATGTGTGAAAAACAAGGCCCACCTGGCCTGTCTAGGATTGAGTCGCTTGGCAGATTCCAGATAGACCAGATTCTTATGGTCCGTAAGGACCACCACCTGATGTTTGTTTCCCTCCAGCCAATGTCTCCACTCTTCAAAAGCCCACTTCATGGCCAATAACTCCCGATTACCCACGTCATAATTACGTTCAGTAGGAGAAAATTTTTGAGAGAAAAAGGCACAAGGGTTACTTTTAGAGGTCTCTGGATCTTTTTGGGACAAAACGGCACCTGCCCCAATTTCAGAGGCATCAACCTCCACCTGAAATGGCAGAGAAACATCAGGCTGCCGTAGAACAGGAGCAGAAGTGAATCTCTGCTTAAGTTACTGAAATGCAGAGACTGCCTCAGGAGGCCAATTCACCACATCAGAACCCTTTCTGGTCAAATCAGTTAATGGTTTAACAATAACCGAGAAATTACCAATAAATTTACGATAAAAATTGGCAAAACCCAAAAATCTCTGAAGAGCCTTTAATGAAGTAGGTTGGACCCAATCACAGATGGCCTGAACCTTGACCGGGTCCATTTCAATAACAGATGGGGACAAAATGAATCCCAGAAATGAGATCCTCTGTACGCCAAAAAGACACTTTGATCCCTTCACATACCGAGCATTCTCTCTCAAAATCTGGAATACAGTTCGAACATGTTTCACATGAGAGTCCCAGTCATTAGAAAAAATCAAGATATCATCCAAATAAACAATCAGAAATTTGTCCACAAAATCCCTGAAAATGTCATTCATGAAGGACTGGAAGACGGAAGGAGCATTAGTGAGCCCAAAGGGCATCACCAGGTACTCAAAATGCCCTTCAGGGGTATTGAATGCCGTCTTCCATTCATCCCCGTGCTTAATGCGAATAAGGTTATACGCCCCCTGAGGTCAAGCTTGGTAAACCAAGTAGCGTTTTTCACCCTGGAAAACAGGTCAGAAATCAAGGGTAACGGGTATTGATATTTCACAATAATATTGTTCAAGAGACGATAATCAATACACGGCCTTAATGAACCATCCTTTTTGGCCACAAAGAAAAAACCGGCACCTAAGGGTGAAGAGGATGGTCTGATATGACCCTTCTCCAATGATTCCTTGATATAAGACCGCATAGCGTCATGTTCAGGTACAGACAAGTTAAAAAGGCGACCTTTAGGGAATTTACTACCCGGCACTAATTCAATAGCGCAGTCATAGCTCCTATGGGGAGGCAAGGATGCAGATTTACTTTCGCTAAACACATCAGAAAAATCAATCAAAAAGTCAGGAACATCCTAAGCCTGGGGGGAGGCAGAAAAAACAGGAGTGTTGGTATTAACACATTGGCAGCCCCAACTGGTTACAGACACAGATTTCCAATCCAAAACAGGATTATGAGACTGTAACCAAGGAAAACCCAGCACGATAATGTCATGCAGATTATACAGAACCAAAAATTTGCAGCACTCCTGGTGATCAGGTTCAACCCTCATTATCACCTGAGTAGAAAACTGGGGTTTATTCTCAGCCAAAGGGGTAGAATCGATCCCCAGTAGGGGAATAGACTTCTGTAGGGGTATCAAGGGAAATCCACAACGTTTAGCAAAATCATAATCCATCAGGTTAATAGCTGCTCCAGAATCAACGAAAGCCTGAGCAGAAAATGAGGACAGAGAGCATATCAGAGTGACAGTTAATAAAAACTTAGTCTGAACACTACCCAAGACAACTGAGCGTGCAAAACGTCTTCCCCGCTTAGGGCAGACTGAAATAGCATGAGAGGCATCACCACAGTAGAAACATAACCCATTGCGCTTTCGAAACTCATGACGCTGTGCCCCAGACACCACTCTATCACACTGCAGGGGTTCAGAAGCTGGTTCACAAGGCAACACCATTCCACGCATACTTCTCCGCTCACTCAAACGTCTGTCAATTTGAATCGCTAATGACATAGAATCATTGAGACCAGAGGGAACAGGGAATCCCACCATAACATCCTTTACATTATCAGACAGACCCTTCCGGAAAAGGGCTGCCAAAGCGTCGTCATTCCATTTGGTCAGGACTTCCCACCTACGGAATCTCTGACAGTATAACTCAGCGTCATCAAGCCCCTGATTTAATGCCAACAAGGCTTTTTCAGCTTGATCAGTGACATTAGGCTCATCGTACAATAACCCCAAGGCCTGAAAAAACGCATCAACATCACTCAAAACAGGATCCCCAGGTGTCAGGGAAAAAGCCCAATCCTGAGGATCGCCGCGCAGGAGAGAGATGATAATTTGAACCTGCTGCGCTGCGTTCCCTGAGGACTTAGGTTTCAAGGCAAAAAACAATTTAAGGCAAAAAGCAATTTACAATTATTTTTGAAATTCTGAAACTTAGCTCGATCCCCTAACAACAAATCTGGCATGGTAATCCTAGGTTCCACAACAGGCAACCCAGCAAGATAGATAGCAATACTCCGAACCTCAGTGGCAAGCTGATCCACACGGCCAGACAACTGTGCAAACTCCATTGAGAGAAAAGATCCTCCCCAGCACCCAGAAATACAGAGGGAAAAAAAAAAAATGCAACAAACAGAAAAATATCTCTGACAACTCTGACAACCTTTTTTCTTTCACAATATTTTTTCCCTTCTGTGAGTACCATACAATTTTCAATTTTTAGGCCGGTGATACTGTTATGTTTCGGTAGCTGAGGAGTGCAGGTAAAAAAGGCAATACACCAGAGCAGTTGGAATCTATGAGATTGCAGTACCCTGACTAACCACCACAACTAGAGGCAGCCGTGGAGCGTTCCTACGTTGGTCCTAGACGCCTCGTCACAGCCTGAGAAACTAACTATACCTAAAGATAGAAATAGGAAAGCTATCTGCCCCGGAGCAGAACCCCAAAGATAATAGAAAGCCCCCAAACATGTAATGGCGGTTAGACAAGATGAAATACTGACACAGAAAGAAAATAGTATGAGCAAACGCTGGGGCTCAAACTAACTAAATAGAAAAGGATAGGAAGGGTACTTACTGCAATCCCAGAAAACCCTGAAAACACCAACTCTACTAATTTCAAAATCACCTGAGATCACACGACCTCTTCCACCCAAACTAGTTCTCTGGTGCAACAAAATCAAAACAGCAGCCACTGAAAAAACCGGAAAAAGCAAAAATACAAACATCAGTGGCTGAACTAAACCGAGAGGGCAAAAGCCCCCGGAGGGGACCATGAAGGCCCCCACAGAAGTGCAGGACAAAATACAAAAATATAGCACAAACACAAAAGAAGAAAATGTTTTATCTGTTAGCAGGAGATGCAGACACGACACAGCAGGCCACAAGGGAAACAGGAATAAAGGATCCAGACCAGAACAATTGATCACCGGCAACCCTGATGGGAAGGTGACTCCCTTATATAAGACCAATCAGTAACACCTGATTCCCAGTCCTCACAATCTTCACTGGACAGACTAGCACCGCTTGTAACCACCAGAGGGAGCCTCTGCTCAGAACTCATCTCAAACCCATTCACAACAGTCCGGTCTCTTATACCCCTGATGATGCTGTGCGGCCAGACAATCATTGCACGACCACAACAAAGATGGCTGCGGCGTTTCATTGCCTGGCAGACAATACCTGCATCGTGAGTGGGTCTGTAAAGCTGGATGGAGACCCGAGTTCCCGCCGAGTAATCCCGGAAATGCTCAGTGCTCGCCAAGGACACTGAGTACCTTGATACTCGGGCAAGTAACGAGTAGTGGCGATCGCGTTCGCTCATCACTAGAAGCAATAGCTTATTCAACATGTGCAATGCTAACAGATTAGGGGTAAATATTTTTTAATTCTTCACCTGCAATACCATTATTTATTTTGATATTTAATAAAAGTTAAGTTTTATAGCCCTCTAGAGAGTGGTACGCAATGGGGTTCTCCCCTTCTGTTCTCAATTAGTAATATGTCCCTCCCACTGGTTTTTCTATATAAGTTTGGGTTTATGGGGGTTTTCTGTTGGATTAAATTACCCTATTACTCTCCATTAAGAATATGGCTGGCTTTCTGGCGCAGCATATCAATTTTGACAATTTATCAGGGGAGGCAGTACAGTTTTTTTCCAAGTCTAACAGTTCTGATAAGCCTTTTTAATTATGGTTGCACTACCAGCTGTCTCCCCATGTCTTGCCAAAAACATGACTTCGCTACCTCCTGGCTGATGTCGCAGCCTTGTTGGGTCATGGTGGCTATTCACCAACTATCCACTACTCTATACATCTAGACCATCCAGGGTGGCATGACACTCATCAGTAAACAAGACCATTTTTCCAATATGACTAACCAGATTCATCACTGTTTTTGGTATAAATTAGATTACCACATGTCAAACAATTTACCAGTTGGTGCCGTAGATTCTAAGAAAACCACCAGATTTCACATTCAGAATCTGCATGTTTTTGAGTCTGTGTATTAAAATAACTAATTGAAAGGGGGGTGTTCAAAATAATAGCAGTGTGGAGATCAATTAGTGAGGTCAATCATTCTGTGAAGAAACAGGTGTGAATCAGGTGGCCCTTATTTTTGGGTGAAGACAAGACATGTCAAAGACCTTGCCCTGTCCTGGATAGCCTCTTACCTTTCCGACCGCACATTTAGCGTCTCCCACTCCCACACTACCTCCTCATCCCGCCCTCTCTCTGTTGGAGTCCCTCAAGGCTCTGTCCTGGGGCCCCTACTTTTTTCCATCTATACCCTTGGCCTAGGACAACTCATAAAGTCCCATGGCTTCCAGTACCACCTGTATGCGGACGACACTCAGATCTACCTCTCTGGCCCAGATGTCACCTCTCTGCTGTCCAGAATCCCGGAGTGTCTATCAGCCATATCCTCCTTCTTCACCTCTCGCTTCCTAAAACTCAATGTTGACAAAATCGAACTCATCATCTTTCCTCCATCTCATGTATCTTTCCTACCCGATCTATCTATTATGGTAAATGGCATCAAGATCTCTCCTGCACCTGAAATCCGCTGCCTCGGAGTAACTCTCGACTCTGCCCTGTCCTTCAAACCACACATCCAAACTCTTTCCACCTCCTGTCGCCTCCAACTTAAAAACATTTCCAGAATCCGACCCTTCCTCAGCCCTCAATCTACTAAAACTCTTGTGCATGCCCTCATCATCTCCCGCCTCGATTACTGCAACATCCTCCTCTGTGGCCTCCCCGTCAACTCTCTTGCACCACTCCAGTCTGTCCTCAACTCTGCTGCCCGACTAATCCTCCTCTCCCCTCGCTACTCCTCTGCTTCTCCCCTCTGCAAATCCCTCCACTGGCTCCCAATTCCCCAACGAATCCAGTTCAAACTACTAACACTGACTTACAAAGCCGTCCACAACCTGTCTCCTCCCTATATCTCTGAACTAATCTCCCAATATCTTCCTTCACGTAATCTTCGATCCTCCCAAGACCTCCTACTATCCTCCACACTTATTCGTTCCTCACACAACCGCCTCCAAGATTTATCCCGAATATCCCCCATCCTCTGGAATTCCACGCCTCAACATGTACGATTATCCACCACCCTTGGATCCTTCAAACGGAACCTGAAAACCCATCTCTTCAGAAAAGCCTACAGCCTGCAATAACCATCCCGCCTCGCCGCCACAACCCGAGCTTCCGCCTCGCTGCCACCTCGCCGCCACCACCCGAGCTGCCGCCTCGCTGCCACCACCAGAGCTGCCGCCTCGCCGCCACCACTACCAGTGCTGCCGCCACCACCAGAGCTGCCGCACCCCCGACCTTCTGTTTCTGCCCCATTATCCCGTAGAATGTAAGTCCGCAAGGACAGGGTCCTCTCCCCTCTGTACCAGTCTGTCATTGTAAATTTGTTTACTGTAAACGATATCTATAACTTTGTATGTAACCCCTCTCATGTACAGCACCATGGAATTAATGGCGCTATATAAATAATAATAATAATAATAATAATAATGTTGTACATGCATTTATCCTCAAAAGCCTGAGAAATATGGGTCGTTCAAGATATTTTTCAGAAGAATAGCATACTTTAATTAAAAAGCTGATTGGAGAGGGTAAAACTTATAAAGAAGTGCAGTCAATCATATTATGTTCAGCTAAATTGATCTCCAATGCATTAAGATGGAAAGCCAAACCAGAGAGACGTGGAAAAAACTGAATACTACGATTCGAATGGATAGAATTGCCAGAATTGCAACGGCTGACCCAATGAACAGCGCAGAATTATCAAAGACAGTCTCAGTTTTCCAGTAGGTACTGTGACAGAAGAGGCCTGTGTGAAGCTAATCTCTTAGCAAGAAGTCCCCACAAAATCCCACTGTATAAAAAAAGACATGTACTGAAGCGAATACAATATGCCAATGAACACATCAACTGATCTAAAGAGAAATGGAGAACATTTTGTGGACTGGTAAGAGTAAATTTGTTCTTTTTGGGTCCAAGAGCCACAGACAGTTCGTCACACGACCCTCAAACTGTGTGTTCAAGCCACAGTACACCCTGAAGACAGTAAAGCATTGTGGTGCAAGCATCATGATATGGGCACAATGGTGCTGGACCTATTTACTGTATACCAGGGATCATGGAACAGTTTGCATATATTAAAATATATTAAAAACATAAACACACCAGTAGGCAAGCAAAATCTTGGTTCCAGTCCAACAAAATTGAGGTTATGGGGTGGCCAGCCCAATCCCTTGGCCCTAATTTGATAGAACTCTTGTGAGGTGACATGAAAACTGCCATTTCTGAGGCAAAGACAACAAATGCCAAAAAATTGTGGCATGTAGTTCAAGCATCCTGGACTGGAATAACAGTTGACAGGGGCCAGAATTTGGCTGACTATGCAGCACAGATGTGATGCAGTTCTAAAAAACTGTGGGTATACAACTAAATATTAGGTAAGTGATTCACAGGAATTGTGAATCCACAAAAAATGTACATATTGTGACTTTGTAAAGACAAATGCAGATACTGCTATTTTTAGAAGAGCCCAATGTTCATTTTTTATTTTCTGTAAAGTATTTGAAAATTATATAGCTTTCTCTTCATGTTTTGAGTACACTGATGGAGAAGCTGTGAATCATGAAACACCATGGTATGTTCCATAGCAACCTTAGTAACAATAGCAGGGAGAACAGGGGCCCAGCTGGGCCCCAAATTGCTAATATCAGTCTGGCAGGATCTACATTTAATGCTTTAGGACCTACCTACTGTTTGTTTGATGTCTGGCCTAGGACCTTGTGTTTCAGTAGCCCTGAGGTCTAGTGATTTTCACATGTCTTGGCCAGGGTGAACCTGCTGTCTCATTTCTGGCTTCATGGCTTGTGTATTGAACCTGCTGCCTCATGTGTGGTTCATGAATTGAGCATTGAACCTGCTACCTCATGTCTGGCTTCATGACTTGTGTATTAAACCTGTTTACTATTGTCTGGCTTCATGGCTTGTGTAATGCACCTGCTTTCTTATTTTTGGCTTTATGGCTTGTGTATTGAACCTGCTGCTTCCCGTCTGGCTTCATGGCTTGTGTTGAACCTGGTGTCTCATGTCTGACTTCACGGCTTGTGTTGAACCTGCGGCCTTATGTCAGACTTCATGGCTTGTAGCTGCTGCCTTAGGTCTGGCATCATAGCTTGTGAGTTGAAGCTGCTGCCTTAAGTCTGATTCCATGGCTTGTGTATTGAGCCTGCTGCCTCAGGTCTGACTTTGTGGTTTGTGTATTGAGCCTGCTGCCTCAGGTCTGATTTCGTGACTTGAGCCTGCTGCCTCAGGTCTGACTTTATGGTTTGTGTTTTGAGCCTGCTGCCTCAGGTCTCGACTCATTGTTTGTGTATTGAGATTGCCTCCTCAGGTCTGGCTTCATGGTTTGTGTATTGAACCTACCACCTGTTTGGCCTCATACCCTGTGTGTAGGGCCTGCCGACTCATGTCTGCACTTATCTTGTAAGTTCAGCTTCTCAACCCATGTTTGACCCCAGGTCTTGTGTGTTGGGCCTCTTGTCATGTGTGGGGCTGGTCTCCTGGGGTATGACCTCATGTGTCATGGTGCCATGCCACCTCATACCTGGTGTTTGACCTGCCACTTTAAGTCTGGTCTTACATCTTATGGTGGACATACCACCTCAGTCTGTTTTCGGGTCTCTTCACAGTTGTAGAACAACCTGTCACCTTAGGTCTAGGATTTTATTCGGCTGTCTCTGCCTCACAGTGTGACTTGATGGGGTCTTCAGTGGAGTATGGCTAACAGGGTATGTATAACTTTGGGGGGCCGTGGTTTTGCCTGGTGAGCCAGCTGGCTTTGGCTTGTAAGACTGTTTTCACTAATGTCTCAAAGCTTCACTACCCTCTACTAGCAATACTACTGATATTGGTAAGGATGACTTCCTGATGATGATGCTGTTCTGTGGTGATTCTACTAAACAAAAAGGAAGTGCCTTAACATACAGTCCTGTTGGTAGCTGGTGAGTCCAGAAGATTTCCAGTCAATCTCTCATACATGGATAGGATATTGAACTGATAACATTTAGATCCCAGTTATCCTTCTTGTTAGAATTGGTCATGGTTGTGAGAAGTCAAACAAAATCATTGTAAATACAGTTAATCTTCAGGGGGAGTCATAACTTGGAGTGGGTTGGCATCTAAGTTGGTTTCAGGTTATTCTTCTAGTGGGATTTGTAGCTTAGGCATGGCTAAGCTGAACAAAACCAATTTAAGTCCAGTCGATCCTTCAGGTCTGATGTCATAAGATGGACTGCTAAGACACTTCAGTTCACCTTGTTGGTTGGAGGTGCAAGATGGACATGGCTGCTAAAAAGTGGATAACATTGTAAGCCAATATAAAAGGCTGCTAGTCTCAAAATGGTCTGGAACCTAAGTGATTCAACTCTGAATATGAACTTGATTGTGCCAGGTCAAGCAGCACTATACCGATCTGTTATCGTAAAGGAGGTGCGAGGTGGACTTGTCGGTATGTGGCAACGCTTACCCAGGATGATCGGTCCTAGCAGGATTAAGCAGAACGAAGGAGCAAGGCGTCACTTCTGGCGAGGGGAACACGACCTGGTATGGCGAGGTGTATCCCTGGGAACCAAAGATAGTACAGAATCTCCGGCCAGGGGAACTCGGCCTGTTATAGCGCAGTGTATCCCCAAGGCACTCTGAATGCTGTTACAGAAAGATAAAAATGGATAAACTCACCAATTGACCCAAATCTTCTCTTTGTATGAAATGGTAAGATGAACTTTATTGTACCTAGTGGGGCTGCACTACACCAGTCTGCGCTCCTAATGGAGGTGTGAGTTAGACTCGCAAGTATGGGACTGATAAACAATCAATATTCCAGTCTATCCTCCAAATAAATGGAGTTGCATGACAGACAAATCTGGCAAAAATATTTCAAAACCAGCGCATCCTCACGGTTGAAGTAAAAAAATGGACTCATTGAAAATTAAGTCGATGGAGCCATTATACCCAATAAGTATTTTGTTATTGAAATCATAAAACTGGTAGATTCAACTAAGTGGTGAGTTGATTAAAATATCCAGTCAATATGCTTTCAGAGTGACGAAATGGCAACTCTGTAATAAATCTATAAAGGGAGGAATTGATGGATGAATTAAAATGTCCCCTTACCTTTGAGACTCCTGTGGAAAAGGAAAAACATCTTCGCTAGTTAAGATGTATACCTTCGCACTGAGGTGAGACCATTCTGATTATTATTCAAACACTGGATGATACATCCATAAGGGTCATGGTTGGCGAGACAGGGTTCTAACACCTCGGTTTAAGACCATCTGAGACTTGACCAATACCATATGAGGTCTATATCTCTTTCTAACTCGGTCACTTCCTAATGGATATATAATATATATTTCTTGCATAAGGAAGTGACTGAGTTAGAAAGAGATATAGATCTCATACGGTATTTGGAGAGCCCTGATGTGCCTAAACAGTGGAAACCCCCCACAAGTGACACCATTTTGGAAAGTAGATCCCCTAAGGAACTTATCTAGATGTGTGGTGAGCACTTATAAACTTCTGTGAAGCACTTGAGGGTTCAAACGTAGAGCCATAAAAATAAATTCAAAAATGATGATCAAAAATGATATTTTTGCCAAAAATTTTTATTTTCCCAAGGGTAACAGAAGAATTGGACGCCAAAAGTTGTGCAATTTGTCCTAAGTATGCTGATACCCCATATGTGTTTTTTTGCGGGACAAGATGACGTTTTCAGCGATACCATGTTTATTTATATTCGTCTTTTTGATTGCATGTTATTCCACTTTTTGTTCGGTGGTATGATGATAAAGCATTGTTTTTTTTGCCTTTTTTATGGTGTTAACTAAAGGGGTTAACTAGCGATACCAAATATGTGTACTTTTATCATTTAGATTTTTTTTCAGACAAATATTTATTGTTGTTTGACACCTGTGAGCACTTAATAATGTGGAAAGTCATTCTTAAGTTGTTTTATTTTAATTGGACTCACCTGGAAAACTAATGCACAGGTGTTTGAGATTGATTTCATTAACCCAAATACCCTGAGACACAAACCATCCACGAGTTTATTTTAAAAAACAAAAATTACATCTTTATGACACTTAAATCCAATCTGCATAATAATTTGGAATGTGGTGTAGTGAATGTGTTCGCCTAACAAATTCCACAAAGTCCAGGGTTCACAATGTAACTCTAACATTATTCATACCCAAAATGCCTACAAACTTCCTTAACGTCATAGGTTGTAAGGCAATATACTGACATCAAAAATGTAAGTATCACGAGAAACCGCTAGGTGGGCACTTACCAGCGGTTTCAGCAGCTCTGACAGTGGGAGCCCGGAGCCTCTGACGGCCTGTGACAGCAGTACTCACAGCGCCCGAGTGCTGGGCAAGATGATAGCAATACAGCAGAGCTGGAGTGAGCAGAACACCAAGTGGTGAGTGTACTGCCAGAACCTGCGGTCATGTGACCCCAGGGGGCGGAGCTTAGCGTCCTGTAGCTGGGGATGAGTGCAGGGAGCTACAGGGACCCTGGAGAATGGAAAGGGGGTCACCGGACACCAGGGAGAGGACGGGGAACCAGAGGGAGACGGAATCCAAGACAAGCCGAGGTCAGTAAACGTGAGAGACAACGCAGTACACAAGGAGCAGGCTAATAAAGAATAGTCAGGGACGTGGCAGGAGTCAGAAAACCAGAGAAGCATATACACAGTACAGAATCAAGAGGCAAAATCACAACGGGAAACAGAACCGGGTCAGAACCATACAAGCAAACTAGAACACAGGCACAAGGCACAGGCAATCAGGGGTCAACACACTCAGCCAAGGGCAAAAGTATAACGGACGGGGATTGGAGCTTCCTAGGGCTATAAGAAGCTCTCCCCGAACCAAGGAGAGGCCATAATAATAAACCCCAGGTGTGCAGGTCAGAGCCTGCACTAGGATCAAGACATTAACCCCTGGTGTGCAGGCCAAACCTGCACTGGGATCATGACAGTACCCCCCTCTCAACGGGGGGCCTCTGGACCCCCAGGCTTGCCTGGGTACCTGGCATGGAAAGCCCAAATCAGGCGATCCGCATGTACCGAGCGAGCAGAGACCCATGAGCGATCCTCTGGTCCATATCCCTTCCAGTGGACCAGGTACTGCAAGGAGCGGCGCACCCGCCGAGAGTCCACAATGTGTCCTACCTCATACTCCAAGTGACCCTCCACTAACACTGGAGGAACAACAGACTCCGAGTCCTCCTTGACAGACCCCACGGGTTTCAACAGAGATTTATGGAACACATTGGTTATTTTTAAGGACGGGGGGAGATGCAACCTATATGCCACAGGATTGACTATCTCCACAATCTCATATGGACCAATGAACTTCGGTCCCAATTTAGTTGATGGTACCTTCAAGTTGATGTTACGTGTGGAAAGCCAAACCTTCTCCCCCACCTGAAACATGTGTCCCGGGGCTCTCTTTTTGTCCGCAAAATATTTATACCTCCCCTGGGCCCGAGAGATATTACGCTGGACTTCAGCCCAGATATTTTTTAACCGTAGAACGGATCCCTCCGCCCCTGGACAACCGGAATCCAACCGTGAAAACTCCCCAAAATGGGGATTAAACCCATAATTAATCAGGAATGGGGACATGTTGGTGGATTGACTCACTCGGTTGTTAAAGGCGAATTCCGCCAACGGTAACGCATCACACCAATCCTCCTGTCTGGCGGAGGTCAGACACCTGAGAGTCTGTTCCAGGGATTGATTGGTGCGCTCTGTCTGACCATTACTCTCCGGGTGATATGCCGACGAGAAGGAGAGTGAGATGCCCAATTTCTTACAGAATGCCCTCCAAAATTTTGCCACAAACTGCACACCTCTGTCAGACACAACATTCAGGGGTACCCCATGCAAACGGACCACATGCAGCACAAACAATCTTGACAATGTTTCTGCTGAGGGTAATGCTGCCAAGGGAACGAAATGGGCCTGTTTAGAAAACCTGTCCACCACCACCCAAATCACGGTATTGCCCCTGGAAAGTGGAAGACCGGTAATAAAGTCCATGGAGAGATGAGTCCATGGCCTTTCAGGAACTGGTAAGGGTATGAGTTCCCCAGCCGGCCGGCTATGCGAGCTTTTGGAATGGGCACAAACTCCACAAGCAGAAATGAATTTCTTAACATCGGACCCAATTGAAGGCCACCAAAACACCCTGGCTACTGCCTCTCTAGTGGCCGTGATACCAGGATGAGCACTAAGCCTAGACTCATGAAACTCCTGCAGAAGTCTAGGCCGCAATAATTCTGGAACAAACAATTTATCCCCTGGCCTGGCCGCCGGAGCTAGGAACTGAGCCCTCAAAATTTCTTGTTCCAACTCTGTCGAGATCCCCGCCACTACCACCCCCGGACGAAGAATGGAGGACGGTGGCTCGGGGGGAGACACAGGGTCAAAACTTCTGGACAGGGCATCCGCTTTAACATTTTTGGACCCTGGTCGAAAAGTAATGGAGAATTGAAATCGTGAAAAAAAAAGTGACCAACGAGCTTGTCTAGGCGTAAGCCTCTTAGCAGATTCAAGGTATGCCAAATTTTTGTGATCTGTGATAACAGTGATAGGGTGAGCCGCCCCTTCCAAAAAGTGCCTCCATTCTTCGAATGCCAGCTTGACCGCAAGAAGTTCTCTATTGCCTACATCATAGTTTCTCTCAGCGGAAGAGAACTTCTTGGAGAAGAAGGCACAGGGTTTGAGATTAGTAAGGGTGGCTGGACCCTGGGACAACACTGCCCCCACCCCCACTTCAGAAGCATCCACCTCCACAATAAAAGGTTTGGACGGGTCTGGCTGAACCAACACCGGGGCGGACATGAAACATTTCTTAAGCGCTGAGAAGGATTCTTTAGCAAGTCCCGACCAATTTTTTACATCAGCACCCTTCTGGGTAAGATCCGTGAGTGGTTTAACCACTTGTGAGAAACCTTTAATGAATCTCCGATAATAGTTTGCAAATCCTAAAAAGCGCTGGAGCCCCTTGAGATCTCGAGGCTGAACCCAGTCTACAATAGCCAGCACCTTCTTAGGATCCATACGAAACCCCACACCGGACACAATCAGCCCCAAAAAAGACAGTTCCTGAACGAAAAACGAACATTTCTCCAATTTCACAAACAATTGATTCTCCCTGAGTCTCTGGTGAACTGTCTGTAGATGTTGCAAGTGAGACTGACTGTCCGGGGAATAAATCAAAATGTCATCCAAATAAATGATAACAAAACGGCCTATCAGGTCTGAAAACACAACATTAATAAAGTTCTGGAAAATAGCGGGGGCATTAGTTAACCCAAATGGCATCACCAGGTTTTCAAAGAGTCCCTCTGATGTAAGGAACGCCGTTTTCCATTCGTCCCCTTCCCGAACCCTTATCAGGTTGTAGGCCCCCCGGAGATCTAATTTGGAGAACCACTGGGCCCCTGATAACTGGTTACATAAGTCTGGAATGAGGGGAAGTGGGTAAGTGTTCCTAACCGTTATCTTGTTAAATTCCCGAAAGTCGAGGCACGGCCGCAAACCACCATCTTTCTTCTTCACGAAGAAGAATCCTGCTGCTACAGGTGAAACAGAAGGCCTAATATGCCCTTTGCGGAGACTCTCAGCTATGTACTCCTTCATGGCTTGGCGCTCTGGCCCGGACAAATTGAACAACCGAGCCTTAGGCAACTTGGCCCCAGGTACTAAATCAATGGCACAATCATAGGGTCTATGTGGTGGCAGCGCCTCAGCCTCGCTTTCGGAAAACACGTCTTCGAAATCCTTCAGGTATTCCGGAATACCCTCCAGACCGACAGACGACACAGATACAGATTTAACAGAGTTGACAAGAGGTCCCAGGTTGCAACATTTATCCCTGCATCCCCATTGAGTGATCTCCCCCGTCACCCAATCAATGGTAGGATTATGGCGTTGAAGCCAAGGCATCCCCAGTACCAGTCCCGCAGGTAAGTTATCTAACACAAGACAACTTAGTTTTTCCACATGAGTGGGACCCACTTTCAGAGAAAAAAGTTCAGACCTGAAATAGATACCGTCCCGGGTAAGAGGGGACGAGTCAATAGCCACAAGTTTAACAGGATCCTGAAGCCTGACTGTCCCTATCTTATAAAGAGTCAATATCCGGGTGTCAATCAGATTAACAGCAGAACCACAGTCAATAAAGGCGGTAGTCTGAACAGGACCATCACCAAGTTCCAGTTCCACCTGAAGCACAATTTTTGCAAGTGAGGAAAAATGTACCTGAAGGTCTGGGTAGCCTCCTCGACTACTACCCAGACCTAGTCGTTTCCCGCCACCTTGGAAGATGACGGACAGGAGGGGCAGTCCTTCTTCCAATGTCCAGATTCCCCACAATAGAAGCACAACTGCTTCTCACGGCGGCGTCTTCTTTCCTTCTCACAGGTGATAGCATTCACCTCCATAGCCACAGGAGGAGTCCGGGTCTCATCTCCACTGGAGAATAACGATGTTTCCAATTGCATAATGCCTCTAGCCCGCAGTCTGCGATCCATGCAAACCGATTGGGTCATGGCATCCTCCAGGGAGTCAGGTGGAGGATGAAGTGCCAGGGCATCCTTTAGACGTTCACACAGGCCTCTACGGAACAACCCCCGAAGGGCGGCATCACTCCACGAAACCTCGGCTGCCCAACGTCTAAATTCAGAACAGAACCACTCGGCCGAGTGCTTCCCCTGACAGACACTCATCACCTTGTCCTCAGCCAAACGCTGTAAGGTTCTGTGTACATGTTCCTGAAACTCAGTTTGTTCGTCAGCCATTTTACTTTCTGTCTTGCTGCAGCTATCTTGCCCTCAGTCAAAATGGAGTTTCCAGCTTGCATGTTCCCGCCCTGATTCTCTCCTTTTGCTTCTTAAGCAGCCACAGCTGAGCAATCAGTGCTTCAGAATCTAGCCTGCAGTGAACCTGTGACCTGACTCCTAAAGCCTTGGACCTTGTACTCCAGCTATTCCTACTAAGGAACTCTGAAGCACTTGTGGACTCTGAACCCTGCTCTTTGAAAGACCCACGTTTGCATGGACTTACGGTAACAGAGAAGAAGATCCTGAACCTGTTGTGGAGAGTGATTGCTGAGCTTAGATTACTCTGGCCTGCTGTGTCTCCTGCTTCTGTGTCTGCAAACTGTGTGACTATTTTTGCCAACTTGTATGAAGTAATACAAGACTTTCTATATCAAACCTGTGTCTCATGTATTTTCATCGCACCCAAGCACAAGACGCTATATGAACTGTACCACATACATTACAAGATTCTGAAGCCAAAACGTTAGTGTCTGCTGGGTCTGGAAAGGCTGTGTCTGCTGTAACTGTGGATATCGGATGTCCGGTTGTACTTTCTGTGATGACAGTGGTTGTGACTTCTCACAACCATTCCAGGTGAGCAATTCCCTTAAGTGTTTTTTTTTCTGCAGTGTTACCACAGGTAAACACTATTGTTTTTTTTTTTTTTCTTTTCTCTTTTTTGCTGCTGTAACTGTGGATATCAGATGTCCGGGTGAACTTTCTGTGATGATAGTGGTTGTGACTTCTCACAACCATTCCAGGTGAGCAGTTCCCTTAATTTTTTTTTTTCTATCTGCAGTGTTACCACAGGTAAACACTATTGTTTTTTTTTTTTCTCCTCTCCTCTTCTTCCAGTACTCCTGTCTTAAAAGATCTGGAAAATGGAGGCCCGCATAAAGGAACTTTGCGGAGTGACTGATAATATCCTTGCAGATTTGCAGAATATAAAGACCCGTTTTTCAAGCCTACAGGACCTCACTAATCACAATTTGCAAGTGTTTGGACAGACTGCCCAGGATTTGCGAGCCAGGATTGAGGTTCTAGAAGAGCGAGTCCAGGCTCCTGCCGTAGCCCCGAGTTCTGGGATTCCCAAGTTGCCCCCTTTTCGTTTTGGCGGTGAACGTGAGAAATTCAGGGGATTTATTAATCAATGCAATCTTTTTTTTTCTGCACATGCTTCACAATTTCCCACTGAACGATCTAAGGTGCTTACTATAATTATGTTGCTTACCAACAAGGCTTTGATGTGGGCAAACCCTCTGATTGAGACTGAGGATGATTGTTTGAATCACCTTGATGCTTTTATTTCAGCCATGGGGCAGGTGTTTGATGACCCCAATCGAGGTGCAACAGCTGAAGCAGCCATGTTAGCTTTGCGCCAAGGTAAGCACTCGGTAGCTGAATATGCCTTGGATTTCAGGAGATGGGCCCTTGATACCACCTGGGACAGTTCCGCCAAAAAATCTATTTTTCGAAAGGGGTTATCTCCACTGATTAAGGATGAACTTGCTCGTGCCGACCCTCCCACTGCGTTAGGTGACTTTATTAACTACTGCATCCGTATTGATACTCGTCTGACTGAACGCAGGCAAGAGAGATGGTTCGAAAGCAATCGCACTAACCTTTTCCTACCTTCCTCTCCAGCTAAGGAACCTTTGAGTAGGATTACACGGGAACCTGAACCTGAACCCATGCAGGTAGACTCTTTACAACGACGGGTTAGTGATGCACGCAAGGAACATCGTTTTAAGGAGAATCTATGTTTCTATTGTGGTAAGTCAGGGCACTTCATTATAAACTGCCCCAGCCGTTCTCGTAAGACTACTGCAGCACTCATTCATTGTGAGTGTTGCGAGAGGGGATCTGTCAGGTCCGAGCCTCAGGCTACAGAGAGATCTGCAGCAACAGATCTTGATTTCTCGGACTTAAACTCCGTTACCTCTGAGGACGTTGACTGTGTAAACGCTGCCATTTTTCAAGTTTCCTCAGCGGTGTCCCAGCTGAGTTGTAAGAAAAACAATTCTCATTGCTTTCTTTCCATCAAACTCTGGGTTGACTCAGCTTGGGTGTCTAGCTCTGCTATGATCGACTCAGGGGCAAGTGGAAATTTTATGGATGTCTCCTTTGCTCTGAAACAGGGGATACGTTCAGTGAAGAAGGCTACTCCAGTACAGATGGAAACTGTGGATGGCTCCCTGCTGACCTCTGGACCAGTGGATCAGGAAACAGAGCCTTTGAGGGTTCTTATGGGTAAAGATCATCAAGAGAAACTGTCCTTTATGCTTATCTCTTCTCCCCACTTTCCCATTATTCTAGGGCTACCATGGCTGCAGGCTCAGAATCCTACCATTAACTGGGAGACCAAGGAATTACACTTTCCAGAGAAACAGATGAGTCCAAAAGTTTCAGCTTGCTCTGTTCCTAAAGGAACCATGTCAGTCCCTGAACTACCAGCTGTGTACCAGGACTATTTGGATTTATGTGACAAGAAGAACGCTGACCAGCTTCCTCCTCACCGTCCATATGATTGTCCAATTGAATTATTGCCTGGAGCGGAGATACCTTTTGGTAAGATCTACCCCCTGGCGGGGCCCGAGCTAAAGGCTTTAAAGGATTACATAGACGAAAATCTAGCCAAGGGCTTCATACGCCCCTCTTCATCTCCTGCAGGTGCACCCATCTTCTTTGTAAAGAAGAAAGATGGATCTCTGAGACCATGCGTAGACTATAGGGAACTCAATAAGGTTACTATTAGAAACCGTTATCCATTGCCTTTAATCCCTGAGTTATTGGAGAGAGTGCGACATGCCAAAATTTTCTCTAAACTAAATCTTCGTGGGGCCTATAACTTAGTCCATATTAGACCTGGGGATGAATGGAAGACTGCATTCAGGTCACGCTATGGACACTTTGAATATCTAGTTATGCCTTTTGGTCTGAGTACCGCCCCAGCCACTTTCCAACACTTGGTGAATGACATCTTCAGGGATCTCCTAGATACATTCGTGGTAATTTATTTGGATGATATTCTAATTTTTTCTAACTCCACAGAGGAACATCATGGACATGTGAGAATGGTCTTGGAACGTCTAAGACAAAATCATCTTTACATCAAACTTGAAAAGTGTGAATTCCATAGGACCGAAATTCAATTTCTGGGGTATGTACTGTCTACACAAGGAATTAGTATGGATGGAAGCAAAACCCAAGCCATCAAGGATTGGCCAAGTCCTAGAAATGTGAAGGAGGTACAGCGCTTCATCGGGTTTGCCAACTTCTATAGACGTTTCATTAGAAATTTCTCTGAGGTAGTGTCACCTATCACCCAACTTACCCGGAAAGAGTCTAGGTTCTCCTGGACTCCCCAAGCCCAGGAAGCATTTTCCCGTCTAAAAGATAAATTTACCACTGCACCTATCCTAGTACATCCCAACCCCGAGCTTGCCTTCATAATAGAGGTGGATGCTTCAGACTGTGCCGTTGGAGCTATACTCTCTCAGAGAACAGGTGAGAAGAATGTCTTGCATCCCTGTGCCTTCTTTTCCCAGCAGTTGTCTTCGGCTGAGAGGAACTACGATGTGGGCAATAGAGAGTTGTTGGCCATTATTGCCGCCTTCAAAGAATGGAGACACCTTCTTCAGGGAGCTGCACAGCAAATAGTCGTCCTGACAGACCATCGTAACCTTGAGTTTATCAGGTCGGCTAAGTGCCTGACTCCTCGCCAGGCTCGCTGGAATCTTTTCTTAAACCAATTTAATTTTATCATTTCTTATAGACCAGGATCGCGCAATGGAAAGGCTGATGCACTCTCTAGGATTTACTCAGCAGAGACACGTCCAATTACTCCTCCTAAGACTATTCTTCCTGACTCTAGATTCCTAGGAGTAATTCATAATCAAGACCTACTTAAGGACATCAAGGAAGCATACCATGCGGATTCCTTTTTGGCACAACCCCCAAGGGACGTAAGTCTTGTCTTTAAGAATGGTGTGTGGATTCAGGGACAACGCCTGTATATTCCTGAAACAGTCAGATTGAGAGTATTGCAACTCATTCACGATTCCAAGATAGCTGGGCATAGAGGAATTCTAAAGACACAGGAATTTCTCTCTCGTTTCTTTTGGTGGCCCACTTGCAGGAAGGATGTTTTAAACTATGTCACTTCATGTGAAGTCTGTGCAAGATGCAAAACACCTCGCTCCTCACCAACTGGTCTGTTACAGCCTCTTCCCACCCCGTCCCGCCCGTGGGGATCCATTTCTATGGACTTCATTGTGGAGTTACCAACCTCTCAAGGGAAGAACACCATTCTAGTGGTGGTTGACCGTCTAACAAAGGCAGCTCATTTTATCCCTTGTGTCGGCTTACCCACTGCAAAACAGACATCAGATTTGATGATTAAAGATGTGTTTCGCTTACATGGAGTACCGGATGAGGTTATTTCGGATCGAGGGGTGCAATTCACTTCTAGGTTTTGGCAAAATTTCTGTGCAGCATTGGACATTAAAGTAAACCTTTCTTCTGCTTTTCATCCTCAGACTAATGGACAGACCGAACGAACCAATCAAACCCTGGAGCAGTATCTCCGCTGCTTTATCTGCCACCTACAGGATGATTGGGTGGATCTACTTCCATTAGCTGAGTTCTCGTATAACAACTCTCAGAGTGCCTCCACTAAGCAGTCTCCTTTTTACTCTAATCTAGGTTATCATCCTAACATTCTACCACGATTTCCCATAGAAACGCCTTTACCAGCAGTGGCTGAAAGAATCACGTCTTTACAGAAGAATATGGATCTTCTAAAGGAGAATCTGGAATCGGCTCAGGAAAGGTACAAGAAAGCAGCAGATAAATTTCGTAAACCTGCACCAGCTTTCAAGGTAGGAGACTTGATCTGGCTGTCAACCAGAAATCTTAAGTTAAGGATTCCATCGTCTAAGTTGGGACATAAGTACATTGGACCCTATAAAATCAGTAAAATTATAAGTGCCGTTGCTTGTCGTCTTCAACTGCCCAGAACTATGAGAATTCACCCTGTCTTTCATGTATCCCTACTAAAGGCTGCGACACCCAATACGTTTCCTGGACGTTCTTCTCCTTGCCCTGACCCAGTGCTAGTCGATGGTCAGGAAGAATTTGTGGTGGAAAGGATTTTAGATTCCAGGTTGTATAGAAATCAGTTACAATATCTGATTAAATGGCAGGGCTACCCAGTGGAGGACAACTCATGGGAACCAGTCAATAACGTTAATGCTCCTCGCTTGCTCCGTCAGTTTCATCAGAGGTACCCACACAAGCCTGGCCTGAGGTCATCCGGAGGTTGTCCCTAAGGGGGGAGTAATGTAAGGTTCTGTGTACATGTTCCTGAAACTCAGTTTGTTCGTCAGCCATTTTACTTTCTGTCTTGCTGCAGCTATCTTGCCCTCAGTCAAAATGGAGTTTCCAGCTTGCATGTTCCCGCCCTGATTCTCTCCTTTTGCTTCTTAAGCAGCCACAGCTGAGCAATCAGTGCTTCAGAATCTAGCCTGCAGTGAACCTGTGACCTGACTCCTAAAGCCTTGGACCTTGTACTCCAGCTATTCCTACTAAGGAACTCTGAAGCACTTGTGGACTCTGAACCCTGCTCTTTGAAAGACCCACGTTTGCATGGACTTACGGTAACAGAGAAGAAGATCCTGAACCTGTTGTGGAGAGTGATTGCTGAGCTTAGATTACTCTGGCCTGCTGTGTCTCCTGCTTCTGTGTCTGCAAACTGTGTGACTATTTTTGCCAACTTGTATGAAGTAATACAAGACTTTCTATATCAAACCTGTGTCTCATGTATTTTCATCGCACCCAAGCACAAGACGCTATATGAACTGTACCACATACATTACAAACGCACTCTATCCGGCTCATCGTAAATATGCCCTAAGGCCTCAAAAAATGCATGCACACTCATTCTCTCCGGGGCAGAAGAGGAAAGAGAAAATGCCCAGGCTTTCGGGGTCCCCCTAAGCAGGGACATAACCACCCCCACCCTCTGTTTCTCATCCCCAGAGGAGCGGGGTCTCAAGGAGGAAAAAAGTTTACAGCCCTCCTTAAATACTCTAAAATTACTTTTGTTACCAGCAAAAGTATCTGGTAACTTAACCGGGGGTTCGGGTGAGACTAAAAAGACATCTCTAGCCCACTCCTGCTGAAACCCTGCGGATAGCGCCCCCTGAACCGAATCTGCAACCTGCCGTTGGGATTGGGCCAGAGTTTGGTGCTCCAAATTTAGCTTCTGCAGCAACTGAGTCAAGTGTTTCACCTGCTCAGATAAAGCATGCATTGGGTCCATGCTGCAGAGAAAAAAAAAAAAAGTTCAAGGTCAGTTATAATATCACGAGAAACCGCTAGGTGGGCACTTACCAGCAGTTTCAGCAGCTCTGACAGTAGGAGCCCGGAGCCTCCGACGGCCTGTGACAGCAGTACTCACAGCGCCCGAGTGCTGGGCAAGATGATAGCAATACAGCAGAGCTGGAGTGAGCAGAACACCAAGTGGTGAGTGTACTGCCAGAACCTGCGGTCATGTGACCCCAGGGGCGGAGCTTAGCGTCCTGTAGCTGGGGATGAGTGCAGGGAGCTACAGGGACCCTAGAGAATGGAAAGGGGGTCACCGGACACCAGGGAGAGGACGGGGAACCAGAGGGAGACGGAATCCAAGACAAGCCGAGGTCAGTAAACGTGAGAGACAACGCAGTACACAAGGAGCAGGCTAATAAAGAATAGTCAGGGACGTGGCAGGAGTCAGAAAACCAGAGAAGCATATACACAGTACAGAATCAAGAGGCAAAATCACAACGGGAAACAGAACCGGGTCAGAACCATACAAGCAAACTAGAACACAGGCACAAGGCACAGGCAATCAGGGGTCAACACACTCAGCCAAGGGCAAAAGTATAACTGACGGGGATTGGAGCTTCCTAGGGCTATAAGAAGCTCTCCCCGAACCAAGGAGAGGCCATAATAATAAACCCCAGGTGTGCAGGTCAGAGCCTGCACTAGGATCAAGACATTAACCCCTGGTGTGCAGGCCAAACCTGCACTGGGATCATGACAGTAAGGTTGGTAACATAAATAAGCAAACAAATAAAAAATACAATGCACGTGTGTTATATATTTCTGTAATCTTAATTTTATTTGCTTGGATAGCTGTCTATTAGCAGTTGATTACATTTTTTACTACTTTGGTGACTTTACTTTGATTGGTAATTGTTTTCTTGTACAATTTTCCAGAAAAACAAAGATTAAGCAATTGATTATTTTCTGAGAAAAAATATTGTTTACATTCAGAACTTTAATATGGCTTTTGCCCGTGATTTTTTTGGACAATCAGCAAAATATAATTTTTAAGTTATACATTTCTCCCCTGTATACACCGTAATCATGATTTGCCTTATAAAATCAGGCTTCAACTGCTGCAATCAGTGCTAGCTTAGTTAGGTGATGGTTGGATAACACAGTCAGCATCCTAAATGCTTGCAGTATGCCCAGCATCTGAGCCTGTTCAATAGACATTGTGTGCAGATCATTTGTACATGTACAGAGGATGTCGCCAAGGGGATAAAAATATAGTAGAGGAACTGTGGGATGCGAAATAGACCGGTTGTCAGAGTAAAACATTTTCCTGGACATAAAAATGACTAGCTTGTGTGACTTCTCTGATGCATAATGAGATCTATTTTAGCCCTATAACATTTCCCACAGTCTGAACATCAATATGGCTTCTCCCCTGTGTGACTTTTCTGATGCATCACAAGATTTGATTTCTGAATAAAGCTTTTCCCACATGTTGCACATGAAAATGGCTTCTCTCCTGTGTGAGTTCTCTGATGTGTAGCAAGATTTGATTTATTTGTAAAAGATTTCTCACATTCTGCACATGAAAATGGCTTCTCCCCTGTGTGAGTTCTCATGTGTTTAACAAGAATCGACTTCTGCTTAAAATATTTTCCACACTCTGAACATGAAAATGGCTTCTCATCTGTATGTCTTCTCTGATGCATAAGAAGAACTGATTTCTGATTAAAACATTTCCCACATTCTAAACATTGAAATGGCTTCTCCCCTGTGTGACTTCTCTGATGTGCAACAAGATTTGATTTATCTGCAAAACATTTCCCACATTCTGAACATGAATATGGCTTCTCCCCTGTGTGAGTTCTCTTGTGTATAGCAAGATGTGATTTCTGTTTAAAACCTTTCCCACATTCTGAACATGAAAATGGTTTCTCTCCTGTGTGACTTCTCTGATGTCTAACAAGATCTGATTTCTGGTAAAAACATTTTCTACAATCTAAACATGAAAAAGGCTTGTCACCTGTGTGACTTCTCTGATGTCTAACAAGATCTGATTGCTTGTTAAAATATTTCTTACATTCTGAACATGAAAATAACTTCTCCCCTGTGTGAGTTCTCTTGTGCACAGAAAGATGTGATTTGTGTTTAAAACATTTCTCACATTCTGAACATGAAAATGGTTTCTCTCCTGAGTGACTTCTCTGATGTCTAACAAGATCTGATTTCTGGTAAAAACATTTTCCACAATCTAAACATGAAAATCGCTTGTCACATGTGTGAGCTGATTGATATTTAAAACTGATTTCCTTTACAATCTGTAATGAATCAGAAAATAGGATTTGTTTAAAAGGATGAGATGATATATCTTTGGTGTGAGGGTCCGAGGTTATATCTGGGATCATGACATGCTCTTCGAATGTATTTTGATTGAAACCAAAGTCATCTGATTTCAATATTGAAGATGTCAGTTGTTCCTCTGATCTCCTGGTGCAATCATCTGCCAAGAATAAAATAAATTATTATTTTTTTTAACATTTTTATATAAAATGTCTATATAAATTGCAAGTCATGTGTCACGGTTCCACCCCTTAGTGTGTCTGGGATGCAGTTACTGACAGGTCAGAGGTTCAAACTGGTACAGGGGTGGGCTGAAGCTGTCAGTACTTTGATTGACAGCTCAGTAAAGTCTGGTGCAGTGGCGTGCTGAGCGGTCAGTGTGTTGATTGATGACTCGGCCTTTTAATCTGACACTGGAAGGCGCTGGCTGTCTCCAGGTGTTCATTATCCCAGAGATTTTCCAGGCTACTTAACTGGGCTGTTACTTCTAGACATGTCAGATGTACATTCAGCTACTGTGTGGTATGTCTCTCTGCGCCTTGCGTTCTATTTGTGGATCTTTCTTTTCCTGACCTTGGACCTCTTTCTGACCATCCGTCTGTTTAATCCCTTCTGCTCTGATCTGCAATCCTCCTGGTATTCTGATCTCGGATCGTTACCTGACTACACCTTTGTCTCTTCCTTCTGTTTATGAGGTATCTTTCTGGCTTTTGACCTTGGACTACTTGACCACTCTGCCTCATGGCTAGTCCGTGCGTAGTGACCAGCATGACATCATGTATCACAATTAAATTATTGATTAGCTTAGGCTAAACAAACACTGCTTTGAGCAGTGGGTCAGATGGCTTAAATCCTTGGCTTCTTAAGCCCCTGTGGATAGAAACGGCCATAAAAAAGCATAAACAGAGACAATTTGAACTCAGTTTGTCTCACTGTAATGAATGGCTCTGTAAAATATTATGTCTGAATCTCGATCTCCAAGGATTCAGACAGAAGACAGGATGGAAGATATCAAACCACTGCTGAATGCAGTATGTTCCTTGCCTAAGACCGTTGAAGCAAAACAGATTTCATTCGGACAAAAGACCTCAGAATAATGACTAGTAGATCATGTTAGGCTACCAAGCTAATCTCTTGTAATTTTGCGACTGCTAGAAACTTCACAAGTTCATGGTTCAGTGATCCTGTCACCACTATTTCTTATTAAAAGCACAGTCAAATCATAAAGGTATGTGTTAGTCGGTGCTAATGTGTGGTGTCTGTCTCATATAATCTTTCATAGCTACATGCCCTTCAGTGCAGAATGGAGGAGCAGAATGGACATGTTTGAAGAAGCACATACTTTGGAGGAAGAGTAAATTTACACTTGCCGATTATCACGAACTAATGTCATCATTCCTTTTAACCCCTTAACGACCGCCGATACGCCTTTTAATGGCGGTCATTAAGGGTACTTAAACCACAGCGCCGTTAATTAACATCGCTGTGGAAAAAGTGAATAGCGCCCCCCAGAGGCGCATTTTCTCCGGGGTCTCGGCTACCGGGGTAGCCGAGACCCCAGAGAACATGAATCGGGTCGGTTTTTACCGACACCGATGTTGCGATCGCCGTTATTAACCCTATAACGGCGACCGCAACAACAAAAAAAAAAAGTTGTGCCATTTAATTTCTCTGTCCTCTGATGTCATCGGACATCAGAGGACATAGAAAAAGGGTCCCCGGGACACCCATGTGGCCCCCGATCCCCTCCATGTGGCCCCAGGGCCCTCCGGTGTCCCCCGGTGCCGGCGCTGTTAAGAAATTACCGGTGTCCTCTGGCAGGTCCCCCTGGCCTCCGATCCTCCCGGTCTTCTTCCTGCAAAAAAAAAATGGCGGGCGCATGCGCAGTGCGCCCGCCGATCTGCTTGGCGGCAGATTCAAATTTTTTTTCATTCATTCTCATAAAAGTACATTTTGATCACTGTGATAAACTATCACAGTGATCAAAATAAAAAAAACAGTACATAACCCCCGATTTATCACCCCCTTAGTTAGGGACATATAATAAAAAATAGAAATTATATTTATTTTCATTTTTCTGTTAGGGTTATAATTAGGGTTAGGGTTATAATTAGGGTTAGCATTAGGGTTAGAATTAGCGTTAGGGTTAAGCTGGGTTCATACTGCGTTATGGCAGTCCGTTAGACGGACTGCGTTACACTGCGGTATAACGCGGTGTAACGCAGTCCGTTAACGCTGCCATTCACCCCCATTTGAGGGCGCATCGCGACGCATGCCGTAAAGCGGCATGCGTTTGCGACGTGCCATCATTCAGTGACGGAGCCTCGGACGCGGGCTGCAGCGTTTGGGCTCCGTCACCGCTAGCGCAGATGAATCATCTGCTGATTCCTCTGCGCTAGCGGGTATAGCATAATGCGATCGCGTTATGCTATACCGTTACCAGCCCGTCAACACTATGTGTTGAACGGGCTGGTAAAACGCAAAATGAACCTAGCCTTAGGGTTAGGGTTATAATTAGGGTTAGAATTAGGGTTAGGGTTAGAATTAGGGTTAAAATTAGGGTTAGGGTTACAATTAGAGTTAGGGTTATAATTAAGGTTAGGGTTACAATTAGGGTTGGAATTAGGGTTGGGATTTAGGTTAGGATTACGGTTGGGATTAGGGGTGTGTTGGGATTAGGGTTGGAGCTAGAATTGAGGGATTTCCACTATTTAGGCACATCAGGGGGTCTCCAAACACGACGTGGCGTTCAAAAAGTCAAATGGCGCTCCCTCCCTTCCGAGCCCTGCCGTGCGTCCAAACAGTGGTTTACCCCAACATATGGGGTATCAGCGTACTCAGGAGAAATTGCACACCAATTTTGGGGTTCTAATTTCTCCTGTTACCCTTGGGAAAATAAAAAATAGCTGGCTAAAAAAATCATTTTTGAGAAAAAAAATGATTTTTCATTTTCATGGCTCTGCGTTTATAAATTTCTGTGAAGCACTTGGGGGTTCAAAGTGCTCACCACACATCTAGATAAGTTCCTTAAGGGGTCTAGTTTCCAAAATGGGGTCACTTGTGGGGGGTTTCCACTGTTTAGACACATCAGGGGGTCTCCAAACACGACGTGGCTTTCAAAAAGTCAAATGGCGCTCCCTCCCTTCCGAGCCCTGCCGTGCGCCCAAACATTGGTTTACCCCAACATACGGGGTATCAGCGTACTCAGGACAAATTGCACACCAATTTTGGGGTTCTAATTTCTCCGGTTACCCTTGGGAAAATAAATAGCTGGCTAAAAAAATCATTTTTGAGAAAAAAAATGATTTTTCATTTTCACGGCTCTGCGTTTATAAATTTCTGTGAAGCACTTGGGGGTTCAAAGTGCTCACCACACATCTAGATAAACTCCTTAAGGGGTCTAGTTTCCAAAATGGGGTCACTTGTGGGGGGTTTCCACTGTTTAGACACATCAGGGGGTCTCCAAACACGACGTGGCTTTCAAAAAGTCAAATGGCGCTCCCTCCCTTCCGAGCCCTGCCGTGCGCTCAAACAGTGGTTTACCCCAACATATGGGGTATCAGCGTACTCAGGACAAATTGCACACCAATTTTGGGGTTCTAATTTCTCCGGTTACCCTTGGGAAAATAAAAAATAGCTGGCTAAAAAAATGATTTTTGAGAAAAAAAATGATTTTTCATTTTCACGGCTCTGCGTTTATAAATTTCTGTGAAGCACTTGGGGGTTCAAAGTGCTCACCACACATCTAGATAAGCTCCTTGGGGGGTCTAGTTTCCAAAATGGTGTCACTTGCAGGGGGTTTCTACTGTTTAGGTACATCAAGGGCTCTGCAAACACAACATGACGCCCGCAGAACATTCCATCAAAGTCTGCATTACAAAATGGCGCTCCTTCCCTTCCAAGCACTCCCATGCGCCCAAACAGTGGTTTCACCCCACATATGGGGTATCAGCGTACACAGGAAAAATTGCACAACTTTTTGGGTCCAATTTCTCCTGTTACCCTTGGGAAAATAAAAAAAATAGCGGGCTAAAGAATCATTTTTGAGGAAAAAAATGATTTTTTATTTTCACGGCTCTACGTTTATTAATTTCTGTGAAGCACTTGGGGTTCAAAGTGCTCACCACACATCTAGATAAGTTCCTTAAGGGGTCTAGTTTCCAAAACGGTGTGATTTGTGGGGGGTTTCGACTGTTTAGGCGTATCAGGGGCTCTCCAAACGCGACATGGCGTCCAATTTCAATTCCAGCCAATTTTGGTTTGAAAAAGTCAAACGGCGCTCCTTCCCTTCCAAGCCCTGCCGTGCGCCCAAACAGTGGTCCCACCCCACATATGGGGTATCAGCGTACTCAGGACAAATTGGACAACAACTTTTGTGGTCTAATTTCTCCTGTTACCCTTGGGAAAATAAAAAATTGGGGACTAAACGATCAGGTTTGTGGAAAAAATATGACTTTTTATTTTCATGCCCGGGAGTTATAAACTTCTGTGAAGCACTTGGGGGTTCAAAGTGCTCACCACACATCTATATAAGTTCCTTAGGGGGTCTAGTTTTCAAAATGGTGTCACTTGTGGGGGGTTTCCACTGTTTAGACACATTAGGGCCTCTACAAACGCGACATGGCGTTCAGCCAATTCTGAAAAAGTCAAACGGCGCTCCTTCCCTTCCAAGCTCTGCCATGCACCCAAACAGTGGTTTACCCCCAGATATGGGGTATCAGCATGCTCAGGACAAATTGCACAAAAACTTTTGGGGTCTTGTTACCCTTGGGAAAATAAAAATTGGGGTGAAAAGATTGTTTTTGTGGAAAAAATATGATTTTTTATTTTCACTGTTCTATGTTATAAACTTCTGTGAAGCACTTGGAGGTTCAAAGTGCTCACCACACATCTAGATAAGTTCCTTATGGGTCTAGTTTCCAAAATGGGGTCACTTGTGATTGGTTTCCACTGTTTAGACACATCAGGGCCTCTACAAACGCGACATGGCATCCAGCCAATTCTGCGTTGAAAAAGTCAAATGTCGCTCCTTCCCTTGCGACCTCTGCCGTGCGCCCAAAAAGTGGTTTACCCCCACATATGGGGTATCGGCTTATTCAGGAGAAATTGCACAACAAATATTGTGGTTCATTTTTTCTTTTAACAGTTGTGAAAATAAAAAAAATAGGTTCCGAAGTAAAGTTTTTGCAAAAAAAGTTAAATGTTAATTTTTTCCTTCCACATTGCTTCAGTTCCTGTGAAGCACGTAAAGAGTTAATAAACTTATTGAATGTTGTTTTGAGCACCTTGAGGGGTGCAGTTTTTAGAATGGTGTCACTTTTGGGTATTTTCTATCGTATAGACCCCTCAAAGTGACTTCAAATGTGATGTGGTCCCTAAAATAAAAATGGTGTTGTAAAAATGAGAAATCGCTGGTCAACTTTTAACCCTTATAACTTCGTAACAAAAAAAAATTTTGGTCCCAAAATTGTGCTGATGTAAAGTAGATATGTGGGAAATGTTATTTATTAAGAAATTTGTGTGATATATCTCTCTGATTTAAGGGCATAAAAATTTAAAGTTTGAAAATTGTTACATTTTCAAAATTTTCGCCATATTTCCGTTTTTTTCATAAATAAACACAAGTCATACACAAGAACACAAGAAATTTTACCACTAACGTGAAGTACAATATGTCACGAAAAAACAATCTCAGAATCAGCGGGATTCGTTAAAGCGTTCCAGAGTTATAACCTCATAAAGTGACAGTGGTCAGAATTGTAAAAATTGGCCCAGTCATTAAGCTGCAAAATGGCTCTGTCACTAAGGGGTTAAATTAGCCATTGTAAACAGACTGCCAATCACACTGCAAATATGCTAAACTCTTGATCGTCAAGTGAAATTATTTTCAAGGGGTTTTAAAAATCATCGTTCTTGGCAACGCATCGTCCCATGCAAACAGGAAATGTGCTGCAAAGAAACATTATATTCTGTGCACACATAATTGTATTACCCCATGAAAAACCCAGACTATTGCCAAAAATTTGCAGCAAAATTTCAGTGCATTTTTTCTTACAGGTTTTTGACATTTATCAGGTTATTTCAATAGAGAATAAACAAAAGTAAAAATGCTAAATGAATTGATATGCTGCGTTTTTTAAAAAAAAGTGTACGTCAGGTCGAAAAAACGATGAGGCAAAAAATATCACATGTGAATGAGGTTTTAGAAATCTCATTAATTTTGCTTTTATTGTTTCTGTTCCAAAAAAAGAGCGTGAAAAAAAAAAGAGATATGTCCACCCTATAGACGTGTGTCTGAACAGTTAGGCCCCTTTTCTGCTCTGAATTTATTCACATTGATGTCGGCTGACACAAAGTAAGGTTTTAATACTAAAAACAGTATAGGACCATCCCGATTGGGTACACCTTGTCACGGTGGGATGACTTTTATGCTTTTTTGATCAAAATAGTCTCAACTAAGTACCCTATGTTATTTATATTTACTTACTATAGGGTATATTCACAATTTGTATTATTTCTTGGGTTTTGTCTGTGAAATTGCCTCAGTGTGAGAATGCTCTTACACATTTCACGCATAACAGTTTATACTCCGGCTCATTTCTTTGGTTTTCCAGTAGTTTCTAGTACTTTGTAAAATCATGGGCATTGCCCTCCTTTCTGATGGGGGCCTGAACAGTTGGGCCTGTGTCCTGCTCTGTCTTTATTGACACTGAGGCGGTTGACACAAGGTAAGGTTTTAATACTAGACAGGATAGTACGGTCCCGATTGGGTACACTTTGTCGCAGTGGGATGGCTTTTATGCGTTTTTGATCAAAATAGTGTTAACTATGTACACGATGTTATTTATCTGAACTATTACTACTTACTTATTACAGGGTATATGCTCATTTTGTTTTTTCTTGGTTTTTTTTTGAACGTATGAACAAGATCTGAGACTGGATTAGAACAATTTTTTTTCCTTTAAAGAGGATTTCCAAGTTGTTAAAAAAGTGGGTCAAGTATATGATATAATAATGAATCAACAATGCTTGTTTAATCTCCTGCCATTAGAGCACTTCTTTTAGGAGAAATGGTTTTAACAGAAATTCCTTTCTGGCTAAAACCCTCCCCATTTTCAGAATTAGATTGAAATTCTCTCTGAACACTATGGGCCCGATTACGCTGTCAAAAAACACCTTAAAATGATGCACAGCTGTTGTAATCTGGCAAACCAGTCTTTTCTCTTAGTACCTGGTGACCAGTATTCTTGACAACCTGTTCCTTCAAAGAATATTGTGTTTTTTGGGTGTAACTTGATAACCTCTGTGAGAGGGTCACTGGTGCGGTATGTGAGGGGAGATATATGTCGCAAAGGTTGCTTTCCTGTGTAAAAGTCATAAGTGTAAAGTCATAAGTGTTTCTCTAGCATGATATGTGCTAGAGCAATCCAGTCATTATATGGGTCTGACTTTCATGGTGGATATGTCAGAGATGGGCGGGACACCTACCCAACATATATCCACCTTCAGGGTGTGGCTGGAAGAAGTTAAATGTCCAGCAAGTTTTTTTTTCTCTGTCTGTGTTGTGTGGAGGAAAGGAAGCCTCCATACTGAAGCTACTGAGAGCTGCCATATGTGATGTCCCAGAACTATTGGCAGGACTGTGTATGAACTGTTTACTTTCTTTTGAGCCAGAAAGGCTGTTTTTTTCTGTTACCAGTTTGGGTTTTTGGTTTATGAAGTAATAAACCACCTAGATAATTTAACCACACGTGTGCCTGTGTCTACCTCGAGGAGCAAGTGAGTCGACCTTCCACACCTCTTTATTATAAACACCTTTCAAGACTGGAACTGAATGGTGACTTATGTGAGAAAATAGCTCATAACTTTACATTCAAGGCACAAATAAGCTGTAACAAAAGACGACCCGTTGTAGTGCACAAAAACAGGATTATTAAATAGTAAAAAAATAGATAAATCTAGATTTCTGTTGAGCTATGTGGATGGGGGTTAGAATCTGGCACAGGATGCACAAATTGATTAATTCTTCCTGTCAAGTGTGAACAGCTCAAACATGTTAGGAATATTTTCTTGGCACCCTGGTTCCTCTGTTATCTATCGATGGACCCATTGACAGTAGCGCTTAGTTGGCATTGTAACCAACCAAGTTCATCCCTGCTTACTCTGTAGCAAAAAAAGAATGCCCTCTTTCAGCTGCAGATGAAGGAAGGGAGACACACTAGGCATTACTAGTGGGTAGGCGGAGCCCCAGATAGGATTGACACCTCAGATTAAAAAGAGTGTTGACCGGCCCCTCCAGCTCAGGCTCCTCCTACTCAGCACTTCAGTCTAAAATTTGAGGTCCCAGAGGATGGTCGCTGCTGGAAGCAGCTCCTCAGAAGATTTTATTATTTTTTATCGGACAAGAGACTTGGATCACCAGAGTGGTCTAGAGGTCTCAGGGGTCTCAGCGCTGCTGGACCCCAACCTCTCCCTTGGCGGATCTGTATTACCCTAATGGTGGTCCCTGCAGAACCCTGCCGGCCCGGGGGGATGAGGATGGGCAAACCGCGCACAGGGGTCACTGCGTCCCCCGCCCTGGGGGGAAGCATGGGCAAGCGCCAGAAACCCCTGGGGGTCCCTGTGGCGCTCGGCTGGTGAGTACTCCACATTTTTATTAAAGATGTGTGTGAGTAATTTAGCGGTTGCTGCGGCAACCGCTGTACAGTATACATGCCGGTGACTCTGAGAAGAGGAGTGCGCGCTTTTTTATTTTTGAATTTCGCGCCGCTCTGAGGGGAAGAGAGAGAGAGGAGTGCGCGCCTTTTTTATTTTTGAATTTCGCGCCGCTCTGAGCGCGCGCTTTACTGCAGCCTCCATTTTCGGCTCCTCTACATGGAGCACATCAGAGGCAGAGCGCGGCGGCCATTTCATGACAGGCTGAAATCGCTCCCCTCCCGGCAAGAACGTGACCAGCTGGGTGAGTCGCTTCTAGCCCGCGGGCAGAAGCTTAACCCCTTCACCCCCACAGCGCGGGCGCCGTCTGGGGCACTAATGAGTGGCAGATTGCGCTGTCCTGCGGCTGTTATCGCATAAGGGGCTCGCACACTCTTTTCAATATTAATAAAGAGGTTGTGGGGAGCCTGCGATATTATTATTATTATTATGTCACTAACGTTTCCGCTAACGATCCTGATAACGACGCATACTAATGCGATCGTTTGTGTGATCTTTTTTAATGTCGCTAGTAGCTGCCAATCTGAGCGATCTCATTAACATCGCATAAGCGGTTAGCGATCCCCTTAATGACTTTGGCGGTCATTGCGATATACAAAACAGCGCAATTTTTTAGCGATTTTGTGGAACGTTTTTCTGTATAGTGTGGCATAACTGTCCTGTAGCTGCGACCTTATAAGAGGCGCTTGAGGCTCGCACACCCTTTTCATTATCAAGGTTGTGGGGAGTCTGCTACTTTAACCCCTTCTTAGGCGGTTAACTCTTAATGGGGGACAGTTGGGGTAGCTCTCTCTTTAAGAGCTTTAAACATTCAGCGTTTGTTTTTTCTTTAAGAAACATACTGTTCTGGTTACTGACAGGTTTAACCTGCCGTATACTATGCAAGGGCAGTCCATTTCCCAGATCCGCTACAGGATCAGTCTCGCGTATCTGACACGCAGACCTCGACTCATGCGCAGCGGTCGGAAGTTCCAGTGGTGTCAAAATGGAGGTCCTCACTAGTTTTTATTGATGGCCTGTCTGACCTTCTAGGTTATTGGGTGTCAGCTACATCCTCTCAAGGAAGCGACACAAATCGGTGTCTTCCTTCTCGCGTAGCGAAGATGTCCGATTCGGACAAGGAAGATCGGCAGGGACACTCTGCCTCTCTCATGGGCCGTACTAAGATTTCTCCATGTGGGCGTTACAGTTACCGGAGGAGGTAACTAGACGTCCTGGTGAGTCGGCCCGGATTTTTCAGGAGTCGCATGGGTCGCGACGGCTTTACAAACTGTTTCCGTTTTTTTTTACGGAGTTGATTGTTAATTGGACCCCTTCTCCTGAAGTGAATGTCCCTTTACCCCAGCTTAGCAAATCTTCCTGGTAAAGGGAAGGCGAGTCTGCAACCCGCTGGACAGAAAAACGGAGATGGCAACAATATCCATCTGTGAGACCGCAGGTCATGGATTCGGTATTAAGGATGTACTTGTAAAGTTTCCCTGAGCCGGTTGGACCGTCTAAGGACGGGATCCTCTCTTTCGAGGTAGATGGGCTTTTCAAGTTGAAGGATACTGCGTCACTGCTATCCAGGGCGCAATCCTCGGCAGTCACAGTCAGACTCTGTGGCTTGGACAGTGGACGCGGTTTCCAAGCAGGGTTTGCTATCTTTAGCTTAGGAAGTGGTCAGCTATTTGAATCTGACCTCACGGAGCTGATTGCCAAGGCAAAGGCAAAAGAAACAGCTTTACCGCAGTGCAGACCTGTGACGTCTGCGTCTGGCAGGACTAGTGCCGGTAGTTGTCGGCGGTCCTTTCGGTTCAAGGGATGATCCGGCCAACCTTCTGGGGGTTTGGGTCGTCTCTCTCTCTTTTTTGAAAAAAAAAAAAGGGGAATTCTCAGAAATTCCGCATACCCTGGAAACAGAACTTCTGTTAAGACAGAAGCTGGCAAAAAACCCGCTAAGGCGCACTGACGTCTGGGTCTCACTCGAGCGCTCTCGAGTGGGGGGTCGTTTACTCCAATTCAAACCGACTTGGGTTTCCCGTGTGTCGGACGCCTGGGTGACACAGGTTGTGTTGGCAGGCTACTTCATAGAGTTTCTTTCTCGACCCCCGGACAGTTTTTGCCAATCTCGCATTCCGTCAGAGTCTAACTATTTGCCGTTCTACTACGAGAGGTCGATTCCCTTCTGCAGAAGGGTGTGGTGATACCGGTTCCGCAGAGGACCGGGGAAGAGGAATTTTATTCCAACCTCTTAGTGGTCCCCAAAAAGGAGGACAAATTTCACCCTATTCTGGATCTCAAAGATTGAATCGACATGTCTACACCCGACAATTTCACATGGAGTCGTTTCGCTCCGTTGTGGCAGCCCTGTCGCAGAACGCCGTTGGAAGGGCTCACTGGCGCTTCCTTCGTTTTGCCATAGGTCAGGACCATTGCCAGTTTGTGGCTCTGCCATTCGGCTTGGCCTCGGCGCCCAGAGTTTTTACAAAAATTCTGGTACCCCTCATGGCAATTCTTCAAAGACAGGGGGTTACGATTTTTCCCTACCTGGACGATCTCCTCAAAGGAGGAGGCGGTGACGGCTCGCAATCTATCCCTTCAGCTCCTGGAGGATTTCGGGTGGCTGGTTCAATTGGGAGAAGTCGTCTCTGGAACCGTCGCAGTCATTCCTGTTTTTGGGGATGCATTTCGACACGGTACGGACGGTGGTGTCCCTTCTTTCCAGACAAGCGGGCATGTCTATTCCGACATGTACAGATTATGAAGTCTGCGACAGCAATGTCCCTTCGGAAGTGTATGCGCCTTCTGGGTTGATGGTGGCGTTCATGGAGACACTTCCGTTTGCCCAATTTCATTCCAGGGCCCTCTAAAGGCTCATTCTGAGTCGTTGGGATCGATCGCAAGTTTCTCTGGATTGTAACGTCATCATCTCTCACAGGGTGCGAGAATCCCTAGGATGGTGGTTACGTCCAGGAGCGTTATCCCTGGGGAAATCTTTCTTTCCTCCGAGGTGGTCGGTCATAACCACCGATGCCAGCCTGACGGGCTGGGGGGGGTGTCTGGAACGATCTTTGGATCCAGGGAGTATGGTCATCGGGAGAGTCTGTTCTACCGATCAACATCCTGGAATTGAGGGCAATTTTCCTTTGCCTCCATCACTGGACGGTTCCTTTAAGCGGTCTACCAGTCCGAGTGCAGACAGACAACGCGACGGCGGTTGCGTATATCAACCACCAAGGCGGGACAAGGAGCTCCAGGCTCTTGATGGAGGTGTCTCGGATTCTGTTATGGGCCGAGACCAAGGTTCCAGCTATCTCTGCGATGCACATTCCAGGAGTCCAGAATACCACGGCGGACTTCCTCAGTCGCGAGAAGATGGATCCTGGAGTCTTCATCCGAAAATTTTTGCACTGCTGTGCTTCCGTTGGGGAACTCCCCAAGTGAATTTGATGGCATCCAGGTTCAATGCCAAACTACCGACCTTCATGTCCAGGTACAAGGACCCGAAGGCTATAGCGGTGGTTGCTCTGGTGGCTCCGTGGGACCATTTCGAGCTAGTCTATGTGTTTCCGCCGATATCTTTACTTCCTCTGGTGCTGCGTCGGATCATACTGGAGAGAATTCCGGCTATGTTGATAGTCCTGGATTGGTCAAGGAGGACGTGGTTCTCGACACTGGTGTCGCTTTTGGCGGCACCGCCATTCCCACTTCCTCCTCGCCCGGACCTGTTAACCCATGGGCCCGTTCGTCATCCGGACTTGAAGTCTCTGCGTTTGACGGCGTGGCTCTTGAGACCGAAATATTGACCCGTAGAGGTTTTTTCAGCCAAAGTCATTGCCACTCTGCGAGCTGCCAGAGGTCCGGCTACTACTAAGATTTATCACAAGACTTGGAAGCCTTCTTTTAGTGGTGTTCGGGTTCTTCAAGGAATCCGAGGATTTTTTCCATTCCCAATTTGTTGGCTTTGCTGCAGTACGGGCTGGACAAAGGTTTGGCAGTTAGCACTCTGGAAGGTCAGGTTTCTGCCCTGTCCTTGCTGTTTCGGAAGGCTATCGCCTCGCGTAGGGACGTGCGTTCCTTTTTTCAAGGAGTAACCCGTCAGTTTCCACCGCGGAAGGCACCTGTGTCTCCTTGGCGGCTCAACCTTGTCTTGGAGGCTCTTCAGCATGTACCTTTTGAGCCTATGGGGTCTGCTAGACTTTCTTTACTTTCTTAGAAGGTTGCCTTCTTACTGGCGGTAACCTCTTTAAGAAGGGTTTCTGAGTTGGCAGTTTTTTTCCTACTCGCCTCCTTTCCTGGAGTTTTACCCGGATCAAGTAGTGCTTCGCACTCGGGGCGACTTTCTACCTAAGGGGTGTCGCAATTTCATGCTAACCAGGATATTGTGTTGCCCTCGCTTTGCCCGGGCCCAAGGAACGGGACTTGCACAAATTGGATTTAGTGCGAGCCTTGAAGTTCTATTTGTCTGTCATTCAAGGCTTTCGGAAGTCAGATTCCCTGTTTGTGATTACAGCAGGTCGTAGGTGTGGTCATCGAGCTTCCAAGGACTCTATAGCTCGTTGGATTTGGTCGGCCATTTTGGAGGTTTACCGACTTAAAGGCGAACCTTGCCCGATTAAGATTCAAGCTCACTCCACGAGGGCTGTGGCTTCATCGTGGGCCTTTCACCAAGGGGCCTCGGCAGTTCAGCTCTGCCGAGCGACGACCTGGCGTTCCGTCCACACATTTACAAAGTTTTATAAGGTGGACGTCAGTGTTTCCGCTGATGCGGCCTTAAGACGTAGGGTCCTGCAGGCAGCGGTAATTTAAAGTTTTTAGTTAACTTGTATTTGGCGCCTGTGGCGCATTTATCTAGGTTGTTGGGTTTCTGCCTATTTTGTTTTTTTTCCCACCCTAATTTTTGGACTGCTTTGGGACGTCCCACTAGTAATGCCTAGTGTGTCTCCCTTCCTTCATCTGCAGCTGAAAGACGGATTTTGGTAAGAACTTACCTGTAAAATCCTTTTCAGCGAAGAAGGAAGGGAGACACACATCACTCCCATGGCAGAAGTGTGTTGTTGTATTTACAGATGCAGCGTGGCCCTTCTCTGATAGCGATTTTCTGAGCGGAGGTCGACGCGCTACGGCTCTGTTCCAGCATTGCCAGCTTATCGCAGTAGTCAGGTTCAGTGAGTAGTACCTGGAACTGTGTGTTTTTTTCTTTGCCAAATGCATGCATAACCTGTACTTTTGTATTTTTCTCTGAAGTCCTTCAGAAGGGGTTATGTTGCTTCGCTGGTGATATTGTTCTTCCTTAAGCTTGGGTACGACTGAAGTGCTGAGTAGGAGGAGCCTGAGCTGGAGGGGCCGGTCAACACTCTTTTTAATCTGAGGTGTCAATCCTATCTGGGGCTCCGCCTACCCACTAGTAATGCCTAGTGTGTCTCCCTTCCTTCTTCGCTGAAAAGGATTTTACAGGTAAGTTCTTACCAAAATCCGTCTTTTAGGGCAGTGTAGTCATGGATTGGCTCCTGCAACATAACCACAATTTTTTCTTGCTTCCAGGCATTCTCAGTCTTCAGAATTTAATCCTAGAAAACATCTTTGGGATGAGCTAGAATTGGCTGTTCTGTCCCAAATTGGTATAGCAGATGATGAAGACATAAGTCTCATTCACCTAGACATATATCATGTCTATACTCCATAGTATAAATACAGAACACATATTATCACCTATAAAAGTTAGAAAAATATTTAGACTTGAGAGTCTACGGAACGAAGATACACATCTTTCCTACTATAAAAGTTAGGCATTTTTATCCAAATTTAATTAGTATAGAATATACAACTAAATATATGAGAGCCCAGAGAATAAAAAATAAACATAAAATTGTAAAACCCAGTGAATCTATGACTTTTCCCCTCATTAAGTGGTTACTACTCACCTGGGTAGCCGTATGTAGGAATTTCCTCTTTACACCACTCATCACCAATCACAAATGTCTCTATAGTATTAATATGGGTCAGATCTTCATCCTGAAACAAATACTGTAAAAGTCACAGACAGATGGAGAAGTCCCATCTATGATCAGCTCTAATCCTGCCATCTCCACCGTTCAAGTATAAAACATATAATACTGGCGGATAAAACAAGACTGAACACAAGACCTTCACAGCCGTCTACACATCATAGGGGAGCAAGACAAGCAAACCAGATATAATACGGAGAAAAATAGAGTGTATATATCAAAATTAGAATACACAATAATTTATTTGTAAGTCATAACAAGAACAATACTCAATAAGAATTAAATAATAGATGATTTGTTTCAACTACGGAGATGCAGTGGAGAAACCATAATGATTGACATTATCTCATATAGTAGTATACTCAGGATAATCATATGCATGAAAAAAACTTCTCAACTCATCCTGTGGAGACTATCCCAACACAAATTGCAGTGAAGAAAATACTTTTTAACCCCTTCATGATTCAGCCTATTTTGACCTTAAAGACCTTGCCATTTTTTGCAATTCTGACCAGTGTCCCTTTATGAGGTAATAACTCAGGAACGCTTCAACGGATCCTAGCGATTCTGAGATTGTTTGTTCGTGACATATTGGGCTTCATGTTAGTGGTAAATTTAGGTCGATAATTTTTGCATCTATTTGTGAAAAAAATAGAAATTTGGCGAAAATTTTGAAAATTTTGTAATTTTCAAATTTTTATTCTGTTAAACCAGAGAGTTATGTGACACAAAATAGTTAATAAATAACATTTCCCACATGTCTACTTTACATCAGCACAATTTTGGGAACAACATTTTTTTTTGTTAGGAAGTTATAAGGGTTAAAAGTTGACCAGCGATTTCTAATTTTTACAGCAAAATTTAAAAAACCATTTTTATTAGGGACCACCTCACATTTGAAGTCACTTTGAGGGGTCTGTATGGCAGAAAATACCCAAAAGTGACACCTTTATAAAAACTGCACCCCTCAAGCTACTCAAAACTACATTCAAGAAGATTATTAACCCTTCAAGTGCTTCACAGGAACTAAAGCAATGTGGAAGGAAAAAATGGACATTTTAATTTTTCCAACAAAAATTTTCTTTTAGCATCAATTTTTTCATTTTTACATGGGCAACAGGATAAAATGGATCCTAAAATTTGTTGGGCAATTTCTCCTGAGTACACAGATACCTCATATGTGGTCATAAACCACTGTTTGGGCGCACGGCAGGGCTCAGAAGGGAAGGAGCGCCATTTGACTTTTGAATGGAAAATATGCTGGAATATTTAGCGGTTGCCATGTCGCATTTGGAGAGTCCCTGTGTGCCTAAACATTGGAGCTCCCCCACAAGTGACCCCATTTTGGAAACTAGACCCCCTAAGGAACTTATCTAGATGCATAGTGATCACTTTGAACCCCCAGGTGCTTCACAAATTGATCTGTAAAAAAAAGAAAGTACTTTTTTTTCACAAAAATTAAAAATTTTCTTTTAGCCTCAGTTTTTACATTTTGACATGGGCAACAGTATAAATTTTATCCTAAAATTTGTTGGGCAATTTCTCCTGAGTACACAGATACCTCATATGTGGTCATAAACCACTGTTTGGGCGCACGGCAGGGCTCAGAAGGGAAGGAGCGCCATTTGACTTTTTGAATGGAAAATATGCTGGAATATTTAGTGGTTGCCATGTTGCATTTGGAGAGTCCCTGTGTGCCTAAACATTGGAGCTTCCCCACAAGTGACCCCATTTTGGAAACTAGACCCCTAAGGAACTTATGTAGATGCATAGTGATCACTTTGAACCCCAGGTGCTTCACAGAAGTTTATAACGCAGAGCCGTGAAAATAAAAAAATCATTTTTTTTTCTCAAAAAATGATTTTTTTAGCCCACTATTTTTTATTTTCACAATGGTTACAGGAGAAAGTTGTTGTCCAGTTTGTCCTGAGTATGCTAGTACCCCATATGTGGGGGAACCACTGTTTGGGCACACGTCAGGGCTCGGAAGGGATGTAGTGACGCTTTGAAATGCCGACTTGATGGAATGGTCTGCGGGCATCTTGTTACGTTTGCAGAGCCCCCGATGTGCCTAAACAGTAGAAACTCCCCACAAGTGACCCCATTTTGGAAACTAGACCCCGCAAAGAACTTATCTAGATGTGTGGTGAGCACTTTGAACCCCCAAGGGCTACACAGAAGTTTATAACGCCCGGGCATGAAAATAAAAAAATCATATTTTTTCCACAATCCCCAATTTTTTTATTTTCCCAAGGGTAACATGAGAAATTAGACCCCAAAAGTTGTTGTCCAATTTGTCCTGAGTATGCTGATATCCCATATGTGGGACAAAACTACTGTATGGGCACACGTCGGGGCTCGGATGGGAAGTAGTGACGTTTTGAAATGCCCACTTGATGGAATGGTCTTCGGGCGTCATGTTACGTTTGCAGAGTCCCTGATGTGCCTAAACAGTAGAAACTCCCCACAAGTGACCCCATTTTGGAAACTAGATCCCCCAAGGAACTCCTATAGATGTGTGGTAAGCACTTTGAATCTCCAAGTCCTTCACAGAAGTTTATAACGCAGAGCCGTGAAAATATCAAATCATTTTTTTTCCACAAAAATAATTTTTTAGTCCCCAATTTTTTTTCCCAATGTTAACAGGAGAAATTAGAACCCCAAAGTTGTTGTGCAATTTTTCCAGAGTACGCTGATACCCCATATGTGGGGATAAACCACTGTTTGGGCATACGTCGGGGCTTGGAATAAAGGGAGCACTGTTTGACTTTTTGAACGCAAAATTTGCAGGAATCAATGGTGGCGCCATGTCGCGTATGGAGACCCCCTGATGTGCCTAAATAGTGGAAACCCCTTAATTCTAACTCCAACCCTAACCCCAACACACCCCTAACCCCAACCCTAACCCCTACACACACCTAACCCTAATACAAACCCTAACCATAACCCTAACCCCAACACACCCCTAACCCTAATCCCAACTCTAACCATAAAACTAACCACAAGCCTAACCCTAATTCCAACCCTAACCCTAATTCCAACCCTAACCCAAATTCCAACCCTAACCCAAATTCCAACCCTAACCCTAATTCTAACCTTAACCCTAATTCTAACCCTAATGCTAACCCTAACCCTAGTTCTAACCCTAAGTCTGGGTTCATATTGCGTTTTACCAGCCCGTTCAACACGTAGCGTTGACCGGCTGGTAACGGTATAGCGTTATGCTATACCCGCTAGCGCAGACGAATCAGCAGATGATTCATCTGTGCTAGCGGTGACGGAGCCCAGACGCTACAGCCCGTGTCCGAGGCTCCGTCACTGAATGACGGCACAACGCGAACGCATGCCGCTTTACGGCATGCATTGCGATGCGCACACAAATGGGATGAATGGCAGCGTTAACAGACTGCGTTACACCACGTTATACCGCGGTGAAACGCAGTCCATCTAACGGACTGCCATAATGCAATATGAACCCAGCCTAACCCTAACCCTGAGGCCCCGTGCACAAGTTGCGGATTCACTTGCGGATTTTTCTTAAATCCGCAGGTAAAATGACCTGCGTTTTACCTGCGAATTTAGCACGGATTTGCTGCGATTTTTCCCTGCGGTTTTACACCTATAATGGAATAGGTGTAAAACCGCTGCGGAATCCGCACAAAGAATTGACATGCTGCGGATTAAAACCGCAGCAAATCCGCATGTGCACAGCGGTTTTTTTAACCATTTATTTGCATTGTACTCTACATGGTTTCTGGATCTGCTGTGGATCAGCAGCAAAATCCGCTGTGGATCAGCAGCAAAATCCGCTGCGGATCCCCAGCAAAATCCGCAGCGGATCAGCAGCAAAATCCACCGCGGATCAGCAGCAAAATCCGCCGCGAATCCGCAGCGGATCAGCAGCAAAATCCGCCGCGGATCAGCAGCAATATCCGCCGCGGATCCCCAGCAAAATCCGCCGCGGATCCCCAGCAAAATCCGCCGCGGATCCCCAGCAAAATCCGCCGCGGATCCGAAGCAATATCCGCCGCGGATCCGCAGCAAAATCCGCCGCGGATCAGCAGCAACATCCGCCGCGGATCAGCAGCAACATCCGCCGCGGATCCGCAGCAAAATCCGCCGCGGATCCGCAGCAAAATCCGCCGCGGATCAGCAGCAAAATCCGCCGCGGATCCGAAGCAATATCCGCCGCGGATCAGCAGCAAAATCCGCCGCGGATCCGCAGCAAAATCCGCCGCGGATCAGCAGCAAAATCCGCCGCGGATCAGCAGCAAAATCCGCCGCGGATCCGCAGCAAAATCCGCCGCGGATCCGCAGCAAAATCCGCCGCGGATCCCCAGCAAAATCCGCCGCGGATCCCCAGCAAAATCCGCCGCGGATCCCCAGCAAGATCCGCCGCGGATCCCCAGCAAGATCCGCCGCGGATCCCCAGCAAAATCCGCCGCGGATCCGAAGCAGTATCCGCCGCGGATCAGCAGCAAAATCCGCCGCGGATCCGCAGCAAAATTCGCCGCGGATCAGCAGCAAAATCCGCCGCGGATCCGCAGCAAAATCCGCCTCGGATCCGCAGCAAAATCCGCCGCGGATCAGCAGCAAAATCCGCCGCGGATCAGCAGCAATATCCGCCCGGATCAGCAGGAATATCCGCTGCGGATCCGCAGCAAAACCAGCCGCGGATCCGCAGCAAAATCCGCCGCGGATCAGCAGCAAAATCCGCCGCGGATCAGCAGCAAAATCCGCCGCGGATCAGCAGCAAAATCCGCCGCGGATCAGCAGCAAAATCCGCCGCGGATCCGCAGCAAAATCCGCCGCGGATCCGCAGCAAAATCCGTCGCGGATCCGCAGCAAAATCCACCGCGGATCAGCAGCAATATCCGCCGCGGATCCGCAGCAAAATCCGCCGTGGATCAGCAGCAAAATCTGCCGCGGATCCGTAGCAAAATCAGCTGCGGATCAGCAACAAAATCTGCTAGGAAAAAAAAAAAAATTCTTTATTTTATTATTTGTCCCTACCTATGACAGGGGGGTTCATTTACTTTTTTTTATTTTGATCACTGTGACAGTTTATCACAGTGATCAAAATAAATTTTTGTACACTGGAGGGCGCTTATGAAGAATCCCGGGCAGCCCCCGGGACGGATCCAGGGACATCGGTGGACCGGGAGAGGTGAGTAGGGGGGGCCGGAAGGTGAGGGGGGATCGGAAGGTGGGGGCAGCGGATCGCAGGAGCAGGGGAGCAGATAGTGACGGTGGTGACCGATCACCGCCATCTTTCGGTAGCGGCGGCCGATCACCGCCGTGACTCGATGTGGGGGGGTCAGATTGCGGTCTCCAGCCATGGCAGATGCTATTGCAGCATCGGCCATGGCTGGATTGTAATATTTCACCAGTTTCATTGGTGAAATATTACAAATCGCTCTGATTGGCTGTTTCACTTTTAACAGCCAATCAGAGCGATCGTAGCCACGTGGGGGTTAAGCCAACCCCCTGTGGTGATGCACTAAGGGTCCTGTGCCTGCGGGTCGGGTGACCTTTCAGTGACCCCGGTCACCCGACCCGCAGGAACATGATTATAGCATGACGCCTACGTTGGCGTCATGGGTCGGGATGGCACAGGTTTTCATGACGCCAACGTAGGCGTCATGGGTCGGGAAGGGGTTAAACTGTTAAGCTCGGTGCCTTAGGGCCCCGTTGCACATAGCGACGCTCCAGCGATCCCAACAACGATACGACCTGGTAAGGATCACTGGTACGTCGCTACATGGTCGCTAGTAAGTTGTCAAACAGGCAGATCTACTCAACAATCGAGCAACGATGTGGCGATCCGTATAACGACCTCGGCGGTCGTTGGGACTTGTCACAGCAGCGATTCTGACAAAGACAAAGCAAAATAACGCCTGCGTCACTGAGTTCCGAGTCGCCAATGAGGTCGCTCGTCGTTTTTATGGCGTCAAACACAGCGACGCATGCTGGCCAGCGGGACACCAACGATCAACAAATGGCCCGTTCATTCCAGCACGATCAGCGATATCGCATCGGGGTGCCGGACGCCGCTATGTGTCACACGTAGCGAGATCGCTGGTGAGGTCGCTGTTGCGTCACAGAACCTGTGACGTTTCAGCGATCTCGCTAACGATCTCGCTATGTGTGAAGTACCCTTTACACTGAAGAAGTAGGGAATATGCCTAATGCCACCAGGTTCGGGATAGCAATATCTGAATGTATATGTGGGTCAAAAATAAGAGGTAATACTACAATAAAGTTCAAGTATTGGGGGGGGGGGGCTATTAATACCTTCATTTGCCTAAAAGGCTTTGGAATAGCAATAAGACCAAAAAATTAAACATTTAACATGCATAAATTAACATGATTACTGCATATGTTGTTACCTGGTAAGAAACCAAAGGGAATCTGTCACCCCATTTTTCTTATATAAGCTGAAGCCACCGCCATCAGGGGCTCATCTACAGCATTCTGTAATGCTGTAGATAAGTCCCCGATGTAACATGAAAGATAAGAAAAACGAGTTATATTATACTCACCCGGGGCAGTCTGATGCGGTCCGGTCTGGTCTGATGCGTGTCGCAGGTCCGGATCCGGTGCCTCCCATCTTCTAGCGATGACGTCCTCCTCCTTGCTTCTGGCGCGCTCCTGCGCAAGCGTACTTTATCTGTCCTGGTGAGGGCAGAGCAAAGTACTGCAGTGCGCAGGCGCCGGGAAAGGTCAGAGAGGTCCAGCGCCTGCGCACTGCAGTACTTTGCTCAGATAAAGTACGCCTGCGCAGGAGTACGCCAGAAGCAAGGAGGAGGACGTCATCGCTAGAAGATGGGAGGCACGGGATCCGGACCTGCGACGCATCAGACCAGACCGGAACGCATCGGACCGCCCCCGGGTGAGTATAATATAACTCGTTTTTCTTATCTTTCATGTTACATCGGGGGCTTATCTACAGCATTACAGAATGCTGTAGATGAGCCCCTGATGGCGGTGGCTTCAGCTTATATAAGAAAAATGGGGTGACAGAGCCCCTTTGGTTTCTTACCAGGTAACAACATGTGCAGTAATCATGTTAAATGTTTAATTTTTTGGTCTTATTGCTTTTTCTTATCTTTCATGTTACATCGGGGGCTTATTTACAGCATTACAGAATGCTGTAGATGAGCCCCTGATGGCGGTGGCTTCAGCTTATATATGAAAAATGGGGTGAGAGTCCCTTTAAATAGCCCAGGTACCAAACATATGTGACCATCGCCAGATCCTGAAGATCAAATTAGAACCTTATCAGTATACAGCAGCTGGTGTCATGAAGCGATGGCGCATCTGATCGTGTTGTCAGCGCAAAGCAATGGACTTCCTGCTTCCGGCTGTGATGGAATGCATACATGCATACGTTCCACCAGGCCGTAGCCGAACGGAAGTCGACGTCATCATCTGTTACCTGAGGCAGGATCGCCAAGCGTATGACTCAAATAGCGCTTGCGCACAGCCAGGTCATCAGCGCCGTAAACAAATGAAGACTAAAGGAAGAGTATATGGATTACTAACCTATATAGTGTATAATGTTTTCATAATTACTATTAACCCATAGGTAAGGGAAAAAAGAGTGTATAAAATTCTTACATATGGTTATTTTTTTGAAAGATATATAAGGGTTATTATTGGTAATCTAAGACCTTAAATTAAATATGAACAGCAGAAAAATGCACAGAAAAAAAGAAAAAGTAAATGATGAATTGCGACGAGTGCATAGCATTGCATAAAAGGAAAGTGCATCTCCACTTCAGAAGGCATTGATAGTGGACAGTTAGTGACCAAGAGTGATGTACATTGCTTAGTAAATGGAAATAAAAGATGTGAAATTGATGAATAAATTATCAAAACAGATGAATAAAATATTACAATATATTTAATGAAGTGTTACAGTGCATAGGAGAATTAAAATATTACAATGAATTTAATAAAATGCTACAGTGCATAGAGAATCAACACAGTGCATGTGAAGGACACCCAGAGGAACATGTGTGTAGGGATGGGCAGAGAATAAAATAATGCCCACACAAGTACCTAAACCAAGACTAAACCATAGCCTCAGCTAAGATGACAGCCTATTGGCACTTGAGTGGTGAACCAATGGATAAAAAATGAAGGGGTAAAAGATACCTCACATATTTTTTCATATGCAAGGAAAACTAAACCTAACTATTCATATGATTATCCTGAGTATACTACTATAAGAGATAATGTCAATCATTATGGTTTCTCCGCTGTATCTCCTTTGTTGACACAAGGCATCTATTTTTAATTCTTATTGAGTATTGTTCTTGTTATGACTTACAAATAAATTATTGTCTATTCTAATTTTGATATACAGTATACACTCCGGATTATATCTGGTTTGTTTGTCTTGCTTATTCAGTTAAGGAGAGTGACCTTCTGTGATAAGGTTTATATGGACTAATACAGTGGGTGCGGAAAGTATTCAGACCCCTTTAAATTCTTCACTCTTTGTTTCATTGCAGCCATTTGATAAATTAAAAAAAAAAGAAAAAACGAAACATCACATGGTCATAAGTATTCAGACCCTTTGCTCAGACACTCATATTTAAGTCACATGCTGTCCATTTCCTTGTGATCCTTTTTGAGATGGTTCTACTCCTTCATTGGAGACTTGATTTGTAAAGGCACACACCTGTCTATATAAGACCTCACAGCTCACAGTGCATGTCAGACCAAATGAGAATCATGAGGTCCAAGGAACTGGCCAAGGACCTCAGAGACAGAACTGCGGCAAGGCACAGACCTAAGGTTACAAAAGAATTTCTGCAGTAATAATAATAATAATCTTTATATAGCGCCAACATATTCCGCAGCGCTTTACAGTTTAACAGTTTCAAAACACAAGTCATAAGTAACAACGTGAACAATACAATAATTAAAGCAAAATAAGACGACCCTGCTCGTGAGAGCTTACAATCTATAATGAGGTGGGAGAGATACAAAGTACAGGTGTGTCTTTACAATGGTGTATTCAGTACTTAAGGTCCCTAAGAGCACAGTGGCCTCCATAATCCTTAAATGAAAAAAGTTTGGGACATGGCGGCCAAACTGAGCAATAGTGGTAGAAGAGCCTTGGTGAGAGAGGTAAAGAAGAACCCCAAGATCACTGTGGCTGAGCTCCAGAGATGCAGTAGGGAGATGGGAGAAACTTCCACAAAGTCAATTATCACTGCAGCCCTCCGCCAGTCGGGTCTTTATGGCAGAGTGGCCTGACGGAAGCCTCTCCTAAGTGCAAGACATATGAAATCCCGCATAGAGTTTGCTAAAAAACACATGAAGGACTCCCAGACTATGAGAAATAAGATTTTCTGGTCTGATGAAACAGAGATAGACCTTTTTGGTGATAATTCTTAGTGGTATGTGTAGAGAAAACCAGGCACTGCTCATCACCTGCCCAATACAATCCCAACAGTGAAATGTGGTGGTGGCAGCATCATGCTATTATTATTATTTATTATTATAGCGCCATTTATTCCATGCTGCTTTATATGTGAGGACAGGTATACATAATAAATACAAGTACAGTAATCTTAAACAATACAAGTCACGACTAGTACAGGAGGAAAGAGGACCCTGCCCGCTAGGGCTCACAATCTACAAGGGATGGGTGAGGATACAGTAGGTGAGGGTAGAGCTGGTTGTGCAGCGGATTGGTGGATCGGTGGTTACTGCAGGTTGTAGGCTTCTCGGAAGAGGTAGGTCTTCAGGTTCTTTTTGAAGGTTCCCATGGTAGGCGAGAGTCTGATATGTTGTGGTAGAGAGATCCAGAGTAGGGGAGATGTGCGGGAGAAATCTTGTACGCGATTGTGGGAAGAGGAGATTAGAGGGAGTAGAGGAGATCTTGTGAGGATCGAAAGTAGCATGCAGGTAAGTACGGGGAGACAAGGTCACTGATGTACGGAGGACACAGGTTGTGGATGGCTTTGTATGTCATGGTTAGGGTTTTGAACTGGAGTCTTTGGTTAATGGGGAGCCAGTGCAGGGATTGACAGAGGGGAGAGGCCGGGAATAGCAAAGGGATAGGTGGATTAGTCGGGCATCAGAGTTTAGAATAGATTGGAGGGGTGCGAGAGTGTTAGAGGGGAGGCCACAGAGCAGGAGGTTGCAGTAGTCAAGGCAGGAAACGATGAGGGCATGGACTAGGGTTTTTGCAGATTCTTGGTTGAGGAATGTACGGATCCGTGAAATATTTTTGAGTTGAAGTCAGCAGGAAGATGAAAGGGCTTGTATATGTGGCTGGAAAGAGAGATCAGTGTCAAGGATAACCCTGAGGCAGCGAGCTTTTGTGACTGGGGAGAGTGAGCAGCCGTTTAATGGATAGGTCCGTTGGGGGGTCGTGTGAGATGGGGGAAAGATGATGAATTCTGTTTTGTCCATATTATGTTTTAGAAATCTAGCTGAGAAGAAGGATGAAATAGCGGACAGACATTGAGGGATTCTGGTTAGTTGGGAGGTGATATCTGGTCCAGAGATGTAGATCTGTGTGTCATCAGAACAGATGTGATACTGAAAGCCGTGAGATTCTATGAGCTGTCCGAGGCCGAAGGTGTAAATGTAGAAGAGCAGGGGACCTAGGACTGAACCTTGCGGGACTCCAACAGATAGGGGGCGTGGTGAGGAGGTGGTGTGTGAGGAGTGGGAGACGCTGAATGTCTGGTCTGTTAGGTATGATGCAATCCAAGATAGGGCCAAGTCTGTGATACCAAGAGATGAGAGGGTCTGTCGTCCAGCAGGAGGAGGACAGAGTAGTGTCGCTTGGCGGTTAATAGGTCATTGATGACCTTAGTTAGGGTAGTTTTAGTGGAGTGGTGATGCCGGAAGCCAGATTGTAAGCTGTCGAAGAGGGAGCAAGAAGAGAGGTGGAAGGACAGTTCAAGATGGACGTATTGTTCCAGTAGTTTTGAGGCATAGGGGAGAAGTGATATAGGGCGATAGCTAGATACAGATGATGGGTCAAGAGAGGACTTTTTGAGGATAGGTGTGATTGAGGCATGTTTAAAGCTTGAGGGGAAAACACCAGTTGTTAGTGATAGGTTGAAGAGATGGGTTAGGGTTGGGATGAAGACTGTGGTGAGGTTTGGGATGAAGTGGGATGGGATTGGGTCAAGTGCACAGGTGGTGAGATGTGATCTTGAGAGTACAGTGGAGAGTCCATCTTCTGTAATGGTGGAGAAGTTGGTTTTGGAGGAGGGCTGGGCAGTTAGGGGGAAGGGCTCTAGGGGTTGTTAAAACGGTCTCTGATGTTATCAATCTTCTGCTTTAAAAATGAGGCAAAGTCTTCAGCTGAGATGAGTGGAGAGGGAGGAAGTGCTGGAGGACGAAGGAGAGAATTGAAGGTGTTGAATAACTGTTTAGGGTTGTGAGACAGGGAGGGTATGAGAGATGAGAAGTAGGTTTGTTTAGCTGTGGCGAGTGTGGCCTTGAAAGTAGTGAGGGACTGTTTGAATGCGATGAAGTCCTCATTGGAGTAAGATCTTTTCCATCTCCACTCAGCAGCCCTGGAAACTCACCTCAGTTCTTTAGTCAGGCTGGTGTGCCGGGCTGTCTGTTGATTTTGCAAGCTTTGGTATGTGTGAGAGGGGCAACTCATTCCAAAGCTACAGCTATTGTGGTGTTATATACAGCGGCATCCGCATTGTGTAGGGAACTTATGTCTGTAAGAGGGAGAAGGGATTCAGAAAGTGAGTGTAGATTGAGGTGTTTAAAATTTCTGCGAGGGTGTGCAAGTTTGTGGGGTGGGGATTGTGGACAAGGAGTTGAGAGGGAAGAGAATGTAAGTAGGTTGTGGTCAGAAAGAGGAAGAGGTAAGTTAGAGAGGTTAGATAGGGAGCAAAAGCGGGTGAAGATGAGGTCCAGAGTGTGAACATCTTTGTGAGTGGCTGCAGAAGACCATTGAGTGAGGCCGAAGGAGGAAGTGAGAGATAGAAGTTTAGTGGCAGCTGAGATGGAAGTGTCAACGGGGATGTTGAAGTTGCCCAAGATGATAGTGGGGATGTCAGCGGAGAGGAAATGAAGTAGCCAGGTGGTGAAGTGGTCAAAGAAGGTGGTGGCTGGCCCTGGGGGGCAGTTAATGATAGCTAGTTGGAGGTTGGAGGGGGAGTAGATGCACACAGAGTGCACCTCAAAGGAAGGAAGGGTAACAGAGGGTGGCAGTGGGATGTGGGTGAAGGAGCAGTTTTCTGACAAGAGAAAACAACTCCTCCACCATGCTTGCTGCTGGGGCAGGGGTGTGTGAAATGTGGAATCCACCATACGAAAGTGCCGCAGGATAGGCTGTGTCAGAGGGGGTGAGCCAGGTTTCGGTGATGGCAAGGAAGGAAAGTTTGTTAGTAATAAAAAGATGCTATGGAGGTGTTTTTCAGCTGCAGCGACAGGACGACTGGTTGCCATTGAAGGAAACATGAATGCGGCCAAGTACAAATATATCCTGGATGAAAACCTCTTCCAGAGTGATCTGGACCTCAGACTTGACTGAAGGTTCACCTTCCAACAAAACAATGACCTTAAGCACACAGCTAAAATAACAAAGGAGTGGCTTCAGAACAACTCTGTGACCATTCTTGACTGGCCCAGCCAGAGCCCTGACCTAAACCCAATTGAACATCTCTGGAGAGACCTGAAAATGGCTGTCCACCAACATTCACCATCCAACCTGACGGAACTGGAGAGGATCTGCAAGGAAGAATGGCAGAGGATACCCAAATCCAAGTGTGAAAAACTTGTTGCATCATTCCCAAAAAGACTCATGGCTGTACTAGCTCAAAAGGGTGCTTCTATTCAATACTGAGCAAAGGGTCTGAATACTTATGACCATGTGATATTTCAGTTTTTCTTCTTTAATAAATTTGCAAAAATTTCTACATTTTTGTTTTTTTTTCAGTCAAGATGGGGTGCAGAGTGTGCATTAATGAGAAAATAGATGAGCTTTTTTGAATTTACCAAATGGCTGCAATGCAACAAAGAGTGAAAAATGTAAAGGGCTCTGAATACTTTCCGTACCCACTGTATGTATGCACATCATAGGGGAGATCTCATGACATCTTCTCTCCATCTACCTGATGATCCTGAGGAACATCGGGATCTTCTTGTTTACAGTCCTGTGGAAAAAGAGGACTTGGACTTCTCTCTGGTGTTGTTCTCTTACTGGATAGAACTGGAGGAAACACATACAGGGATTGAATTCATTCTTTACATACAGATATTTATGAGTTGCGTGTATGTAGTCCTGTCAACTACCTGGTGATGCGAAGGGCTGTGGAACCTCCATCGTGATGTCCTTGTACAGATCTTTGTGCTTTTCTAAATACTCCCACTCCTCCATGGAGAAATATATGGTGACATCCTGAAACCTTATAGGAACCTGACAAATATAATGATACCGTCATCACCCTGATCCCTTAATAGCATTACTGTATAATGTCCCAGCATTCACAGCAGTGTCACCTCATCAGTTAGCAGCTCAATCATCTTGTAGGCAAGTTCTAGAATCTTCTGGTCATTGATGTCCTCATGTATCAGGGTGTAAGGTGAAGGCCCCATGATTGGGCTCAGGGGTCTTCCGCATCCCTCAGATACAGGGGCCTGATAGCGCTCACTAGAGGTCTTCACTACTATGTAATCCTGTTTATGGACAGACACATGAATAAATCAAACACCAGACATTTACAGAGTCCTCACCTCTCCAGTTCTGTCCATCTGTTATTCTCATAGATAAGAATGATGTAATGTAACGTCATCAGAATCTCTCACCTCTCCAGTAAGCTGAAAGAGGATCTCTAGGGTTAGGTGTAATATCCTCTCTGCCATCTTGTCCCAGTCCCTATACATCCTTGATGGGTCAATCAAAAAAATTCTTTAATATAGAAGATCTCCACTGAGCGAATCCGATATTGTAAAGACCTGAATTGGGAGAAGACAAGCCAATGTAAAATCATAAAGAATCCCATGAAAAATATACGTGTATTGACACATTAAGGAAGCTTTATACTATGCCTAAGTGTCTGCCTCCAGTAGGCGTATACGCCCGAAAATGATGCACGACAGAGTGGATGTAATGACTCTATTATCGAGTGTCAAAGGACCAGGAGCTTCACTGTTTCCCGGTTTACTTCTGAAGGTGAAGATGCCAGGGCCACATACCTTGCCTTAGCTGCTGAATCTACCCTCAGTCTGTACCCTTCCCCCACCTAGGGGAGTAGTAGTTCACCGTAAAACACCAATCAGACTAACAAGGTAATATGAACAGGGTTAACGCAAAATACAAAACATACAAAAATACACTCACATATAACAGAGTCGGGGAGTGAAGGATGGTGTTAAAGCAAAGTAGGAGAAGAAAGGGAATTATCACACTCACAAAACCAAGCAACTGTCACAGATAAATCCAACCATCTACTCAAATAACCACCAACACCTATCCTCCTAGCCATGCAGCATAAGCTAGCTCTGACGATATGTGTATCACGATCCACTTTGGGATCTGTGGCAGATTTTGCTTTCTATATAAAAACCTTTTTCCTTTCAAGCCATCGGGGGTTAATGTCAATATTTTCCCCCGGTGGCCGCTGATGTAATTACATGGCTGCTGACTTGTCAGGAGAAGGTGGTGACCACTTCCACAGGAGATAAGGACAGGTCGGTGACTTGGGCCTCACTACCTTCAAGTGTACCCCCAAGTTAAGGAAAGACAGGGCCCTCCCTTAGCCTTAGGGGCAGTTCAGGGCCCAGGTTCCTCGTTCCCTGTATTCCAACTACTGTCCCATGACAATATGTTAGTCAGGACCCTTAGCTCTAAGAGAGCTCAACAGGGAAGATTAACCCCTGCACCGCCCAAAGAAATTTACACCATTTAATAAGAAGATGAAGTGCTTCTATTCAGTGCAGGAGTAGGAGAAATCAGATGCTGCGGTCTTCTGGCTCCTCTATGTCACGGTAAATCCGTGACAGTACCCCCCCTTCTACGAGGGATCTCAAGAAACTCAGAACCGGGTTTATCAGGGTGTAACACGTGAAAAGACCATATCAGCCTGGCCGAGTGGCTGTCACATACTGGTACCCACATCCTCTCTTCAGGACCGTATCCCTTCCAGTGTACCAGATACTGAAGTAACAGACGAACTAAGCGAGAACGATCTTTGCTATTTGAAATTCTAAGTTTCCATCCACAATGACTGGAGATGACAGTAAAGGTGATGGTACAGAGAACGACACTTATTTTTTGAGAAGAAATTGATTACACATATTATGGATCCTAAAGGTGGGCGGCAAAGCAAGGTGGAATGCTGCAGGATTGACGATGGCTATGATCTTATAAGGACAGATGAACCTGGACCTAGTTTCCAAGAGGGAACCTTCAACTTAATGTTCCTTGAGGACAACCACACCATGTCACCAACACATTTTTCCAGACCCACCAAATGTCACCGATCAGCCACACTCTTATATTTGGACACCATGCACACAGAAGTAATTGAGAATGGTATCAGATATTCCAGAAGAACGGTTACTATTAAATGAGCTGAACTGAGGATGAAACCCGTTCGCCACAGAGAACGGGGACTTACCAGTACAGTCATGGCCAAAAGTTTTGAGAATGACACAAATATTATATTTTCACATGATCTGCTGCCCTCTGGTTTTTATGTGTGTTTGACAGAAATATAATAATTGCAAACATATGAGTAACAAAAGCATATATTGAGAGTTAGAATGAGTTAATGCAGCAAGTCAATATTTGCAGTGTTGACCCTTCTTCTTCAGGACCTCTGCAATTCTCCCTGGCATGCTCTCAATCAACTTCTGGACCAAATCCTGACTGATAGCAGTCCATTCTTGCACAATCAATGCTTTCATTTTGTCAGAATTTTTAGTTTTTTGTTTGTCCACCCGTCTCTTGATGATTGACCACAAGTTCTCAATGGGATTAAGATCGGGGGAGTTTCCAGGCCATGGACCCAAAATCTCTATGTTTTGTTCCCTGAGCCATTTAGTTATCACCTTTGCTTTATGGCAAGGTGCTCCATCATGCTGGAAAAGGCATTGTTGATTGCCAAACTGCTCTTGGAGGGTTGGGAGAAGTTGCTCTTGGAGGACATTCTGGTACTATTCTTTATTCATGGCTGTGTTTTTAGGCAAGACTGTGAGAGAGCCGATTCCCTTGGCTGAGAAGCAACCCCACACATGAATGGTTTCAGGATGCTTAACAGTTGGCATGAGACAAGACTGGTGGTAGTGCTCACCTTGTCTTCTCCGAATGAGGCGTTTTCCTGATGTCCCAAACAATCGAAAAGGGGATTCATCAGAGAAAATAACTTTACCCCAGTCCTCAGCAGTCCACTGCCTGTACCTTTTGCAGAATATCAGTCTGTCCATGATGTTTTTTCTGGAGAGAAGTGGCTTCTTTGCTGCCCTCCTTGAGACCAGGCCTTGCTCCAAGAGTCTCCGTGTAGCGCCGACGTCCCTGCCCTCTGCCAGGCAGGGACGCTGTTCCCCTGCGACAGCGTCCTCTGCCAGGCAGGGACGTCGCCCCCCTTACCCGCGCTCAGCGTCCTCCTTCCGTCCTGCTGGGGCCGCGCGCTCCTTCCCTGCTTCTGGACTTAGGGCGCGCGCCCGCGCGCTCCCCCGCTCTTAAAGGGGCCGCGCGCATCTTTCAAAAAGGTCCCCGGCCAATGCCGGAGGACTCCACCCTATATAAAGTACTTCCTCCTTAATGGAGGTGCCCGAGCAATGTTGTTATTGCACTGTTCACTACTCTGCTTTAGCCCTCAGGGTCCGTTACCAGTTACCTGCCTGTTTCCTGCCAGTTTGCTGTCTGCTACCTGCCCGCAAGCCTGCCTGGAGGTTCGGCCGTCACATGCGGTGACCATCGGCAATTCCAGAGACTCTCGCCTGCTCACTTGGGGGCGCTCATCTGCCATCTGCCTGCAAGCCTACCTGGAGGTTCGGCCATCACCTGCGGTGTCCATCGGCTATTCCAGAGACTCTCGCCTGCTCACTTGGGGCGCTCATCTGTCATCTGCCTGCTAGCCTACCGGAGGCTCCACCATCTCAGGTCGTATATACCTGTCCATTCAGAGACTGCCCCGGCCCCTTGCCTGCCTGTTTATCCAGAGACTGCCCCGGTCACTTGCCGTGACTACCTGCCTGTCTACCCAGAGACTGCCCCGGTCACTTGCCGTGACTACCCGCCTGTTTGTCCAGAGACTGCCCCGGTCACTTGCCGTGACTACCTGCCTGTCTACCCAGAGACTGCCCCGGTCACTTGCCGTGACTACCCGCCTGTTTATCCAGAGACTGCCCCGGTCACTTGCCGTGACTACCTGCCTGTCTACCCAGAGACTGCCCCGACTACCCGCCTGTCTATCCAGAGACTGCCCCGGTCACTTGCCGTGACCTCCCACCTGTCTGTCCAGAGACTGCCCCCGTCACTTGCAGTGACTTCCTGTCCGTCTCCCCGGGCGCCACCCGCTCCTTTACAAGGAAAGCCTCCTTGTATAATAAAGCTCAGAGGTTCCGCCTCCCAGACCCGTTACAGTTTGCTCGGGCCATGGAACCCGGTGGCACCCAAACTCCCTCGCTCTCTGACCTGTGTCATGAACTGTCTCGTCAGAGGTCTCAACAGGAGTCCATCCTGGGTCACCTGCGGAATGTTAATTCCCGCCTGGACACCCTGACTACTTCACCAGCAACCACCGCGGGCGCCATGACTCGCAATCCGGCAGTTCCGCTGCTTACCAATTCTGTGGTTTCCGTTCCTGGAACTCGACTTTCAGCTCCTCCTCGGTTTGGAGGCGACCCTGCTCTGGCTCGGGGTTTCATTAACCAGTGCACCCTGCATTTTGAACTCCTGGCACACCAGTTTAACTCCGACCGGGCCAAAATTGCCTTCATCATGTCCCATCTCACCGGAGAGGCCCTGGCCTGGCTAAATCCTCTTTGGGAGAGAGAAGATCCTCTGGTGTCTGACCTGTCTGCTTTTCTCTCAGCCTTCCGCAAGGTATTCGACGAACCCGGACGGAAGATCTCCTCTGCATCAGCTCTGCTGCGTCTCCGTCAGGGAAGTCTCACCGTGGGTCAATATGCCATACAGTTCCGTACCCTTGCCTCGGAGCTGGCTTGGGATAATGACGCTCTGATATCTGTCTTTTGGGAAGGTCTGTCCGGCCGTATTAAAGATGAACTTGCCGGTCGGGACATTCCAACCTCTCTCGATGACCTAATAACTCTTGCCAATCGAATTGATCTACGGTTCCAGGAGCGCGCTAAGGAGGTCACCCGTGAGAGAAGGTTTCCTCGTCTAGCTCCTTCTTTTCAGAGACCTGTAACTCCTTCCGTTTCTCCTCAGGTACACTCTTCTGAGCCTATGCAAGTCGACCAGACCAAGATGGTCAAAGCCCGTCAGGACTTACGCCGTGCCGAAGGGAGTTGCTTCTACTGTGGCAGTAAGGAGCACCGGATCCGTACCTGCCCAGAGAGGTCGGGAAACGCCTGTGTCTAGGTTCGCTCGGAGAGGTCCACCTAGACAAAAATAAATCCTCTTCATCTCTGCTGCTGTCTGTCTCAATTCTCCTCGGTGAGAACCGTTACTTCGAACTAGCCCAACTTGATTCTGGAGCAGCCGGGAATCTTGTTTCACAGGCTCTAGTAGAAAAATTTTGCATTCCTACCAAACCTCTGGTTGAACCAGTATCTGTTGCTGCTGTGGATGGGGGTCTCCTACCACGTCCCATCCAACTTATCACTGAAGCCATAACCCTACAGGTGGGAATGTTGCACTCTGAGAGCATCTCGTTTCATGTTCTGCCTGGACTCTCTCACGCTTTCTTACTAGGTCTGCCTTGGCTCCAAAAGCATGCACCCGTGCTCGACTGGCAGACTGGAGAGATTCTTCGCTGGGGACAGGACTGTCATAAAACGTGTTTGGTTCCTGTTCATCCCGTCCGTCCTTCTCCTACACCAACTAATCTACCAGGGCTCCTGATTCCATATTGGTCATTCGCTGATGTCTTTAATAAAAAGGAAGCAGAGACATTACCCCCTCACAGACCGTATGATTGCCCGATCGACCTGCTACCCGGTACTACGCCTCCCCGTGGGCGTATTTACCCATTGTCCGCTGCTGAGACCAGGTCGATGTCCGAATATATCGAGGAGAATTTGGCCAAGGGATTCATCCGGAAATCTACCTCCCCAGCGGGAGCAGGTTTCTTCTTCGTAAAAAAGAAAGACGGCTCTCTCCGTCCCTGTATTGACTACAGAGGCCTAAATTTGATCACGGTGAAGAATAAGTACCCTCTTCCGCTCATTCCAGAATTGTTTGATCGTCTGAGGGGGGCTAGAATCTTCACCAAACTGGATCTTCGTGGGGCATATAACCTAGTCCGTATCCGTCGGGGAGATGAATGGAAGACGGCATTCAACACCCGGGACGGCCACTACGAGTATTTGGTGATGCCCTTTGGTCTCTGTAATGCTCCAGCAGTCTTTCAGGAGTTGGTCAATGACATCTTTCGGGACCTTCTCTACTCCTGCGTTGTGGTGTACCTAGACGACATCTTGGTCTTCTCTCCGGATCTCCAGTCTCACCGGAGGGATGTTCGTCAGGTTCTGCTCAGGCTCAGGCAGAATCACCTCTTCGCCAAATATGAGAAGTGCCTCTTTGAGCAGACCTCGCTTCCGTTTTTGGGCTACATCATTTCTCAGACAGGCCTACGAATGGATCCGGAGAAACTGTCTGCCATCGAGAAATGGCCCCGACCGGAGGGGTTGAAGGCCATTCAGCGGTTCCTGGGATTCGCCAATTATTACCGCCTTTTCATACCGCACTTCTCTTCCCGGACTGCTCCAATCTCCGCGCTCACCCGCAAGGATGCTAATCCCAAACAGTGGACGCCCGAAGCAGAGGAGGCCTTTCTTTCTTTAAAACAGGCCTTCTCTTCCGCTCCGGTGCTGCATCGTCCGGACGGCAACAAGCAGTTCTTCCTGGAGGTGGACGCTTCCTCTTCTGGAGCCGGAGCGGTACTTACTCAAAAATCTTCATCCGGGAGGATGGTATCTTGCGGCTTCTTCTCCAAACTCTTCTCCTCTTCTGAGCGCAATTACTCCATAGGAGACCGAGAGTTATTGGCCATCAAGTTGGCATTGGAGGAGTGGCGTTACCTACTCGAGGGGGCTCTTCATCCGGTAATCATTTACACTGACCACAAAAATCTGGCTTACCTCCAGCATGCCCAGAGACTTAACCCTCGCCAAGCCCGGTGGTCCTTGTTTTTTGCCCGCTTTGATTTTCTTTTACATTTTCGCCCGGCTGACAAGAACATCAAGGCGGACGCCTTGTCCCGGTCCTTCCTGGTGTCGGATCTCGAGGAGGAACCTAAACATATCATCGATCCCGCCAGAGTGATGCAGGTGGCTCCCGTGAGTCTAAATCGTCTCCCTCCTGGTAAGACGTTCGTATCAGAAACCGATCGGAAGAGAATTCTACACTGGGGTCATTCGTCTAAACTAGCTGGCCACGCTGGTCAGAGAAAGACCCTCCAGCTCATTACTCGGCATTACTGGTGGCCTACCCTGCACAAGGACGTAATAGACTTTGTTTCTGCCTGTGTCTCCTGTGCCCGCAACAAAGTTCCGAGACACCTGCCTGCCGGCCGTCTTCTTCCGCTTCCTGTACCCGCTGCCCCCTGGCAGCATATAGCCATGGACTTCATAACAGATCTGCCCGTCTCTGCCGGTTGTACGGTCATTTGGGTGGTCGTTGACCGATTTTCCAAGATGGCTCACTTCATTCCCCTGCCAAGGCTTCCGTCTGCACCCGAGTTGGCTAAAGACTTTATCCGCCACATCTTCCGTCTTCATGGTCTGCCTCGTCACATTGTGTCGGATCGTGGGGTACAGTTCACCTCACGTTTCTGGAGAGCCACTTGTAAGTTGCTAGACGTCACCTTGGATTTCTCCTCCGCTTACCACCCGCAGTCCAATGGACAAGTCGAGCGAATCAATCAGAATCTGACCAGTTATCTCCGGCACTTCGTTAATGCCCACCATTCTGACTGGGTGGATCTCCTGCCTTGGGCCGAATTCTCTTACAACAATCACGAGAGCGAATCTTCCTCCAAATCTCCGTTTTTTGTAGTCTTCGGTCAACACCCTCGGATCCCTGTTCCTGTCTCCATCTCTGTGGACAATCCAGCTGCGGAATCTCTGGTTAACGAATTTTCCTCCATATGGGAGAGTACCCGGTCCGCACTCATTCTGTCATCCGAGCGCATGAAGAAACATGCTGACAAAAAACGTCTGGATCCTCCTCAATTCCGTCCTGGGGATAAGGTCTGGCTTTCGTCCAAGTATGTCCGGCTCAAGATTCCTTCCTACAAGTTAGGCCCTCGGTTCATCGGTCCTTTTGAGATCATCAGTCAGATCAACCCGGTGTCCTATAAATTGAAACTCCCGGCCAATTTGCGGATTCCTAACTCCTTCCATGTATCTCTCCTCAAACCAGTGGTACTTAACTCTTTTGTCAAATCTACAGGTACACCTCCTGCTCCAGTGTCTGCTGAAGACGAATTTGAGGTAGAGAACATTCTGGCCACCAAAAGGGTAGGAAGAAAGACCTATTTTCTGGTGGATTGGAAGGGGTTTGGTCCTGAGGATAGAACGTGGGAGCCTCGGGAGAACATCCATGCCCCTCTCATCCTAGCTAAATTTCTTTCTGGCCTAAAGAAGGGGGGCCTAGAGGGGGGGTACTGTAGCGCCGACGTCCCTGCCCTCTGCCAGGCAGGGACGCTGTTCCCCTGCGACAGCGTCCTCTGCCAGGCAGGGACGTCGCCCCCCTTACCCGCGCTCAGCGTCCTCCTTCCGTCCTGCTGGGGCCGCGCGCTCCTTCCCTGCTTCTGGACTTAGGGCGCGCGCCCGCGCGCTCCCCCGCTCTTAAAGGGGCCGCGCGCATCTTTCAAAAAGGTCCCCGGCCAATGCCGGAGGACTCCACCCTATATAAAGTACTTCCTCCTTAATGGAGGTGCCCGAGCAATGTTGTTATTGCACTGTTCACTACTCTGCTTTAGCCCTCAGGGTCCGTTACCAGTTACCTGCCTGTTTCCTGCCAGTTTGCTGTCTGCTACCTGCCCGCAAGCCTGCCTGGAGGTTCGGCCGTCACATGCGGTGACCATCGGCAATTCCAGAGACTCTCGCCTGCTCACTTGGGGGCGCTCATCTGCCATCTGCCTGCAAGCCTACCTGGAGGTTCGGCCATCACCTGCGGTGTCCATCGGCTATTCCAGAGACTCTCGCCTGCTCACTTGGGGGCGCTCATCTGCCATCTGCCTGCAAGCCTACCTGGAGGTTCGGCCATCACCTGCGGGGTCCATCGGCTATTCCAGAGACTCTCGCCTGCTCACTTGGGGGCGCTCATCTGTCATCTGGCTGCTAGCCTACCGGGAGGCTCCACCATCTCAGGTCGTATATACCTGTCCATTCAGAGACTGCCCCGGCCCCTTGCCTGCCTGTTTATCCAGAGACTGCCCCGGTCACTTGCCGTGACTACCTGCCTGTCTACCCAGAGACTGCCCCGGTCACTTGCCGTGACTACCCGCCTGTTTGTCCAGAGACTGCCCCGGTCACTTGCCGTGACTACCTGCCTGTCTACCCAGAGACTGCCCCGGTCACTTGCCGTGACTACCCGCCTGTTTATCCAGAGACTGCCCCGGTTACTTGCCGTGACTACCTGCCTGTCTACCCAGAGACTGCCCCGACTACCCGCCTGTCTATCCAGAGACTGCCCCGGTCACTTGCCGTGACCTCCCACCTGTCTGTCCAGAGACTGCCCCCGTCACTTGCAGTGACTTCCTGTCCGTCTCCCCGGGCGCCACCCGCTCCTTTACAAGGAAAGCCTCCTTGTATAATAAAGCTCAGAGGTTCCGCCTCCCAGACCCGTTACACTCCGCCTCACAGTGCGTGCAGATGCACTCACACCTGCCTGCTGCCATTCCTGAGCAAGCTCTGCACTGCTGGTAGCCCGATCCCGCAGCTGAAACACTTTTAAGAGACGGTCCTGGCGCTTGCTGGTCTTTCTTGGGCGCCCTGGAGCCTTTTTGGCAACAATGGAACCTCTCTCCTTGAATTTCTTGATGATGCGATAGATTGTTGACTGAGGTGCAATCTTTCTAGCTGCGATTCTCTTCCCTGTTAGGCCATTTTTGTGCATTGCAATGATGACTGCACATGTTTCTTTAGAGATAACCATGGTTAACAGAAGAGAAACAATGATGCCAAGCACCAGCCTCCTTTTAAAGTGTCCAGTGGTCTCATTCTTACTTAATCATGACAGATTGATCTCCAGCCATATCCTCATCAACACCCACACCTGTGTTAATGGAGCAATCACTGAAAAGAGGTTAGCTGGTCCTTTTAAGGCAGGGCTGCAATGATGTTGAAATGTGATTTGGAGGATAAAGTTCATTTTCTAGCCAAATATTGACTTTGCAAGTAATTGCTGTTAAGCTGATCACTCTTTATAACATTCTGGAGTATATGCAAATTGCCATTAGAAAAAGTGAAGCAGTAGAGTTTGTAAAAATTAATATTTGTGTCATTCTCAAAACTTTTGGCCATGACTGTAGACTCATTACAACGATTATTTACTGCAAATTCAGCAAGAGGCAAGTAGGTAACCCAATCCTACTGATTGTCAGACATAAAACACCTAAGATACGTCTCAACATTCTGGTTAATCCGTTCAGTTTGCCCATTAGACGCGGGGGAAATTCTGAAGAGAACGACATATGGATCCAAAAACGGGTGCAAAATGGTAGTGATCCCATGTAACTTTACAATTTCTCTGATGAAAATCTGAGCCAAGGTCTTGGTGTTAAGTAAAGCGGGTAGCACAATAAAATTAGACATTTTACTGAATCTGTCCACCAACACCAAAATTACAGTATTGCCAGTCGACACGGGTAGATCAGTGATAAAATCGACCGATAAATGAGTCCGAGGTCTACTGAGAATCACCAATGGTAGGAGAGACCCCGACGGACGAGTAGGAGAAGTTTTAGAACACGCACAGACATTGCAGGCGGCTACATACTCCAGGACATCCTGATGTACCCCTGCATATCAAAAACGCCAAGTAAGCTCAGTGGTGGCTTTATTACCAGGATGTTCGGCCAAGACCGAATTATGATGTTCATTAAGGACTCTCAGACGGAGATTCACAGGCACAAATAGTTTACCTAATGGACAAGCAGCAGGGGCGTCCCTCTGAGTGTCAACAACCTCGTTTTCAAGATCAAAGCATATGGATGCCATAACGACCCCTTTTTGTAGCATTTGAACTGGTTCACAATTATCTCCACCCCCAGGAAAACAATGAGGTAAGGCTTTCGCCTTAATGTTCTTGTTCTCCAGCCTATATGTGACAAAAAAGTTAAACCTAGTGAAGAACAATGCCCATCTTGCCTGTGTGGCGTTAGACGTTTGGCAGACTCTAGATATATGAGATTCTTATGATCTATGATTACCATAACCGGGTGAACAGCTCCCTCCAGAAAATGAAGCCAGTCTTCAAAAGCCCACTTGATTGCCAAGAGTTCCCTGTTACCAATGTCATAACTTCTCTCTGCAGATGACAGTTTCTTCAAAAAATATGCACATGGATGCCATTTACAAGGAGACGCACCTTGCAACAATACAGCCCCCACCCACACCTCAAATGCATCAACTTCGACGATAAAAGGCTGAGTGATGTCAGGCTGTATGAGGATTGTCGCAGATGCAACACACTCCTTCAAGGTATCAAATGTCACCCTGGCCAGACTGAACCACTTGGAAAAGTCTGTCCCCTTCTTGGTCATATCCATCAGAGGTTTGGCTACTACCGAAAAGTTTTTGATGTACTTGTAGTTGGCGAAACCAAAAAACCTTTGTAAAGCCTTCAAATCTTCAGGATGATCCCAATCCAGTACCGCCCGTAGTTTCATTGGATCTACGTGACAACTGGCGGACAATAAAACATATCCCAGAAAAGGGATCTCTTCAAGAGAACATATATTTCTCTGGTTTGACAAATAATTTATTGTCTCTGAGTATTTTTAAGACCTGCCTGACATGTACCTGATGTGAATCAAAATCAGGTGAATAAATGAATATGTCATCAAGATAGATTACCACAAACCTACCTACCAGGTGACTAAAGATATCATTTACAAAGTGCTGAAAGATGGCGGGAGCATTCGTCAACCCAAATTGCATCACAAGGTTCTCATAGTGTCCCTCAGGGGTATTGAAAGCCGTTTTCCACTCACCCCTCTTTAATATGAATGTGATTTTACGCCCCCCCTTGGATCCAGTTTTGAAAACCATTTTGATCCTACAATCTGGTTAAAGAGTCAATAAACAAAAACCCAGACTGATATTGATTTGTTCTCTAGTGTCTAATAACGATTTTGTGTACAATGTTTAAACACTACCATTGTTCTCCTTTTTTGAATATGAAATCTGGTTAAAGAGGTCCGGGATGAAAGGGAGCGGATACGGATTGCAGACCATGATTAGATTAAGCTTGCGGAAATCTAGGCAGGGGCGTAACCTCCCATCTTTCTTCTTTACAAATCAAAACCTCGCAGCTCGGTGTGATGTGGATGGTCTGATATGACCCTTTGCCAAACTCTCCGTGATATAGTCCTTCATGGCTTGCCTCAATGGACCAGAGATTTTATATAGTCTGCTTTTAGGCAGCTTTGCCCCAGGAACAAGATTAATGGCACAGTCATAAGGACAATGGAGAGGAAGTTCTTGGCACCACTGCTCCGAGAACACATCCCCAAAGTCAGACAGTTATAAAGGCACAGACTGGGTATCCACCCTTTCAAGCCGGGTGCCCAAGCAGTGTCTTTGACAATACTTACTCCACTTTACCACTTCCCGTGTTTGCCAATCTACCACAGGATTGTGCAGAGTGAGCCAACGAAGTCCAAGAACCACAGGAGAGGAGAGACCCTCTAGCACATAACAGTCAATAATTTCTGAGTGCATGGCCCGTACCTGTAGATGTAACCCTCGAAAGGTTTGAGTAAAATACCCCTGTCTCAAGGGATCGGAGTCAATGACGATTATGGGTATAGGTCTGGACAGTATATGTGGATTGAGGCACTGGACCTGGAGGAACCTAACGTCGATCAAGTTAAACCCTGCTCCACTGTCCAAGAATGCAGAAATAACCACCTTAGGCTAGCTTCACACTAGCGTTTCACTGACCTGCGTCGGTCTGCGCACGGCCGCAGCTAAGCCCTGCCCCGGCCGCGTCTCCTCCCAGCCGCTCCGCCTATGGGCGCATGACGCTGCATGCGACCTGCATACCCTATCTTTATAATTGGGTACGCAGGCCGTGCGCATGTATGCGTTTGCCGGCGCATGCGTCCTTTTGACGGTGCGCCGAGTGCACCAAAATGCAACACAGTGCATTTGGCACAGGTCGGCGCACCGTCAAAAGGACGCATGCGCCGGCAAACACATAGCTGCGCATGGCCTGCCTACCAATGCTAAAGATAGGGTACGCAGGTCGCATGCAGCGTAGGCGGAGCTGCCGGGGGAGGAGCTTAGCGGCGGCCGTGCGCAGACAGACGCAGGTCAGTGAAAAGCTAATGTGAAACTAGCCTTACTTTTGCCCAGATGGATTTCAGATGGCAGAAAAAATTGTGCTCTACCCACAGAGGTGATATATACACCTGGGTTGCTAACATCCCCGCAACCCGGGCTCCTTAATTTTCCGGTGGCTGTTTACCGTGAGATAGGGAAGGACACGTGCCCACGAAAAGGCCTTTTTTACCACAGTAAAAACTTACTCCCCCTTTGCATCGAACAGAATGCTTTCCAGAATGAGTTGCCACACCCAGCTGCATGGGTTCCTCAGATGACTCAGGCCTGATTTCCCTTGGCCCCGGACCTCCCGCACATAGAGGTGTCTCCCTATGTCTCTGGCAAAGACGGATAGCCAGAGCCATGGCCCCCTCAAGGGAAACTGGAGTCTCATAAAGGGCTAAGGCATCATTCATCCTTACTGATAAACCTTCACAGAACTGGCTATGGAGTGCGGGGTCATTCCACTAAGTTTCTGTGGACTACCTCCAAAACTCGGAGCAATACTCCTCCACCGGCCTGCCGGTATCCCTGCTGAAGCTGATGTAGTGGGAGCTCAGCCAGGGAGACGTGGTCGGGGTTGTTGTATATATGATCCAGAGCTAGAAAAATTTCTCCACCATCTGTAGTGACTAAGAGTCAGATGAGAGAGAAAATGCCCATGCTTGGGGGTTACTGTTATGAATGTGCTAGAGATGGTTTATGAGCAGAGGCTCCCTCTGGTGGTTACAGACAGTACTGAACCTTTCAGCGAGGAATGGCAATCTGGGATCCCGGACTGGTCTGATATAAGGGAGGTTCCCTCCCATGATGGTTGCCGGTGATCAATTGTTCTTGTCTCAATTGTGGTTCCTGGTTCAATTGGAAGTTTGCTGTCATGGGTGCATCGCCACGAAGATTGTCGCGATTGCACATTCTGACTTCTCGCAGCTGAGTTGCTGTTTCTTTGTGTTTGGTAATGAGGGAGTTAATTTTACCTAGCTCTTTGCTAAGACTAGGTCCAGCCTCGCCCGGCTGCTTTTGATTATGTTCTAATTAGCTTCCTTTATATAGCTGCCAGTCTGCTGGTTAGATGCCGGTGAAAGCATTCATACAGACTGCAGATAGGATCGGTTCTGAGAAGACTTAAGCTAAGAGCTCTTTTGTTGTTTCTCCTCACCTTGCTTGTAGTTTATCTCCTAGACCTTTAGTGTTCCCTCTGTGTGTTAATGTTGTATGCAAGACAGTATTTACTTTATCCCCTGTCTGTCTCGTTTGTCTATACTGTTTGTTAACCTTTACCTGTCCATTCCCTATGGTGGTAATCAGGGTCCTTCTAAGGACTAGATTACAGTGGTCAGGGATTTATAGGAGACAGGGTTTACGCTGGTGGCCTGGACCTCTGTACCATTAACAGTACCTCCAGGTAGAGGGACTAGTCAGGACCCCAGTTTAGGGTCAGCATAGATCCCGGTCCACCTCTAGCCAGAGACAGCGTGAAAAGGATTCAGTATTGACCCACAGGATATTATGTCAGGTAATACTTTGCTATATATACATGTTAATGTTACCTATTTATATGTTATATAGAATGTTGTCCCACTTGATAGATTACTGACATTATATATTTATACATCTGCTAGACAGCGTGACATTTTCACCGGCCATACTAAAGATTCTCCCCAGCTACCATGGATCCAGTGGCCCAGCTTGCCCTGCAGTTGCAGAAGTTGTCCATGGAGCTTACGGACATTAAGTCCAAGGTTTTGTCCCCCCCGGAGCAAACCAGATCTGAACCTAAGGTTGCTCTCCCGGACAGGTTCACTGGTGGGCGGGACAAATTTTTTACCTTCCGGGAGGCATGTAAATTGTACTTTCGGCTACGGCCTCGGTCATCGGGGAGTGAGGAGCAGAGGGTGGGAATTGTCATCTCGCTCTTACAAGGGGACCCTCAATCCTGGGCGTTCTCTCTTCCTCCGGGCTCCCCGGCCCTCCAGTCAGTAGATCGATTTTTTGCTGCCCTGGGGCTGGTGTATGATGACCCGGATCGGGTCTCCCTTGCTGAAACGAAGTTACGTAGGATACAGCAGGGAGATCGTCCAGCGGAGGAATTTTCTTCTGAGTTCCGTAGATGGGCCACAGATACTCAGTGGAATGACCCAGCTCTTAGGAGCCAGTTTTGTCAAGGATTATCTGACAAATTAAAAGATGTTTTGACTCAGTATGATTCTCCTCCGTCACTGGAGGCTGCTATGGCCCTTGCTATTCGTATTGATAGACGGCTTCGGGGGAGGTGCGAGGTAACTCCGCCCCCTGTTATGACTCCACCCACTACTAAAGTCCCTTATATGGAGGTTCCCCTGGTCTGTTCTGAGGAACCTATGCAGTTGGGAGGGACATCATTGGGTAGGAGGGAATCGGCGGTGCGCCGCAAGACAAGAAGGTGTTTCTTCTGCGGGAGAGAGGGACATTTTGTTGGGGGGTGTCCCTCCCGTGCCTCATTGAGCAAAAAAGTCACCGAAAAACTGTTAATCCCAGGTTATGTGGTGGACGACAATCTGGGAGTAGGTATTTCGTCCCCAGGTCCGTCTCAATTTCTCGTGCCTGCGGAGGTGGTGGTTGGTGCGAGAGTTGAGAGGATTTCTGTTCTTCTTGATAGTGGGTCTGGGGCTAATATGGTGGACGCTCGGTTTGCCCAGGTGCAAGGTATGCAACTGAGTGTATTGGCCAAACCGATCCCTATACTTTCTATTGACGCCAGACCTCTCGGTCAAGGTAGCTTTGTACAAGCTGTTCATAACATAGACCTTCGAGTAGGGGCAATACATAAAGAACATGTTAGCGCTATATAAAATAAAGATTAAGAACAGTTGTCTTGTTATGTGTTGGAGGGTCTTCCTACTCCTATTGTGTTGGGACTTCCCTGGTTGACTAAACATAACCCAGTGATTGATTGGCAATCCAGAAAGATAAGCCAGTGGGGTGAATTTTGCAAGAATAACTGCATGAACACTGTCATCGGTGCGGTCGTGCCTAGGACTTTGCCTCCTTTTCTGGAGGACTTTGGGGAGATGTTCTCAGAGGAGGGGTGTCAAAAGTTACCTCCTCATCGCACGTATGACTGCTCAATAAAATTGCTTCCTGATGCCTTATCTCGTAGTTTCCCAGGGGCCGGAAAGACGGATGACCCGGTTCCTATCCTTCAGGAAGGAGTGGTGGTGTCGGCTGTGTGCTCTGAGCTTGAGGAGGAGGTGTTGGAGGCTCAGGGGGACGCCCCTGTAGGACCTCCAGGGAAACTGTTTGTTCCTAATCAGTTAAGACAAAAAGTTATCGAGGCACATCATAGTTCTGCTTTAGCAGGACATCCAGGGAGTAAAGCAACTGTGGATCTCCTTTCTCGCCGGTTTTGGTGGCCTAACTTAAATAAAGAGGTAATAACTTTTGTCGCGTCCTGTGGAGTTTGTGCTCGCTCTATGACCCCACATCTCGTCGTCACTTGCTTCAGTTTGGAGAGGAGTGCTGAATGGTCTGAGTGCTATGGGGAACTGTTTCAAGCGGAGGTCTGATAGGAGGAGAGTGTCTGGTCCGGACCTAGGTGTGAACGATCTGGTGTGGTTGTCTACCAAGAATATAAAACGCAAAGTTCCCTCCTGGAAACTGGGTCCCAGGTTCATCGGTCCATACAGGATCAGTTCTATAATTAATCCTGTGGCATTTCGTCTGGACCTCCCTCCTACGTTTAAAATCCATAATGTATTCCACAAATCGTTGCTTAAGAGGTACGTGGCACCAGTTATACCGTCACTTCTACCTCCTCCTCCAGTGGTGGTCAATGGTAACTTAGAATTTCAAGTGTTGAAGATCATTGACTCACGTCTGAATCGCCGGTCCCTTCAGTATTTGGTTCATTGGAAGGGATATGGTCCTGAGGAGAGGACGTGGGTCTCTGCGTCTGAGATTAACGCAGATCGATTGGTTCGGACCTTCCACACGACTTGCCCGGACAGACCTGGCCCTGAGGGTCCGGAGGCCCCTCGTAGAAGGGGGGGTACTGTCATGGGTGCATCGCCACGAAGATTGTCGCGATTGCACATTCTGACTTCTCGCAGCTGAGTTGCTGTTTCTTTGTGTTTGTTAATGAGGGAGTTAATTTTACCTAGCTCTTTGCTAAGACTAGGTCCAGCCTCACCCGGCTGCTTTTGATTATGTTCTAATTAGCTTCCTTTATATAGCTGCCAGTCTGCTGGTTAGATGCCGGTGAAAGCATTCATACAGACTGCAGATAGGATCGGTTCTGAGAAGACTTAAGCTAAGAGCTCTTTTGTTGTTTCTCCTCACCTTGCTTGTAATTTATCTCCTAGACCTTTAGTGTTCCCTCTGTGTGTTAATGTTGTATGCAAGACAGTATTTACTTTATCCCCTGTCTGTCTCGTTTGTCTATACTGTTTGTTAACCTTTACCTGTCCATTCCCTATGGTGGTAATCAGGGTCCTTCTAAGGACTAGATTACAGTGGTCAGGGATTTATAGGAGACAGGGTTTACGCTGGTGGCCTGGACCTCTGTACCATTAACAGTACCTCCAGGTAGAGGGACTAGTCAGGACCCCAGTTTAGGGTCAGCATAGATCCCGGTCCACCTCTAGCCAGAGACAGCGTGAAAAGGATTAAGTATTGACCCACAGGATATTATGTCAGGTAATACTTTGCTATATATACATGTTAATGTTACCTATTTATATGTTATATAGAATGTTGTCCCACTTGATAGATTACTGACATTATATATTTATACATCTGCTAGACAGCGTGACATTTGCTGAGTCTTGCCTGCATCTTCTGCTACCAGATATTTTCTGCTTTTATTTTTGTGCTTTTTTTTTTGCATTGTTCCCTGCACTTCTGTGGAGGTCAGCCAGGTCCCCTCCGGGGGCTTGTGCTCCTCTCAGTTTATCTGGAGTCACTGTTGTTTGTTCATTTGTTTTTTCCTGTTTTTTCAGTGGCTGCGGCTTAAGGTACTGCCGCACTGAACAATCCCGCTAGCGATCACGATAACGACGCATACTAATGCGATCGCTAGCGGGATTGTTTCTATATCGCTAAGTGCGGCCACATTTAGCGATATAGTTAACGACGCTATCGCCGTTAGCGATCTTCTTAACGACTTTAGCGGTACAAAAGTACCGCTAAATCGCTAAGAAAAGGTGCCACACTAGCGATATATACTTACCCAGCGGGAGCGCCGACGAGAAAATAGGGTCCGGAACGATTCCAGCGACGAGCGAGATCACAGCAGGAAGCTCGTCGCTGGCAGCTGCCGCACTGAACAACATCGCTAACGGATCGCTAAATAGTGACGTTTTTTAGCGATCCCGTTAGCGATATTGTTCAGTGTGGCATACCCTTTAGTTTTGTTACACCAGAGATCTGATTAGGTGGTAGAGATCGTGTGATCTCAGGTGTTTTTGCAATCAGAAGAGTTGGTATTTTTTAGGGTTTTTTTTGGATTGCAGTGAGTATCCTTTCCTGTACTTTTCTGTCTAGACAGATTGGGCCCCAGCGTTTGCTCATTCTATTTTCTGTCTGTGTCCGTGCTTCTTCTTGTCTAACCGCCATTACATGTTTGGGGGGCTTCCTATTTTTTTTGGGGATCTGCTCCGGGCAGATAGCTTTCATCTTTCTGCCTTTAGGTGTAGTTATCTCTCAGGCTGTGAAGAGGCATCTAGGATCAACGTACGAACGCTCCACGGCTACCTCTAGTTGTGTGGTTAGTTCAGGTTACTGCAATCGAATAGGTTCCAGCCTCTCTGGTGTATTGCCGTTTTTGCTTATTCTCCTCAGCTACCAAAACATAACAGTATCACCGGCCCTAACTGAAAATTTTATGGTACTCACAGAAGGGAAAAATAGTGTGGAAAGAGAAAAAAAAAAAAAAGTTGTCAGAGATTTTTTTTTTCTCCGTTTGTTGCATTTTTTTCCCTCTTTTTCTCTGGGTGCTGAGGGGGATTTTTTTTTCTCTCAATGGAGCTTGCACAGTTGTCTGGCCGTGTGGATCAGCTTGCCACTGAGGTTCGGAGTATTGCTAAATATCTTGCTGGGTTGCCGGCTGTGGAACCTAGGATTCCCATGCCAGATTTGTTTTTGGGGGATCGGGCTAAATTTCTGAATTTCAAAAATAACTGTAAGTTGTTTTTTGCCTTAAAGCCTAAGTCCTCAGGGAATGCAGCACAGCAGGTTCAAATTGTCATCTCTCTCCTGCGCGGCGACCCTCAGGATTGGGCTTTTTCCCTGACACCTGGGGATCCTGTTTTGAATGATGTTGATGTATTTTTTCTGGCTCTGGGGTTATTGTACGATGAACCTAATGTCACTGATCAAGCTGAAAAAACCTTGTTGGCATTAAATCAGGGTCTTGAAGACGCTGAGTTGTACTGTCAGAAATTCCGAAAGTGGGCAGTCCTGACCAAATGGAATGATGATGCTTTGGCCGCCCTTTTTCGGAAGGGGCTGTCAGAGAATGTAAAGGATGTTATGGTGGGATTCCCTGCTCCCTCTGGTCTCAATGATTCTATGTCATTGGCTATTCAAGTTGACAGACGTCTGCGTGAGCGCAGAGGTATGCGTGAGATAGTGTTGCCTTGTGAGCCAGCTTCTGAGCCCATGCAGTGTGATAGAGTGACTTCTGGGGCACAGCGTCATGAGTTTCGAAAGCGCAATGGGTTATGTTTCTACTGTGGTGACGCCTCTCATGCTATTTCGGTCAGCCCTAGGCGGGGAAGACGTTTTGCACGCTCAGTTGTCTTGGGTAGTGTTCAGACTAAATTTCTGTTGACTGTTACCCTGATTTGCTCCCTGTCCACATTTTCTGCTCAGGCTTTTGTTGATTCAGGAACAGCTATTAACCTGATTGATTTTGACTTTGCCAAACGTTGTGGGTTTCCCTTGATACCCCTGCGGAAGTCTATTCCCCTACTGGGCATTGATTCTACCCCTTTGGCGGAGAATAAACCCCAGTTTTCTACTCAGGTGATAATGAGGGTTGAACCAGATCATCAGGAGAGTTGCAAATTTCTGGTGCTGTATAATCTGCATGACATTATTGTACTAGGTTTCCCTTGGTTACAGTCTCATAATCCTGTTTTGGATTGGAAATCTGTGTCTGTAACCAGTTGGGGCTGCCAATGTGTTAATGCCGACACTCCTGTTTTTTCTGCCTCTCCCCAGTCTCAGGATGTTCCTGACTTTTTGACTGATTTTTCAGATGTATTTAGTGAAAGTAAATCTGCATCCTTGCCCCCTCACAGGAGCTATGATTGCGCTATTGAATTAGTGCCTGGTGGTAAATTTCCTAAAGGTCGCATTTTTAACTTGTCTGAACCTGAACACGATGCTATGCGATCTTATATCAAGGAGTCATTGGAGAAGGGTCATATCAGACCATCCTCTTCACCCTTGGGTGCCGGTTTTTTCTTTGTGGCCAAAAAGGATGGTTCATTGAGGCAGTGTATTGATTATCGTCTCTTGAATAAGATCACTGTGAAGTATCAATATCCGTTACCCTTGATTTCTGACCTGTTTTCCAGGGTAAAAAGTGCTAGTTGGTTTACCAAGCTTGACCTCAGGGGGGCGTATAACCTTATTCGCATTAAGCATGGGGATGAATGGAAGACGGCGTTTAATACCCCAGAGGGGCATTTTGAGTACCTAGTGATGCCTTTTGGGCTCACTAATTCTCCTTCCGTCTTCCAGTCCTTCATGAATGACATTTTCAGGGATTTTGTGGATAAATTTCTGATTGTTTATTTGGATGATATCTTGATTTTTTCCAATGACTGGGACTCTCATGTGAAACATGTTCGGACTGTGTTCCAGATTTTGAGAGAGAATGCACTGTATGTGAAGGGATCAAAGTGTCTTTTTGGCGTACAGAAGGTCTCATTTCTGGGATTCATTTTGTCTCCGTCTGTTATTGAAATGGACCCGGTCAAGGTTCAGGCCATCTGTGATTGGGTCCAACCTACTTCATTAACCCCTTCACCCCCAAGGGTGGTTTGCACGTTAATGACCGGGCCAATTTTTACAATTCTGACCACTGTCTCTTTATGAGGTTATAACTCTGGAACGCTTCAACGGATCTTCGCGATTCTGAGATTGTTTTCTCGTGACATATTGTACTTCATGTTAGTGGTAAAATTTCTTCGATATAACTTGCGTTTATTTTTGAAAAAAACGCAAATATGGCGAAAATTTTTAAAATTTTGCAATTTTCAAACTTTGAATTTTTATTCCCTTAAAACAGAGAAATATATCACACAAAATAGTTAAGAAATAACATTTCCCACATGTCTACTTTACATCAGCACAATTTTGGAACCAAAATTTTTTTTTGTTAGGAAATTATAAGGGTTAAAAGTTGACCAGCGATTTCTCATTTTTACAGCAAAATTTACAAAGCCATTTTTTTTTAGGGACCACCTCACATTTGAAGTCACTTTGAGGGGTCTATATGGCAGAAAATACCCAAAAGTGACACCATTCTAAAAACTGCACCCCTCAAGGTACTCAAAACCACATTCAAGAAGTTTATTAACCCTTCAGGTGCTTCACAGTAACTAAAGCAACGTGGAAGGAAAAAATGAATATTTTACTTTTTAGCCACAAAAATTATCTTTTACAAACTTTTTTTTTATTTTCACAAGGGTAAAAGGAGAAAATGGACAGATAAGGTTGTTATGCAATTTCTCCTGAGTACGCCAATACCCCATATGTGGGGGAAAACCACTGTTTGGGTACACGGCAGAGCTCGTAAGGGAAGGAGCGACGTTTGACTTTTTCAAACTAAAATTGGCTGGAATTTAGATTGGATGCCATGTCGCGTTTGGAGAGCCCCTGATGCGCCTAAACAGTGGAAACCCCCCACAAGTGACACCATTTTGGAAACTAGACCCCCTAAGGTACTTATCTAGATCTGTTGAGCACTTTGAACCCTCAAGTGTTTCACAAAAGTTTATAAAGCCTGGGTGTGAAAAAAAAAAAAATCAATTTTCCACAAAAATGATTTTTTAGTCCCAAATTTTTGAATTTTCCCAAGGAAATTGGACCCCAAAAGTTGTTGTCCAATTTGTCCTGAGTACGCTGATACCCCATATGTGGGGGGGGGGGAAACTGTTTGGGCGCACGGCAGGGCTTGGAAAGGAAGTAGTAACGTTTTGGAATGCAGACGTTAATGGGGGGTCATGTTCCGTTTGCAGTGCCCCAGATGAGCCTAAACAGTGGAAACCCCCCACAAGTGACCCCATTTTGGAAACTAGACCCCCTAAGGAACTTATCTAGATCTTTGGTGAGCACTTTGAACCCCCAAGTGCTTCACACAAGTTTATAATGCCCGGGCATGAAAATAAAAAATCCTATTTTTTTCCCACAAAAATTATCTTTTAATCACTAATTTTTTATTTTCCCAAAGGGTAACAGGAGAAATTGGACCACATAAGTTGTTGTACAATTTGTCCTGAGTACGCTGATACCCCATATGTGGGGGGGAACCACTGTTTGGGCGCACGGCAGAGCTCGGAATGGAAGGAGCACCATTTGACTTTTTCCAACCAAAATTGGCTGGAATTGAGTTTGGATGCCATGTTGCATTTGGAGAGCCCCTGATGTGCCTAAACAGTGGAAACCCCCACAAATGACCCCATTTGGGAAACTAGACCCCCTAAGGAACTTATCTAGATTTTTGATGAGCAATTTGAACCCCCAAGTGCTTCACACAAGTTTATAACGTAGAGCCATAAAATTTAAAAATCATATTTTTTCCACAAAAATGATCTTTTCACCCCAATTTTTATTTTTCCAAGGGTAACAAGACTCCAAAAGTTATTGTGCAATTTGTCCTGAGTGCGCTGATACCCCATATGTGGGGGTAAACCACTGTTTGGGTGCATGGCAGAGTTTGGAAGGGAAGGAGCGCCGTCTGACTTTTTCAACGCAGAATTGGCTGGACGCCATGTCGTGTTTGGAGAGCTCCTGATCTGCCTAAACAGTGGAAACCCCCATAAATGACACCATTTTGGAAACTAGACCCCTCATGGAACTTATCTAGATGTGTGGTGAGAACTTTGAACCCCCAGGTGTTTCTCTAAAGTTTATAACGTACAGCCGTAAAATAAAAATCTTTTTTTTTTTTACAAAAATGATTTTTTCGCCCCCAATATTTTATTTTCACAAGGGTAACAGAAGAAATTGGAACCCCAAAGTTGTTGTCCAATTTGTCCTGAGTACGCTGATACCCAATATGTGGGAGAAAACTACTGTATGGGCGCACGTCAGGGCTCGGAAGGGAAGTAGTGACGTTTTGGATTGCAGACTTTGATGGAATGGTCTGGGTGCGTCATGTCGCATTTGGAGAGCCCCTGATGCGCCTAAACAGTGGAAACCCCCCACAAGTGACCCCATTTTGGAAAATAGACCCCACAAGGAACTTATCTAGATGTGTGGTGAGCACTTTGAACCCCAAAGTGCTTCACAGAAGTTTACAACGCACAGCCGTAAAAATAAAAAATCTTTTTTTTTTTTACAAAAATGATTTTTTCGCCCCCAATATTTTATTTTCACAAGGGTAACAGGAGAAATTGGACCCCAAAAGTTGTTGTCCAATTTGTCCTGAGTACGTTGATACCCAATATTTGGGAGAACACTACTGTATTGGCGCACGTCAGGGCTCGGAAGGGAAGTAGTGACGTTTTGGATTGCAGACTTTGATGGAATGGTCTGGGTGCGTCATGTCGCATTTGGAGAGCCCCTGATGCGCCTAAACAGTGGAAACCCCCCACAAGTGACCCCATTTTGGAAAATAGACCCCACAAGGAACTTATCTAGATGTGTGGTGAGCACTTTGAACCCCGAAGTGCTTCACAGAAGTTTATAACGCACAGCCGTAAAAATAAAAAATCTTTTTTTTTTCTTGCAAACATGATTTTTTCGCCCCAATATTTTATTTTTACAAGGGTAACAGGAGAAATTGGACCCCAAAAGTTGTTGCCCAATTTGTCCTGAGTACGCTGATATCCAATATGTGGGAGAAAACTACTGTATGGGTACACGTTGGGGCTCGGAAGGGAAGTAGTGACGTTTTGGATTGCAGACTTTGATGGAATGGTCTGGGGGCGTCATGTCGCATTTGGAGAGCCCCTGATGCGCCTAAACAGTGGAAATCCCCAACAAGTGACCCCATTTTGGAAAATAGACCCCACAAGGAACTTATCTAGGTGTGTGGTGAGCGCTATGAAGCCCCAAGTGCTTCACAGAAGTTTATAATGTACAGCCGTAAAAACAAAAAAATAATTTTTTTTGTACAAAAATGATATTTTCGCCCCCAGTTTTTTATTTTCCCAAGGGTAACAGAAGAAATAGGACAAATTGCACAATAACTCTTGGGGTCCAGAGTACGCTGATACCCCATATGTGGGGATAAACTACTGTTTGGACGCATGGCAGAGCTCAGAAGTGAAGGAGCACCGTTTGACTTTTTCAACGCAGAATTGGCTGGAATTGAGATCAGACGCCATGTCACATTTGGAGAGCCCCTGATGTGCCTAAACAGCGGAAACCCCCCAATTCTAACTCCAACCCTAACCCCAACACACCCCTAACCCTAGTCCCAACCCTAACCACAAACCTAACTCTAACACACCCCTAATCCCAACCCTAACCCTAATCCTAACTTTAGCGCCAACCCTAACCCTAACTTTAGCCGCAACCCTAACCCTAACCCTAATGGAAAAATGGAAATAAATACATTTTTTTAATTTTATTATTTTTCCCTAACTAAGGGGGTGATAAAGGGGGTTTGATTTACTATTTATAGCGGGTTTTTATGATTGGCAGCTGTCACGCTAAAAGACGCTTTTTATTGCAAAAATAGTTTTTTGCATCGCCACATTTTGAGAGCTATAATTTTTGCATATTTTGGCCCACAGAGTCATGTGAGGTCTTATTTTTTGCGGTACGAGTTGACGTTTTTATTTGTACCATTTTTGAGCAGGTGACATTTTTTGATCGCTTTTTATTTCGATTTTTGGGAGGTTAGAATGAACAAAAATCAGCAATTCATGAATTTCTTTTGGGGGAGGCGTTTTTATTGTTCCGCGTGTGGTAAAATTGATAAAGCAGTTTTATTCTTCGGGTCAGTACGATTATGGCGATACCTCATTTATATCATTTTTTTATGTTTTGGCGCTTTTATAGAATAAAAACAATTTTATATAAAAAATAATTATTTTTGCATCGCTTTATTCTGCGAGCTATAACTTTTTTATTTTTTCGCTGATGATGCTGTATGGCGGCTCGTTTTTTGCGGGACAAGATGACGTTTTCAGCGGTACCATGTTTATTTATATCGGTCTTTTTGATCGCGCGTTATTCCACTTTTGTTTCGGCGGTATGATGATAAAGCATTGATTTTTTGCTTCTTTTTTTTTTTTTAAGGGGTTCACTAAAGGGGTTAACTAGTGGGACAGTTTTATAGGGGGGGTCGTTACGGACGCGGCGATACCAAATATGTGTACTTTTATTGTTTTGTTTTTTTTATTTACAGGAAGAAATGAATTTATTGGGGAATATTTATTTTTTTTTTAATTTATTTTGGATTTTTTTTTTATAACATGTTTATTTTTATTTTTTTTAACTTTTTTACTTTGTCCCAGGGTGGGACATCACTGTATTTGAGCAGATCGCTGGTGTGACAGTGTGCACAGCACTCTGTCACACCAGCGATCGCTCAGGCAGTGCAGCAGGCTTCTCAGTGCCTGCTCTCAGCAGGCACTGAGGAAGCCGCCTCCCTCCAGGACCCCGGCGCCATCTTGGATCCGGGTCCTGGGAGGGAGGAAGCCCTCAGAACAGCGCGATCACATCGCGCTGGTCTGAGGGTCTCAGGGGGGCGCGCAGGGAGCCCCCACCCTGCGCGATCCTCCCCTGTGCCCCCAGTACACCGCAATCATGTTTGATCGCGGTGTGCTAGGGGTTAATGTGCCGGGAGCGGTCCGTGACCGCTCCTGACACACAGTCATGGGTGTCAGCTGTGATAATCAGCTGACACCCGGCGGCGATTAGCTGCGCTCCCCTCAGGAGCGCAGCTGATCGCCTATGACGTACTATCCCGTCCATGGTCAGAATGGCACGGGTTTTATGGACGGGATAGTACGTCTAATGTCAGAGAGGGGTTAAAGGCTCTTCAGAAATTTTTGGGTTTTGCCAATTTTTATCGTAAATTTATTGGTAATTTCTCCGGTATTGTTAACCATTGACTGATTTGACCAAAAAGGGTTCTGATGTGGTGAATTGGCCTCCTGAGGCAGTCTCTGCGTTTCAGGAACTTAAGCAGAGATTCACTTCTGCTCCTGTTCTACGGCAGCCTGATGTTTCTCTACCGTTTCAGGTGGAGGTTGATGCCTCTGAAATTAGGGCAGGTGCCGTTTTGTCCCAAAGAGATCCAGAGACCTCTAAGAGTAACCCTTGTGCCTTTTTCTCTCGAAAATTTTCTCCAACTGAACGTAATTATGACGTGGGTAATCGGGAGTTATTGGCCATGAAGTGGGCCTTTGAAGAGTGGAGACATTGGCTGGAAGGAGCCAAACATCAGGTGGTGGTCCTCACGGACCATAATAATCTGGTTTATCTCGAATCAGCCAAGCAACTTAATCCTAGACAGGCCAGGTGGGCCTTGTTTTTCACACGTTTTAATTTTGTGGTTTCTTTTCTTCCTGGCACTAAGAATGTTAAGGCGGATGCCATCTCGAGGAGTTTCTTTGCGGACTCTCCTGAGTTATCTGATCCTACTTTTATTTTGAAAGAGGGTGTAGTTCTTTCCGCCATCTCGCCCAATTTAAGACTGGCTCTGGAAGGGTGTCAGGAGGATAAACCTGACCGCTGCCCTATTGGGAAATTGTTTGTCCCAGACCAGTGGAAGAAGAGTGTGATGTCTGAGATTCATTGTTCCGCGTTGGCTGGTCATCCCGGGATTTTTGGTACCAGAGACTTGGTGAGTCGGTCCTTTTGGTGGCCTACTTTGTCTCGTGACGTCAGGGAATTTGTGCAGTCCTGTGGGACTTGCTCTCGCTCCAAGCCTTGCTCTCGCTCTAGTGGTTTGTTAATGCCATTACCTGTGCCCAAGAGGCCATGGACCCATATCTCTATGGATTTTATTTCCGACCTCCCTGTTTCTCAGAGAATGACCGTTATCTGGGTAATCTGTGATAGGTTTTCCAAGATGATACATCTTGTGCCATTACCTAAGTTACCTTCCTCCTCCGAATTGGTGCTTTGTTCCTTCAGCACGTGGTTAGGTTACATGGCATTCCGGAGAACATTGTGTCTGACAGATGAGTCCAGTTTGTTTCCAGATTTTGGAGGACATTTTGTTCTAACTTGGTGTTCAATTATGTTTTTCCTCTGCTTTTCATCCTCAGACCAATGGACAAACCGAGAGAACAAACCAGACCTTGGAGACTTATTTGAGATGTTTTGTGTCTGCTGATCAAGATGACTGGGTCTCTTTTTTGCCTTTGGCTGAGTTTGCTCTTAATAATAGGGCTAGTTCTGCCACCTTGATGTCTCCATTTTTCTGCAATTCTGGGTTTCACCCTCGATTTTCTTCGGGACAGGCGGAGGCTTCTGTCTGTCCAAGTGTTGACTCTGTTGTTGAGCAAATGCAGCAGATTTGGAACCAGGTAGTGGAAAGGTTGTCTCTCTCTCAGGAGAAGGCCCAACGGTTTGCCAACCGGCATAGGACTGATGGTCCTCGGTTTAAAGTGGGGGACTTGGTTTGGTTGTCCTCAAGAAATATCCCTATGAGGGTTGCATCTCCAAAGTTTAAGCCCAGGTTCATTGGACCTTATAAGATCATGGAGATTCTTAATCCTGTTTCCTTCCTTTTGCTTCTTCCAGGGACATTTAAGATCCATAACGTGTTCCACAAGTCCTTATTGAAGAGGTTTGTCGAGCCAGTGGTTCCTATGGCTGTGCCTCCTGACCCTGTTTTGGTTGAGGGCAATCTGGAGTATGTGGTTGAGAAAATATTGGATTCTCGTTTTTCTAAACGGAAACTCCAGTATTTGGTTTAGTGGAGAGGTTATGGTCAGGAGGACAATTCTTGGGTGTTTGCTTCGGACATCCATGCTAGGAGACTGATCCGTGCCTATCACCGAGCTCATCCTGATCGGCCTGGTTGCACAAGTGAGGGTTCGGTGACCCCTTCTCAAGGGGGGTACTGTTATGAATGTGCTAGAGATGGTTTCTGAGCAGAGGCTCCCTCTAGTGGTTACAGACAGTACTGAACCTTTCAGCGAGGAATGGCAATCTGGGTTCACTGACTGGTCTGATATAAGGGAGGTTCCCTCCCATGATGGTTGCCGGTGATCAATTGTTCTTGTCTCAATTGTGGTTCCTGGTTCATTTGGAAGTTTGCTGAGTCTTGCCTGCATCTTCTGCTATCAGATAAGATATTTTCTGATTTTATTTTTGTGCTTGCTTTTTGCATTGTTCCCTGCACTTCTGTGGAGGTCAGCCAGGTCCCCTCCGGGGGGCTTGTGCTCCTCTCAGTTTATCTGAAGCCACTGTTATTTGTTCATTTTCTTTTTCCTGTTTTTTCAGTGGCTGTGGCTTGATTTTGTTCACACTGAGATCTGATTTAGTGGGTGGAGAGATCGTGTGATCTCAGTATTTTTGTAATCAGAATTGTTGGATTTTTGTAGGGTTTTCTGGGTTGCAGAAAGTAATCTCTCCTGTCCTATCCTATTTAGTCAGCTTATGGCCCCAGCGTTTGCTAATTCTATTTTCTGTCTGTGTTCGTGCTTTCTTCTTGTCTAACCGCCATTACATGTTTGGGGGCTTCCTATTTTCTTTGGGGATCTGTTCCGGCGCAGATAGCTTTCATCTTTCTGCCTTTAGGTGTAGTTATCTCTCAGGCTGTGACGAGGCGTCTAGGATCAACGTAGGAACGCTCCACGGCTACCTCTAGTTGTGTGGTTAGTTTAGGAATCTACAACCCATTAGTTACCAACATCTCATGTGTTCGGCTGCCCAGCTGTTGTTCCTGTCCTCCTCAGCTACCTAACATAACACCTGTCCTTCCTCTAGATGTATCCTGCGCCTACCACACCACCATGAATGCCAGTTTACCAATCATCAATAGTGCCAATTGTACTACTGACAGAAACACAGCTAGAAGTTTGAGTCCTGTCCTCAAGTTCTGCCCATCTTTTACTTTTTTTTTTGCATTTTAATTTTAACATAATGCCTCCCTTCCAATAGAGGGCAGTCCAAGAAATATTAAATAAATGCCCAAAAATATTAGCTGAATGGGCCGCTGTATTGAAGTGGCATTTACGAATTGTACATCAAATTAAACTAACAAAATAGATTTGCAAAGAATCAGAACTATTTGTGATGCGCACGTTTTGTGAAGCGGTCAAACAGATATTTGTTTTTTCTTTGAGCAATAATGGTGGCTTGCTTCTTCATAAATGATAAGTGTAATAAAAAATTATGTAATTAAATAGTAGCAGTGCTAAAACCATACTGATCACACAAGTCGCAGTTGCCAGCTATGTGTTCCTCTCTTGACTTGCCTTACAGATCTGATCTGCTTTCCTAGTTCTCTTACAAATTTAAACACCCAACAACTGTATTCGTCAAATAGATTTTTGAGCTTCATTTGATAAAAATATTATTATTTGAATAATACAATTATCGGGTGTTTCAGTTTCAATGGGATTTTAGAGAGTGTGAGACCACACTAAGGCCGGGGTCATACTTGCAAGAAACTGAACTTGATGAACCTAGGTCTTTTTTCAACCTATGTAACTTTGTAATTGATGGGAAGAGAGTTATGAATTTAAAAAAGGTTTGCAACCAGCCCAGCAAGTGCAATTTGGAGTGTTAGGCCGGGGTCAGACTTGCGAGAAACTCGCACGATTCTCGGGGATACTTAATGTGTGTGGGGGATTTGGAGTGGGGATTGGGGTACTTAATGTGTGTGGGGATTTGGCGTGGGGGTGGGGGGATTTAATGTGTATGGGAATTTGTCGTGGGGATGGGGGATTTGGAGTGGGGATGAGGGCATTTAATGTGTGGGTGGATTTGGAGTGGGGATGGGGCATTTAATGTGTGTGGGGGGGATTAGAAGTGGGGATGGGGGGATTTAATGTGTGTGGGGGTATTTGAGGACACTGAAGAGTATGTATGTATGAGGGCATGTATGAGTATGGGGGTGGGTGCAGACAGTATGGGGAGCGAACGGGTGAATGTATGTGGACACAGTATGGGGAGTGAGGGTGATGGGATGTGTGCAGACAGAGTATGGGGAGTCAGGGGTATGTGTGAGCAGACAGAATAGAGAGTGAGGGGGTAAATATATGAGGAGACAGTATGGTGAACAGGGGGGATGTGAGAGGAGACAGTATGAGCAGGGAGGGGAATAGTGTGAGGTGACAGTATATTGCAGATATTTTTATTTAGGAGCATTATAATGACTCTTCTGTCTTTAAGGGCATCATGTGGAGATTTGCTGCAGAAGACCGGAGAAAATGGAAGCCTGCAGAGACGGCTGTGGATGAGAAAACTCATCATGGAGTCTGGACAAGAAGAAGAAAAGAAGGAGACAATGTCATCTATAAAGGTACCTGGATGTAAATGTTATTTGTGAAATTGACTAATTCTCATGTTTTTATTTATGTTAGGAGCATTAAAGGGGTTCTCCAGGTCTGTGCGGAGTCTGCAGACATTCTATGTGACTGCAGACTTCAGAATTCTCACTGCACACTCTTAGGATTCTCTCGTGGCGGCGATTTACATACATGCAGTCACATGCTGACTAGACATGCGTGGCCTCACTCAATGAAAATGAACAGAGCGAGGCCGGGCACATCTAGTCGGAATGTGGCCAGAAGTATATAAATCACATGCTTGTGCTGACATGACCGTCCACAGGCAAGGGAGAATCTTAAAAGTGTGCAGTGCATTAGTTGTGAGAATTCAGAAGCTGCAATGTCAAGATTCAGCTCTGCAGGTTCCAGCAGTCGTCACATGGACACTTCACTCACATGCGACTTTCATACTTATGGGCCTGTGACAACGAGCTTCTCTTCCTGCTTCTCTCAGTTTTTCACTTAACATTGAGAGCATTAGGGAGAGCAGCTCGTCGGTACATGACTAAGTGTGCAAATCGCATGTGTGCTTGAGAGGGGGGGGCGCCGAACCGAATTCTTGCCCCGGGTGCCAGAAAGCTTAGATACACCTCTGGGGTATATAAAAAGAAATAAAATCCTGAGATCCTAAATTCTTGTTTGCTGTTGCGGATGCTGCCTGACATTGAGTACTGCTGCTCAGCTTACTTGTAACCAGAATACCCATGTCCTTCTCCTGTTCTGTAGTCCCGGGTATACTTCCTTTCAGGTCCTCCATGCCCTCCAACCTATCAGCATACACCTATGTACAGTACAGACCAAAAGTTTGGACACACGTTCTCATTTAAAGATTTCTCTGTATTTTCATGACTATGAAAATTGTACATTCACACTGAAGGCATCAAAACTATGAATTAACACATGTGGAATTATATACTTAACAAAAAAGTGTGTAACAACTGAAATTATGTCTTATATTCTAGGTTCTTCAAAGTAGCCACCTTTTGCGTTGATGACTGCTGTGCACACTCTTGGCATTCTCTTGATGAGCTTCAAGAGGTAGTCACCTGAAATGGTTTTCACTTAACAGGTGTGCCCTGTCAGGTTTAATAAGTGGGATTTCTGGCCTTATAAATGGGGTTGGGACCATCAGTTGTGTTGTGCAGAAGTCTGGTGGATACACAGCTGATAGTCCTACTGAATAGACTGTTAGAATTTGTATTATGGCAAGAAAAAAGCAGCTAAGTAAAGAAAAACGAGTGGCCATCAGTACTTTAAGAAATGAAGGTCAGTCAGTCTGAAAAATTGGGAAAATTTTGAAAGTGTCCCCAAATGCAGTTGCAAAAACCATCAAGCGCTACAAAGAAACTGGCTCACATGAGGACTGCCCCAGGAAAGGAAGACCAAGAGTCACCTCTGCTTCTGAGGATAAGTTTATCCGAGTCACCAGCCTCAGAAATCGCAGGTGAGTTCTAGCTGCTCAGATTAGAGACCAGGTCAATGCCACACAGAGTTCTAGCAGCAGACACATCTCTTCTACATCTGTTAAGAGGAGACTTTGTGCAGCAGGCCTTCATGGTAAAATAGCTGCTAGGAAACCACTGCTAAGGACAGGCAACAAGCAGAAGAGACTTGTTTGGGCTAAAGAACACAATGAATGGATATTAGACCAGTGGAAATCTGTGCTTTGGTCTGATGAGTCCAAATTTGAGATCTTTGGTTCCAACCACCGTGTCTTTGTGCGACGCAGAAAAGGTGAACGGATGGACTCTACATGCCTGGTTCCCACCGTGAAGCATGGAGGAGGAGGTGTGATGGTGTGGGGGTGCTTTACTGGTGACACTGTTGGGGATTTATTCAAAATTGAAGGCATAGTGAACCAGCATGGCTACCACAGCATCTTGCAGCAGCATGCTATTCCATCCAGTTTGCGTTTAGTTGGACTATCATTTATTTTTGAACAGGACAATGACCCCAAACACACCTCCAGGCTGTGTAAGGGTTATTTGACCAAGAAGTAGAGTAATGGGGTGCTACGCCAGATGACCTGGCCTCCACAGTCACCAGACCTGAACCCAATCGAGATGGTTTGGGGTGAGCTGGACTGCAGAGTGAAGGCAAAAGGGCCAACAAGTGCTAAGCATCTCTGGGAACTCCTTCAAGACTGTTGGAAGATCATTTCCGGTGACTACCTCTTGAAGTTCATCAAGAGAATGCCAAGAGTGTGCAAAGCAGTCATCAAAGCGAAAGGTGGCTACTTTGAAGAACCTAGAATATAAGACATATTTTCAGTTGTTTCACACTTTTTTGTTAAGTATATAATTCCACATGTGTTAATTCATAGTTTTGATGCCTTCAGTGTGAATGTACAATTTTCATAGCCATGAAAATACAGAAAAATCTTTAAATGAGGCGTATCCAAACTTTTGGTCTGTACTGTACTATTTTGTAAGTTACCCTTACAAAAAGTTACCAGCACTGTGCAACGTCATTCAGTTAAATAAATGCTTTAAAAAAGCATTTCTAATGTCCTCGTTTCCTATGCTAATGAGGGCTTTGACTAGTCGATGGGGGCGTTAATAACATAATTCACACGAAGATGGCTTCCGGTCATGCACAGTGCGCCTAATGAAGCCGGGAAGTATACACTCAGCTTCAGAGACGCATTGACACTGCCGAAATGAGTGGCACGCATGCGCTAGATTTGCATGAGCAGGTGATGAGGCCAGCTCATGCAAATTAAGTTTTCCCGCTCACAGGTTCCATCTTTACTATTCTCTTCTCCTCACTGTGTCCTCTCACACACTATCTGCACAGTTTTTTAGCGTTTTATGACACAGTTCCTTTTCTCTATGGTAAAGCTGTGACGTCCTCACTATCCAGATTCACCACAAAACACCTGCTGCATTTTTTGTCTCTGTTTTTATAAAGGTTAGAATAGTCGCTCCTGATTGGCTGCGATATGCCATGTGATGTAATAGCCACAAAGCATGCTGGTCACGCCTTCATTGCCCCTGGTCCAGCTGATTCAGCGGCCATTTTAGCGAACTGCATTTTGTTCCAATTCTCAGTTCAGAAAATTCCTAAAACTTTGACAAGAAATTGATTCACATTGAATGCATTTCTTTCCAGTGCTAAATTTTTCACAAAAAGTGATATTTATTCTATAAAGCGGTTATAGCATGTACGAATATAGGGAGTCACAGCAATGTATAAGAAAGAATAGTGAGGAAAAATAATCACATATTTACCATAGTATTTATACCGACCTGTAGAGGAGAGGCAACACCACACTTATGTAGCACGCTACAGGGCGTATAGCAAAACAACAAAAAGGCAAAAAACACTATATCTCCCAATACAGTCTCATAAAAATGGGTCACACAATAACATGGGCCCAAAATACAACTGGTCTCATACAAGGGGTTACTGAAAGTAATGGGGAATCTCCAGCACCTACCTCCACCTGCAGAGCCGCACTCCACATATATGGCTGTTCTGTGCCCAGTAATGGGGAATCTCCAGCACCTACCTCCACCTGCAGAGCCGCACTCCACATATATGGCTGTTCTGTGCCCAGTAATGGGGAATCTCCAGCACCTACCTCCACCTGCAGAGCCGCACACCACATATATGGCTGTTCTGTGCCCAGTAATGGGGGATCTCCAGCACCTACCTCCACCTGCAGAGCCGCACTCCACATATATGGCTGTTCTGTGCCCAGTAATGGGGAATCTCCAGCACCTACCTCCACCTGCAGAGCCGCACTCCACATATATGGCTGTTCTGTGCCCAGTAATGGGGAATCTCCAGCACCTACCTCCACCTGCAGAGCCGCACACCACATATATGGCTGTTCTGTGCCCAGTAATGGGGAATCTCCAGCACCTACCTCCACCTGCAGAGCCGCACTCCACATATATGGCTGTTCTGTGCCCAGTAATGGGGAATCTCCAGCACCTACCTCCACCTGCAGAGCCGCACACCACATATATGGCTGCTCTGTGCCCAGTAATGGGGAATCTCCAGCACCTACCTCCACCTGCAGAGCCGCACTCCACATATATGGCTGTTCTGTGCCCAGTAATGGGGAATCTCCAGCACCTACCTCCACCTGCAGAGCCGCACACCACATATATGGCTGTTCTGTGCCCAGTAATGGGGAATCTCCAGCACCTACCTCCACCTGCAGAGCCGCACTCCACATATATGGCTGTTCTGTGCCCAGTAATGGGGAATCTCCAGCACCTACCTCCACCTGCAGAGCCGCACTCCACATGTATGGCTGTTCTGTGCCCAGTAATGGGGAATCTCCAGCACCTACCTCCACCTGCAGAGCTGCACTCCACATATATGGCTGTTCTGTGCCCAGTAATGGGGAATCTCCAGCACCTACCTCCACCTGCAGAGCCGCACACCATATATATGGCTGTTCTGTGCCCAGTAATGGGGAATCTCCAGCACCTACCTCCACCTGCAGAGCCGCACACCACATATATGGCTGTTCTGTGCCCAGTAATGGGGAATCTCCAGCACCTACCTCCACCTGCAGAGCCGCACTTCACATATATGGCTGTTCTGTGCCCAGTAATGGGGAATCTCCAGCACCTACCTCCACCTGCAGAGCCGCACTCCACATATATGGCTGTTCTGTGCCCAGTAATGGGGAATCTCCAGCACCTACCTCCACCTGCAGAGCCGCACTCCACATATATGGCTGCTCTGTGCCCAGTAATGGGGAATCTCCAGCACCTACCTCCACCTGCAGAGCCGCACACCACATATATGGCTGTTCTGTGCCCAGTAATGGGGAATCTCCAGCACCTACCTCCACCTGCAGAGCCGCACACCACATATATGGCTGTTCTGTGCCCAGTAATGGGGAATCTCCAGCACCTACCTCCACCTGCAGAGCCGCACACCACATATATGGCTGTTCTGTGCCCAGTAATGGGGAATCTCCAGCACCTACCTCCACCTGCAGAGCCGCACTCCACATATATGGCTGTTCTGTACCCAGTAATGGGGAATCTCCAGCACCTACCTCCACCTGCAGAGCCGCACTCCACATATATGGCTGTTCTGTACCCAGTAATGGGGAATCTCCAGCACCTACCTCCACCTGCAGAGCCGCACTCCACATATATGGCTGTTCTGTGCCCAGTAATGGGGAATCTCCAGCACCTACCTCCACCTGCAGAGCCGCACTCCACATATATGGCTGTTCTGTGCCCAGTAATGGGGAATCTCCAGCACCTACCTCCACCTGCAGAGCCGCACACCACATATATGGCTGTTCTGTGCCCAGTAATGGGGAATCTCCAGCACCTACCTCCACCTGCAGAGCCGCACTCCACATATATGGCTGTTCTGTGCACACAGGACCTGTGATGAGGTCACAGGAGGGGAGGAGTCAGGGGTCACATGATCTGCTGTGCTGGTTGTCATGGTGCTGTATGAGGGGAAGTTTCTACAGAGTCGTGTGTACGGAGCGGAGCCGCGTGTACGAGGTGTACGGAGCGGAGCAGTGCGTGTATGAGGTGTACGGAGCGGAGTCGTGTGTGTACGAGGTGTACGGAGCAGAGCTGTGTGTGTACGAGGTGTACGGAGCAGAGCCGCGTGTGTACGAGGTGTACGGAGCGGAGCCATGTGTGTACGTGGTGTACGGAGCGGAGCCGTGTGTTTACGAGGTGTACAGAGCAGAGCCGTGTGTGTACAAGGTGTACGGAGCGGAGCCGTGTGTACGAGGTGTATGGAGCGGAGCAGTGTGTACGAGGTCTACGGAGCGGAGCCGTGTGTGTACGAGGTGTACAGAAAGGAGCCTTGTGTGTACGAGATGTACGGAGGGAAGCAATGTGTGTATGAGGTGTACGGAGCGGAGCCAAGTGTGTACAAGGTGTACGGAGCGAAGCCGCGTGTGTGCGGGGTGTACGGAGTGGAGCAGTGTGTGTACAAGATGTACGGAGCAGAGCCACATGTGTAGGTGTACAGAAAGGAGTCTTGTGTGTACGAGATGTACGGAGCGGAGCAGTGTGTGTACGAGGTGTACGGGGCGGAGCCGCGTGTGTACGAGGTCTACGGAACTTAGCCGCATGTGTACGAGGTGTACGGAGTGGAGCCGCGTGTGTACGAGGTGTACGGAGCGGAGCCGTGTGTGTACGAGGTGTACGGAGCGGAGCCGTGTGTGTACGAGGTCTACGGAGCTTAGCCGCATGTGTACGAGGTGTATAGAGCGGAGCCGTGTGTGTACGAGGTGTACGGAGCGGAGCCGCGTGTGTACGAGGTGTACGGAGCGGAGCCACATGTGTACAAGGTGTACGGAGCGGAGCCGTGTGTGTACGAGGTGTACGGAGCGGAGCCGTGTGTGCTAGGTGTGCAGAGCCGCGTGTGTGTGAGGTGTACGGAGCAGAGCCGCGTCTGTACGAACCGGAGCCGCACGTGTAAGAGGTGTGCTGAGAGGATCTGCGTGTGTACGAGGTGTACGGAGCGGAGCCGCGTGTGTAAGAGGTGTACGGAGCGGAGCCGCAAGTGTACAACATGTACGGAGCGGAGCCTCATATGTACAGAGTTGGGGGTGCTTTTCTGTAAAGGAGACAGGCCGACGCCGTGTATTGAAGGGAGGATAGATAGGGTCATGTATCATGAGATTTTGGCCAACAGCCTCCTTCCCTCAGTTAGAACATTGAAGATGGGTCGTGGCTGGGTCTTCGAGCATAACAATGAGCCATAACACACAACCTGGACAACTAAGGAGTGGCTCCGTAAGAAGCATTTCAAGGGCCAGAAGTGCCCTAGCCTGTCTCCAGACCTGAACACAATAGAAAATATTTGGGGGGAGCTGAAATTCAATGTTCACAGTGACAGCCCCAAAACCTGAAAGATCTGGAGATCAGCATGGAGGAGTGGGCCAAAATCCCTGCTGCAGTGTGGGCAAACTTGGTCAAGAACTACAGGAAACGTCTGACCTCTGTAATTGGAAACAAAGGTTTCTGTACCAAATATTAAGTTCTGTTTTTCTATTGTATCAAAAACTTATTTCATGGAATAAAATTATACAATGTGATTTTCCGGATTTTATTCTTAGATTCTGTCTCTCACTGTTGAACTGTACCTACGATAAAAATTACAGGCCTCTCAATTCTTTGTAGGTGGGAAAACTTGCAAAATCGTCAGTGTATCAAATACTTCTTATTTTTACATTGTAATAAGATCGCTCCTAAGCCTTCCATTTCCAGACTGAATATTCCCAAGTTTGGTAACTTATTTTCATACTGCAGTTCACCCATTTCCTTAAAGGGAATCTGTCACACCATTTTTGGCCTATGAGATACCGCCACCGCCCTCAGGGGCTTATCTACAGCATTCTGTAATGCTGTAGATAAGCCCCCGATGTAACCTGAAAGATTAGAAAAATGAGTTATATTATACTCACCCAGGGGCGGTCCGCTGTCCGGTCCGATGGGCGGCGCGGTCCGGTTCGGCGCCTCCCATCTTCTAACAAAGCCGGACTATTCTTTCCGTCCTGTCGCGGCTCCTGCGCAGGGCAGAGTACTGCAATGCGCAGGCGCCGGGAAAGGTCAGAGTGGTCCGGCACCTGCAGTACTCTGCTCTGCCCTCACCAGAGCAGATCAGTACGCCTGCGCAGGATCCGCGACGGGATGGAAAGAATGAGGCCGGCTTCGCTATAAAATGGGAGGCGCCGGACCGCGACGCCCATCGGACCAGACGGCGGACCGCCCCTGGGTGAGTATAACATAACTTGTTTTTCTTCTCTTTCAGGTGACATTAGGGACTTATCTACAGCATTACAGAATGCTGTAGATAAGCCCCTGATGGCGGTGGCCGTATCTCATAGGCCAAAAATGGGGTGACAGATTCCCTGTAATAACCTTGGTCGCTCTTCTCTGCGCCTGCTCTAGTTCAGGTAATACTTGTATAGAGGCAAAGCATGTTTTTGTCATAAGCAGTTATGCCTCTTTTAATGCATTCCGTTATTTTATTTGTCCAGCCAGCTGCTCCCTGGCAATGGTCAAATCTAGGGATGAGCGAGCACTAAAAAACGTGTTACTCAAACCGAGCAATTCCTAATGCTCAGATGCACATGTGTAATGGGAGCCAATGGGAAATCCATGCATTCTTCCAGCAGACCGTACAAAGAGGTCTGTGGGGCAGTGAAAATGTTGAAACAGATGGAAAATTGCTGAGTAGAATGAGACAGAATGGGGAAGACACCAGGAAGCACCTCTGGCTCCCAGATCTCTGCTGAGAACAATGGTGTCACACTTTTACTGCACTTTAAGGATTGACAAACTTTCAAAATCAATGAGAAATTGGAGTTTACAGGAAAAAAAAACGTTAAGAAACATTCTTTCCTTTATAATGACTTGTATATAAATTATTTAAAAAGGTTTATTTAAAAAAAATAATAATTTAAGTAAACCAAAATTGAATTTTTTATTACATTTTTATTAAATTTTTATTAAAAAAATTGAAAATTTCAGTGTACTTTATGAAGGAAGCAAGAACTGCCAAAACTTAGATGGGAGAGGGCCTCAGATACACACTGTATTAGGAGGGCCTCATACACATTCTGTTCAAACTGTCATGCAGTGGTTCTCCTAGACTCATAAAGGCTATGGACGAAGTGCAATGCCTGCCAAATATTACAAGCAGGGTCATCCATAAACCCTTGAAGGCACCTACTGTGGTGCTTCATTCAAATAATGTGAAGAAAGTGTAGTTGTGGTACTCCTACACTCATAAAAGCTCTGCACATAGTGCAATGCCTGCCAAAAATTACAAGCAGGTTCATCTATACACCCTTGAAGGCACCAACTGTAGTGCCTCGTTCAAATATTGTGAAGAAAGTGTAGTTGTGGCATTCCTACACTCATAAAAGTACACAGTACAAAGACAGAAAAAAAATTATGCCTCATAAAAAAATAGTATTTTATGGTATTTGGACACTCAAAGGCTTTGCGCAAAGTTCAAAGCCAGGGAAAAATGATAAAGAAGGTCATCCGTACACCCAGTGTCTAATTAAAGTACCAAGGTCCAACCAGTAACCAACTCCAGGGCCTCACTTTTCAATTACATGCAAATGTGACATTATCCTCAATCACAAATTTATATAGCAATAAACTGGGTAGATTGTAAAATGAAAAAGATGCTGCCTTTGTCTGTTCATAGTAATTCAAGTGTGTTGTGCACCCTTCTGCTCATATAAGAGGGTGGTGTCCCACTCTTGCACAGGCAAACACCATTGAAGGCACCAAGTAAAGTGCCTCATAAAAATATTGAAGTTTAGTTGATTACTCCTACTTTCATAAAAGCTTTGCACAAAGTGCAGAAAAAAATTATCAGGAGGGTCATCCTTACACCCTTGAAGGTAACAACTGGAGGGCCTCATTTAAATATTGAACATTAAAAACACTATGTGCTGCTGTAATCTGATGGTGTTGAAAAATCTAGGTTAATCCAGGCTTTGTTAATTTTTATCACAGTGAGCCTGTCAGCACGAAAAACCCTCTCAGACAAGATGCTTGCGGCAGGGCACCACAACAATTTTAAGGCATAAAGTGACAGCTCATACCAGGTGTTCAGCTTTGAGACCCAATAGTTGAAGGTTGCAGAGGAATTAGGGAGTATGCTGGTTTGGTTGGCCAGGTATTGCTTGACCATTTTTTAAAACTTTATAGCGTTGGTCTAGCAGGGTGAACAACCAGTACTTTTTTTTGGCCAAAATAAATATAATGCAGGGGTCATGGAAAAGGCAGTGGTACATAAAGTCGGCCATATGTGCCAAGCTCCCTACAGTTCCCTGTCTCCACCATGATGACAACTCTCCATGTCCACCTTCCTCTTTTTCTCAACTCATCCACATAGGAGAGACAGGACGAAGATTGTGTGAGTACTAGCCTCTGTTGCACTAGCAACAAGCTCTTGTTCTCAGCCTCCACCTCTTCATTGTTACCCAATCTGCTCTAAGCAGATGAGATGTGGCTGGACTGGGTAGTATCTCCGTCTCATATCTTCCTCCATCTCCACCTGGTCTGCATGCATAGCTTCATGTTTAATTGTGAGCAGCAACTGTTTAAGTAGGCACAGAAGCGAGATCGTTGCACTGATTATGGCGTCATCACCGCTCACCATCTTTGTGGAGTCCTCAAAGTCTTGGAAAACTGCACAAGTGTCAAACGTCCATGGTCACTCTTCAGTTGTTATGTGCGGAGGCTGACCAGAATACCGATGGGCATGTTGGAGCTGATATTCGACAACTGGCCTCTGGTGCTCACAAAGCCTTGCCAGCATGTGCAGTGTGGAGTTCCAGCACATGGATACTTCGCACACCAGTCGGTGAGCTGGCACTTGTACATGCTGCTGCACAACTGCCAGAGCGGCGCCAGCTGTAGCCGACTTGCGGAAATGAACTCTGATGTGGCATACCTTGACCAGAAGCTCTGAAAAATCCTGGTATCTATGCTGAACTACGAAGTTGCGCACGTGTGCCAAGCATGGTACGCATGTGAGCTTGCCAAGCTTCACAGCCGCCACCAGGTTACGCCCATTATCACACACGACCATGTCTAGTTGGAGGTTCAGTGGCAAAAGCCACAGATCTGTCTGGTCTGTTATTTCTTTAAGTAACTCTACGGCAGTGTGCATTTTTTCTCCTAGACAAATTAGCTTCAACAGAGCCTGAGGCAGTGTTGCAGAGTTTCCGGCCGACGTGGACAACGTGCTCTGAGATAACACATCAGAAATGGAGGATGAGGAGCAGGAGGGGGTGCAGGAAGTGATGTAGATTGTGGAGGATAGCCTCATAGAAGTAGGGCTAACAATCCTCTGCATCGGGAGCACATGTGCCGTGCCAACAGTGTTCTCTCAGTGTGCCGTCAGTCAAATGTAGCATCCCTGGTCACAAGCACTTGTCCACGTGTCGTTCGCTAAGTGGACAATCCTAGTAAATGCCTTGGTAAGGGCATGGGTGATTTTACTGGACATGTACTGATACAAGACAGACGCCACACCGGGAGAAAATGTGGCGACTGGGGACCGACTACAGAGGGACAGCTGCCGCCGTGAGTCAATGGAAATCCTCCTTGTCAACAAGCATAAACGGCAACATTTTCATGGTAAGCAGCCAGTTTAGCCTTTGGTCCTGTGAATAAGTGGGTGGCTGGAAACTTTCTCTTTTGTTCCAAGGCCTGGGGTAGGGACAGGTGAAGGTTGTGCTGGGACTATTTGGAAGTGCCTGATGATGGTGCATCAGAATGTGCAAGGACAGGTGCAGGACGGGAGGCATCTGTGGCAGTGTCAGGGACAGGGGATTAGGAATCACCAAGCATAGGGGAAGTGGCAGCGGTGTCACCCGCTGGCACCAATCGTGGACCAAGTCAGGGTGCTTAGATGATGTGCCTAATTATGCTGGCGGTGGTTGGGCTCTTAGTGATCAGTCCTCTGCTGATCTTGGCATTGCACAGGTTGCAAATGTCCATTTTTTTGGCCTCAGAATTTATTTTTTTTTAAGTCCGAGACTGGACAATGCCTAACTCTTTGACGGAGAAATTCAGGAGTGTCGGTGTTCTGCAGAATAGTTGCCCTTCTTCTCCCTCGTTACCACATTGCCTCTTCATGTCTGTTTAGGTACTGCAGATCCCTCCCCCTCAGCTCTGCTGGCCTCGCTCTACATGTTGGGTTGGTGACTTTGTCATCCACCACCTTATCTTCCACTGCCACACCCAGGTCCTACTGACTTGGTGACTTACTAACAACCTGACTTTTGGTAACTATGTCTCATCATCATCTTCCTCCTTAGACAAGATTTGTCATTACCCACAGTAATTTTCTTGTAGCTATGGCTGCTCTAAGTTTTGTGTATCACTAAACAGCATCTCCTCTAGTCCTTCTTGTACCATGCAGGGTGAGCGGCCACAATTAAAAAAAATTAAAACAATATTGATATGTCATGAATTTCATAACCAGGCTAAAAACATGTCCAAATATCCTAATATAGTGTTCTCCCTTTATAGAAAGGAAAAGTTGGAATGGTGGAGTTCTCCAATAAGCATTGAACCACCAAGAAAAATGGAGTAAACTATAAACAACCAAGCAAAAGTATAAAAGACCAAATTAATTTAGAATTTCTAACATAAATTACAAACCTATATATTAACCATGCAAAATATTAAAATATAAGGAGGAGACATAGAAACAGGCAAAGAGAAGATTAGGGTCCAATATGACATGGGAGAGCATATAGAAAAGTCACCAAACTTGCAACAGTGATTAGGAGAGCCGAAGACAATCAGGGTGCTTAGCCCCTAGTGAATATAACTAGTAAACCATACACAATGAACTAATTAACTGGTGCAAGCTATTAGCTGCTTTCCTATAATGTGTCCGGAGCACAGAAGCCCTCCTTGCGGCCACAGTTAATCACTGTTTTTGGTATAAATTATATTACCACATGTCAAACAATGTAGCAGTTGGTGCAGTAGATTCTAAGAAAACCACCAGACTCAGCATTCATGATCCGCAGGTTTTTGAGTCTGTGTATTAGAATAATTAATTGAAAGGGGGTGTTCAAAATAATAGCAGTGTGGAGTTCAATTAGTGAGGTCAATCATTCTGTGAAGAAACAGGTGTGAATGAGGTGGCCCTTATTTAAGGGTGAAGACAGGACATGTTGAACATGCATTTCTCTTGAAATATAAGAACGCTAACCAGCTCACCGGTTTGTAGAAGCACGGATCCTCCGCTTGATCAAACGTGAAGATACATGAGAAAATGAAGGAAAAAGGGATCCAGCTTCAATAAAATCTTCATCTTTATTGATTCATAAAAACATGAATAATGGCATGCTCCTGGACAAGCTCAGGACAAGGCTACGCGTTTCGATCACAGGGATCTTTATCACAGCTGACATATTCAGACAAAGGCACATATTTAAGACAAAGGAAGACCAATCACGATCAGAAAAAATGTCATGTGATTTTTGACAAGTCCTTTAACAATTTTCACATAACGAATAAAGAAAAAAAAAAAAAAAAAAAAAAACACAATATTTGCACAAATAAAATCAATGCAAAGAAATAAAATTAATAATGGAACATCAATTCGTTTCTTTTGTTGAGACCAAATGGATGTCTGGTATGTAGATTAAAGATCCAGAAAGCTTCACGTGTGAGGAGTCGCTGACGTGCATCTCCACCTCGGGCAGACAGGTTAACACTTTCAATACCTGTGACTTGGAAGGAAGAAACATTGCGAGCATGCTGAAAAATAAAATGTTTAGCAGCAGCAGAAATATTGCGATTCGAAGAAACATTCTTTACATCCTGCAAATGTTCAGCGATCCTGATTTTTAGTTTCCTAGTAGTGCAGCCTATATAAGATAAATTGCAAGTAGTGCACATAATTTTATATACCACATAGCATGAATTACAATTGATATATTTGTTAATGGTATAAATCGCAGTGCTGTCATTATTTTCAAAGGTTTTCGTTACACAAACATATTTGCAAAGTGCACATCTATTGTGGCCACATTTATAAAAACCTTTATGTTCTAACCACGATGTTTTATGAGAAGAGAAATTATTACTGAACATGCTTGGAGAAACTTTGTTACCAATAGATGGCGCTTTCCTTGAAACAACATTAATACCTGATGAAAGAATGTCAGCAAGAGAGGGATCTTCATATAAAATAGGCAGCGATCTCAAAATGATTTTTTGATGTCCCCAAATTGAGGACTATATTGAGCACAAAAATATGGTTTCACTGCAAGATCATTTTTTTGTTGTCGCCCTCCACTAATGAGATCCTCTCTGTTTTTATTACTTACAATTGTTCGTGCTCTTTTTAATGACCATTTAGGATAATTTCTGTTTTTTAATTTTGTATCCACACAATTAAATTCCGTTTCCAAAGCTGTAGGATCGCTGCAGTTTCTCAAAATTCTGGTATATTCACCCAAAGGAATCGATTTAATAGTATGTTTGGGGTGACTGCTTGCTGCATGCAAGATAGAATTACCAGCACAAGGTTTGCTGAACGTTTTAGTAATAATAACAGAGTCATGTACCCCATATAAATCAAGATCCAAAAAAGAAATTTTGTTATGATGAAATTTATGAGTAAAATGTATGTTGAATGAATTAGAATTGATATAATCAATAAATCCGGATATGGCAGGTACATCACCACTCCAAATGATGAGTAAATCATCAATATATCTACCATACCAAGCAATCGAGTCAATAAATGGATTAGTAGCTGAAAAAAAAAAAAATATTCCCAATATGACATAACAAGATTAGCTAGGGATGGCGCGAATTTCGCACCCATCGCCACGCCAGATTTTTGTAAAAAAAATTTATTGTCAAATGAGAAAAAATTGTGGGTTAATAAAAATTGAATAACTTGTAAAATATAATTAATGAGATCCTGGGAATAATTACTGAATTTCGTTAAGACAAACTGCAGCGCTGTCATGGCAACATTGTAAGGTATACAGGTATATAAAGAAGTCACATCACAACATAACCAAGTATTTTCTTTAGACCAGATTTTCTTGGAAAACATTCTCAGCACTTCTTTAGAATCTTTAATGTAACCAGGAGTGATTTGTACTAGTGGTTGAAGTAGTGAGTCAACCCATTCACCCAGATGTTCATTTAAAGATCCAATCCCTGAGACAATAGGTCTCATGGGGGGGATTTTCATATCCTTGTGAATTTTTGGGAGACCATGCATGATAGGGATAATAGGATGAGACACTGTGAGATAATCAATTTGTTTTTTGGTTAAAATGCCAAGGCTGAAACCCTCATTGATAATTTGGATAATCTCACTTTTAAATTTATCAGTGGGATTTGTATGGAGTTTTTCATATACATCACTGTCAGACAAGAGAGACATAATTTGAGAATGATAATCCTCTTTATTCAGGATAACTACCATGCCACCCTTGTCCGACATTTTAATTATTATATCTGACATACTTTTGATCTCATCTAATGCAGTTTTCTGGGCTTTTGTTAAATTGGAATGATTTCTGCTGCTGCCCATTTTAACCCTATCATGAAGGATTTTTAAATCCCTCTCTATCACCTCCTGGTATTTAGTCATGCAATCAGGCCTGGATTGAATGGGATAAAAAGAGGGATTTTTTGTTTTAAACACAGGTGCATGAATGGTATCAGATTCATTATCATAGGAATGAGTAGACAAACTAAACAAAGTGTTGAGAGATACCTGTTCTCTGAAAGACAAGTCAGTAAATTCATTATTATATGTCAGCGACTCCTGCAAAGGGGTCTCATCAGAATGATTTAAAAAATGCTTTTTGATGGTAAGGTCTCGCATAAACTTATTGACGTCCAAAATAGTAGAAAAAAGATTGAAATTCTGATCGGGCACAAAATTCAGACCTAAGGACAAAACATCTAATTGCGTTTTGGTAAAGTCTCGTGCAGATAAATTCAAGACATTATCATGGTTTATTATTTGCGATAATTCTTCCTGCGGCGTGTAATCATGACATATCTTTGTCGGTGTTTTCTGCCACCCCGCCTTTTACGTTTTTTGAATGACGAAAAAACTTTGTGGTGTGAACACTGTCATTAGAGGAAACACTCAGATTATTGTCAGATGAATCCAACTCAGAGGATGTAAAACAGACATGTGGTTTAGATACCGGTTCATTGAGAGCATGGTTGCGTTTTAAAATAGATTTAGGAGTTCTATGACCCGCTCCCAATGGCCCCAGTCATAGACTTTCTTGGTTGAATAGTCTCTTAGATCACGAGAAAATTTTCTTTTTTTCCGTCCATGATATCCTTTTCTAGGCTAGAGACATTATCTTGCATTTTAGCCACAAGTGAGTCATACTGAGTCAACGATTTAAATTCAGTGAGCGCAGTATCTGCATCATTCATTTGTTTCTGAATATCCTCCAATTTATTACTCTCATATTTGACTATGAGTTGCATTAGTTTGCAAGAACAATTACTGAGTATCTGATTCCACTCTTCAATGAAAATGTCAGAAAAAATTGTAGTGGGGATTTTTTTAATACGAAGCCCCCTTGGAATCATATCCTTAGCTAGATAATTTTGGAGGGTAGTATGATCCCACCACAACTTTGTTTCTTGAAGCAAAAGTTTTTCCATTTTGTTGATATTTTCATTCAGATCAGGCATGTCTGGAATTTCGTTAATATCACCAGAAAACACTTGTGCCGCTTTGACAGATCTGTCTTGAACAAAAATAGATGCCATAATAAAGCTGGTGCCTGAGCTTAATGACTGAGTCCACTTTCAAAATACTTGAAAATATTGAGCATGAAACCGGGGGCACGGTAATCAAAAGTACAAATATAAGAACGCTAACCAGCTCACCGGTTTGTAGAAGCACGGATCCTCCGCTTGATCAAACGTGAAGATACATGAGAAAATGAAGGAAAAAGGGATCCAGCTTCAATAAAATCTTCATCTTTATTGATTCATAAAAACATGAATAATGGCATGCTCCTGGACAAGCTCAGGACAAGGCTACGCGTTTCGATCACAGGGATCTTTATCACAGCTGACATATTCAGACAAAGGCACATATTTAAGACAAAGGAAGACCAATCACGATCAGAAAAAATGTCATGTGATTTTTGACAAGTCCTTTAACAATTTTCACATAACGAATAAAGAAAAAAAAAAAAAAAAAAAAAAAAAAACACAATATTTGCACAAATAAAATAAATGCAAAGAAATAAAATTAATAATGGAACATCAATTTGTTTCTTTTGTTGAGACCAAATGGATGTCTGGTATGTAGATTAAAGATCCAGAAAGCTTCACGTGTGAGGAGTCGCTGACGTGCATCTCCACCTCGGGCAGACAGGTTAACACTTTCAATACCTGTGACTTGGAAGGAAGAAACATTGCGAGCATGCTGAAAAATAAAATGTTTAGCAGCAGCAGAAATATTGCGATTCGAAGAAACATTCTTTACATCCTGCAAATGTTCAGCGATCCTGATTTTTAGTTTCCTAGTAGTGCAGCCTATATAAGATAAATTGCAAGTAGTGCACATAATTTTATATACCACATAGCATGAATTACAATTGATATATTTGTTAATGGTATAAATCGCAGTGCTGTCATTATTTTCAAAGGTTTTCGTTACACAAACATATTTGCAAAGTGCACATCTATTGTGGCCACATTTATAAAAACCTTTATGTTCTAACCACGATGTTTTATGAGAAGAGAAATTATTACTGAACATGCTTGGAGAAACTTTGTTACCAATAATGGCGCTTTCCTTGAAACAACATTAATACCTGATGAAAGAATGTCAGCAAGAGAGGGATCTTCATATAAAATAGGCAGCGATCTCAAAATGATTTTTTTGATGTCCCCAAATTGAGGACTATATTGAGCACAAAAATATGGTTTCACTGCAAGATCATTTTTTTGTTGTCGCCCTCCACTAATGAGATCCTCTCTGTTTTTATTACTTACAATTGTTCGTGCTCTTTTTAATGACCATTTAGGATAATTTCTGTTTTTTAATTTTGTATCCACACAATTAAATTCCGTTTCCAAAGCTGTAGGATCGCTGCAGTTTCTCAAAATTCTGGTATATTCACCCAAAGGAATCGATTTAATAGTATGTTTGGGGTGACTGCTTGCTGCATGCAAGATAGAATTACCAGCACAAGGTTTGCTGAACGTTTTAGTAATAATAACAGAGTCATGTACCCCATATAAATCAAGATCCAAAAAAGAAATTTTGTTATGATGAAATTTATGAGTAAAATGTATGTTGAATGAATTAGAATTGATATAATCAATAAATCCGGATATGGCAGGTACATCACCACTCCAAATGATGAGTAAATCATCAATATATCTACCATACCAAGCAATCGAGTCAATAAATGGATTAGTAGCTGAAAGAATAAAAAAATATTCCCAATATGACATAACAAGATTAGCTAGGGATGGCGCGAATTTCGCACCCATCGCCACGCCAGATTTTTGTAAAAAAAATTTATTGTCAAATGAGAAAAAATTGTGGGTTAATAAAAATTGAATAACTTGTAAAATATAATTAATGAGATCCTGGGAATAATTACTGAATTTCGTTAAGACAAACTGCAGCGCTGTCATGGCAACATTGTAAGGTATACAGGTATATAAAGAAGTCACATCACAACATAACCAAGTATTTTCTTTAGACCAGATTTTCTTGGAAAACATTCTCAGCACTTCTTTAGAATCTTTAATATAACCAGGAGTGATTTGTACTAGTGGTTGAAGTAGTGAGTCAACCCATTCACCCAGATGTTCATTTAAAGATCCAATCCCTGAGACAATAGGTCTCATGGGGGGGATTTTCATATCCTTGTGAATTTTTGGGAGACCATGCATGATAGGGATAATGGGATGAGACACTGTGAGATAATCAATTTGTTTTTTGGTTAAAATGCCAAGGCTGAAACCCTCATTGATAATTTGGATAATCTCACTTTTAAATTTATCAGTGGGATTTGTATGGAGTTTTTCATATACATCACTGTCAGACAAGAGAGACATAATTTGAGAATGATAATCCTCTTTATTCAGGATAACTACCATGCCACCCTTGTCCGACATTTTAATTATTATATCTGACATACTTTTGATCTCATCTAATGCAGTTTTCTGGGCTTTTGTTAAATTGGAATGATTTCTGCTGCTGCCCATTTTAACCCTATCATGAAGGATTTTTAAATCCCTCTCTATCACCTCCTGGTATTTAGTCATGCAATCAGGCCTGGATTGAATGGGATAAAAAGAGGGATTTTTTGTTTTAAACACAGGTGCATGAATGGTATCAGATTCATTATCATAGGAATGAGTAGACAAACTAAACAAAGTGTTGAGAGATACCTGTTCTCTGAAAGACAAGTCAGAAATTCATTATTATATGTCAGCGACTCCTGCAAAGGGGTCTCATCAGAATGATTTAAAAAATGCTTTTTGATGGTAAGGTCTCGCATAAACTTATTGACGTCCAAAATAGTAGAAAAAAGATTGAAATTCTGATCGGGCACAAAATTCAGACCTAAGGACAAAACATCTAATTGCGTTTTGGTAAAGTCTCGTGCAGATAAATTCAAGACATTATCATGGTTTATTATTTGCGATAATTCTTCCTGCGGCGTGTAATCATGACATGATCTTTGTCGGTGTTTTCTGCCACCCCGCCTTTTACGTTTTTTGAATGACGAAAAAACTTTGTGGTGTGAACACTGTCATTAGAGGAAACACTCAGATTATTGTCAGATGAATCCAACTCAGAGGATGTAAAACAGACATGTGGTTTAGATACCGGTTCATTGAGAGCATGGTTGCGTTTTAAAATAGATTTAGGAGTTCTATGACCCCGCTCCCAATGGCCCCAGTCATAGACTTTCTTGGTTGAATAGTCTCTTAGATCACGAGAAAATTTTCTTTTTTTCCGATCCATGATATCCTTTTCTAGGCTAGAGACATTATCTTGCATTTTAGCCACAAGTGAGTCATACTGAGTCAACGATTTAAATTCAGTGAGCGCAGTATCTGCATCATTCATTTGTTTCTGAATATCCTCCAATTTATTACTCTCATATTTGACTATGAGTTGCATTAGTTTGGAAGAACAATTACTGAGTATCTGATTCCACTCTTCAATGAAAATGTCAGAAAAAATTGTAGTGGGGATTTTTTTAATACGAAGCCCCCTTGGAATCATATCCTTAGCTAGATAATTTTGGAGGGTAGTATGATCCCACCACAACTTTGTTTCTTGAAGCAAAAGTTTTTCCATTTTGTTGATATTTTCATTCAGATCAGGCATGTCTGGAATTTCGTTAATATCACCAGAAAACACTTGTGCCGCTTTGACAGATCTGTCTTGAACAAAAATAGATGCCATAATAAAGCTGGTGCCTGAGCTTAATGACTGAGTCCACTTTCAAAATACTTGAAAATATTGAGCATGAAACCGGGGGCACGGTAATCAAAAGTACAAATATAAGAACGCTAACCAGCTCACCGGTTTGTAGAAGCACGGATCCTCCGCTTGATCAAACGTGAAGATACATGAGAAAATGAAGGAAAAAGGGATCCAGCTTCAATAAAATCTTCATCTTTATTGATTCATAAAAACATGAATAATGGCATGCTCCTGGACAAGCTCAGGACAAGGCTACGCGTTTCGATCACAGGGATCTTTATCACAGCTGACATATTCAGACAAAGGCACATATTTAAGACAAAGGAAGACCAATCACGATCAGAAAAAATGTCATGTGATTTTTGACAAGTCCTTTAACAATTTTCACATAACGAATAAAGAAAAAAAAAAAAAAAAAAAAAACACAATATTTGCACAAATAAAATAATGCAAAGAAATAAAATTAATAATGGAACATCAATTCGTTTCTTTTGTTGAGACCAAATGGATGTCTGGTATGTAGATTAAAGATCCAGAAAGCTTCACGTGTGAGGAGTCGCTGACGTGCATCTCCACCTCGGGCAGACAGGTTAACACTTTCAATACCTGTGACTTGGAAGGAAGAAACATTGCGAGCATGCTGAAAAATAAAATGTTTAGCAGCAGCAGAAATATTGCGATTCGAAGAAACATTCTTTACATCCTGCAAATGTTCAGCGATCCTGATTTTTAGTTTCCTAGTAGTGCAGCCTATATAAGATAAATTGCAAGTAGTGCACGTAATTTTATATACCACATAGCATGAATTACAATTGATATATTTGTTAATGGTATAAATCGCAGTGCTGTCATTATTTTCAAAGGTTTTCGTTACACAAACATATTTGCAAAGTGCACATCTATTGTGGCCACATTTATAAAAACCTTTATGTTCTAACCACGATGTTTTATGAGAAGAGAAATTATTACTGAACATGCTTGGAGAAACTTTGTTACCAATAGATGGCGCTTTCCTTGAAACAACATTAATACCTGATGAAAGAATGTCAGCAAGAGAGGGATCTTCATATAAAATAGGCAGCGATCTCAAAATGATTTTTTTGATGTCCCCAAATTGAGGACTATATTGAGCACAAAAATATGGTTTCACTGCAAGATCATTTTTTTGTTGTCGCCCTCCACTAATGAGATCCTCTCTGTTTTTATTACTTACAATTGTTCGTGCTCTTTTAATGACCATTTAGGATAATTTCTGTTTTTTAATTTTGTATCCACACAATTAAATTCCGTTTCCAAAGCTGTAGGATCGCTGCAGTTTCTCAAAATTCTGGTATATTCACCCAAAGGAATCGATTTAATAGTATGTTTGGGGTGACTGCTTGCTGCATGCAAGATAGAATTACCAGCACAAGGTTTGCTGAACGTTTTAGTAATAATAACAGAGTCATGTACCCCATATAAATCAAGATCCAAAAAAGAAATTTTGTTATGATGAAATTTATGAGTAAAATGTATGTTGAATGAATTAGAATTGATATAATCAATAAATCCGGATATGGCAGGTACATCACCACTCCAAATGATGAGTAAATCATCAATATATCTACCATACCAAGCAATCGAGTCAATAAATGGATTAGTAGCTGAAAAAATAAAAAAATATTCCCAATATGACATAACAAGATTAGCTAGGGATGGCGCGAATTTCGCACCCATCGCCACGCCAGATTTTTGTAAAAAAAATTTATTGTCAAATGAGAAAAAATTGTGGGTTAATAAAAATTGAATAACTTGTAAAATATAATTAATGAGATCCTGGGAATAATTACTGAATTTCGTTAAGACAAACTGCAGCGCTGTCATGGCAACATTGTAAGGTATACAGGTATATAAAGAAGTCACATCACAACATAACCAAGTATTTTCTTTAGACCAGATTTTCTTGGAAAACATTCTCAGCACTTCTTTAGAATCTTTAATGTAACCAGGAGTGATTTGTACTAGTGGTTGAAGTAGTGAGTCAACCCATTCACCCAGATGTTCATTTAAAGATCCAATCCCTGAGACAATGGGTCTCATGGGGGGGATTTTCATATCCTTGTGAATTTTTGGGAGACCATGCATGATAGGGATAATAGGATGAGACACTGTGAGATAATCAGTTTGTTTTTTGGTTAGAATGCCAAGGCTGAAACCCTCATTGATAATTTGGATAATCTCACTTTTAAATTTATCAGTGGGATTTGTATGGAGTTTTTCATATACATCACTGTCAGACAAGAGAGACATAATTTGAGAATGATAATCCTCTTTATTCAGGATAACTACCATACCACCCTTGTCCGACATTTTAATTATTATATCTGACATACTTTTGATCTCATCTAATGCAGTTTTCTGGGCTTTTGTTAAATTGGAATGATTTCTGCTGCTGCCCATTTTAACCCTATCATGAAGGATTTTTAAATCCCTCTCTATCACCTCCTGGTATTTAGTCATGCAATCAGGCCTGGATTGAATGGGATAAAAAGAGGGATTTTTTGTTTTAAACACAGGTGCATGAATGGTATCAGATTCATTATCATAGGAATGAGTAGACAAACTAAACAAAGTGTTGAGAGATACCTGTTCTCTGAAAGACAAGTCAGTAAATTCATTATTATATGTCAGCGACTCCTGCAAAGGGGTCTCATCAGAATGATTTAAAAAATGCTTTTTGATGGTAAGGTCTCGCATAAACTTATTGACGTCCAAAATAGTAGAAAAAAGATTGAAATTCTGATCGGGCACAAAATTCAGACCTAAGGACAAAACATCTAATTGCGTTTTGGTAAAGTCTCGTGCAGATAAATTCAAGACATTATCATGGTTTATTATTTGCGATAATTCTTCCTGCGGCGTGTAATCATGACATGATCTTTGTCGGTGTTTTCTGCCACCCCGCCTTTTACGTTTTTTGAATGACGAAAAAACGTTTGTGGTGTGAACACTGTCATTAGAGGAAACACTCAGATTATTGTCAGATGAATCCAACTCAGAGGATGTAAAACAGACATGTGGTTTAGATACCGGTTCATTGAGAGCATGGTTGCGTTTTAAAATAGATTTAGGAGTTCTATGACCGACCCAATGAGCACAAGTCAAAGACTTTCTTAGTTGGAGGATCACAAAGATCTTAGCAGGAAAATATTTTTTTTCCGATATGTCTCAATTTGGACATCAGAATCATGAATGTCTTGCCATTATATGAACCCTCATTCAAATATATCAGTATTAATTTTCAGAGAGCGCATTATTGTACAAATTTTCAAGATGTCAGATAATCTCTCTCATACTCTGGGAAATAAGTTTTAAATGTTGGACCAATATGTCACTTTGCAAAATGTCAAGAAAACTTAAAATAATGAAGCACTGGATCATAATTAAGAAATATTCATGTAATTACATGCTATTTATATAAAAAGTGCTATACTGTGCAATTGATCTTATAGGCTTGAAACTATTTTAGAAACGAAAATCAGTCGCTGAACATTGCAGGATTAAAGAATGTTTTTCTCTCTGATATGTTCATCTGACAAAATTTGATTTTTCGCATGCTAATGACAGTGTTTCACTTCACAAGTCAGGTATTAAATGTAAACGTCAGTCCGGGTGGAGAAGCACGATCCTGACACAATGACTTCTGATTTATCACCCAGAATCATTGGTCCAAAAAAAAACAAGTGATCCATTCTTAATTTTATTTCTTGCATGATTTATTTGCAAAATTGTGTTTGTTTAGTTTTTTGTCCGTTTTTTCATCTTTTTTCTATGTAAATTTTTAAGGACTGTCAAATCACTGAATTCTATGTGATGCCTTACCAGTCTTAAAAGCCCTTTTAATATTACTGATAAAGATCCCTTGTGACAAGGAGTCTGCTGACTTTAAAATGCATATTCATGTTTTTGTCAATAGAGAAGGTATTTAAAGCGATCCTTTGTTTATTTGTCGTATCATTCACTTGATAAGAATGATCCTTTCTGCAACCGGTGAGCTGGTTAGCGAAAAACATTACATGTCTTTTGATATCCTTCATTCAATATTTCAGTATTGAAAGTGGACTCATCATTAAGCTGCACAGTTTATAGGATCTGATTTTGTTCAAGAAGATCTTCATAAGGGTAAAAGTGTGTCGGTGATATTCAATTCCAATGGTTATGAAATACAACAAATGGAAAACTTTGCTTAGAGAAACAAAGTGTGTGGATATATACTAAAATTTCACAGATAGACAAGGGTGGCATTGTATTATCCCATACAATTTTTCTGAATTTTCTTGAAGAGTGGATCAGAATCATAATTGTCTTCAAATATGAATCATAGTCAAAATGAGGTAATAATTAATTCAGAAAAAAATGAATATGCAGAATGCGCTCACTGAATTAAATCTGACTCATATGACTCACTTGGCTAAAATGCAAGATAAGTACCTAGAATAGGATATCATGGATCGGAAGAAATTTCTGATCTAAGAGATATTCCGAAGTCTATGACTGGCATTGGACGGTCATAAACTCCTAAATCTATTTAAAACGCAACCATGCTCTCAATGAACCGGTATCTAAACAACATGTCTGTTTTACATCCTCTGAGTTGGATTCATCTGACAATAATCTGAGTGTTTCCTCTAAATGACAGTGTTCACACCACAACGTTTTTTCGTCATTCAAAAAACGTAAAAGGCGGGGTGGCAGAAAACACCGACAAAGATCATGTCATGATTACACGCCGCAGGAAGAATTATCGCAAATAATAAACCATGATAATGTCTTGAATTTATCTGCACGAGACTTTACCAAAACGCAATTAGATGTTTTGTCCTTAGGTCTGAATTTTGTGCCCGATCAGAATTTCAATCTTTTTTCTACTATTTTGGACGTCAATAAGTTTATGCGAGACCTTACCATCAAAAAGCATTTTTTAAATCATTCTGATGAGACCCCTTTGCAGGAGTCGCTGACATATAATAATGAATTTACTGACTTGTCTTTCAGAGAACAGGTATCTCTCAACACTTTGTTTAGTTTGTCTACTCATTCCTATGATAATGAATCTGATACCATTCATGCACCTGTGTTTAAAACAAAAAATCCCTCTTTTTATCCCATTCAATCCAGGCCTGATTGCATGACTAAATACCAGGAGGTGATAGAGAGGGATTTAAAAATCCTTCATGATAGGGTTAAAATGGGCAGCAGCAGAAATCATTCCAATTTAACAAAAGCCCAGAAAACTGCATTAGATGAGATCAAAAGTATGTCAGATATAATAATTAAAATGTCGGACAAGGGTGGCATGGTAGTTATCCTGAATAAAGAGGATTATCATTCTCAAATTATGTCTCTCTTGTCTGACAGTGATGTATATGAAAAACTCCATACAAATCCCACTGATAAATTTAAAAGTGAGATTATCCAAATATCAATGAGGGTTTCAGCCTTGGCATTTTAACCAAAAAACAAATTGATTATCTCACAGTGTCTCATCCTATTATCCCTATCATGCATGGTCTCCCAAAAATTCACAAGGATATGAAAATCCCCCCATGAGACCTATTGTCTCAGGGATTGGATCTTTAAATGAACATCTGGGTGAATGGGTTGACTCACTACTTCAACCACTAGTACAAATCACTCCTGGTTATATTAAAGATTCTAAAGAAGTGCTGAGAATGTTTTCCAAGAAAATCTGGTCTAAAGAAATACTTGGTTATGTTGTGATGTGACTTCTTTATATACCTGTATACCTTACAATGTTGCCATGACAGCGCTGCAGTTTGTCTTAACGAAATTCAGTAATTATTCCCAGGATCTCATTAATTATATTTTACAAGTTATTCAATTTTTATTAACCCACAATTTTTTCTCATTTGACAATAAATTTTTTTTACAAAAATCTGGCGTGGCGATGGGTGCGAAATTTCGCGCCATCCCTAGCTAATCTTGTTATGTCATATTGGGAATATTTTTTTATTTTTTCAGCTACTAATCCATTTATTGACTCGATTGCTTGGTATGGTAGATATATTGATGATTTACTCATCATTTGGAGTGGTGATGTACCTGCCATATCCGGATTTATTGATTATATCAATTCTAATTCATTCAACATACATTTTACTCATAAATTTCATCATAACAAAATTTCTTTTTTGGATCTTGATTTATATGGGGTACATGACTCTGTTATTATTACTAAAACGTTCAGCAAACCTTGTGCTGGTAATTCTATCTTGCATGCAGCAAGCAGTCACCCCAAACATACTATTAAATCGATTCCTTTGGGTGAATATACCAGAATTTTGAGAAACTGCAGCGATCCTACAGCTTTGGAAACGGAATTTAATTGTGTGGATACAAAATTAAAAAACAGAAATTATCCTAAATGGTCATTAAAAAGAGCACGAACAATTGTAAGTAATAAAAACAGAGAGGATCTCATTAGTGGAGGGCGACAACAAAAAAATGATCTTGCAGTGAAACCATATTTTTGTGCTCAATATAGTCCTCAATTTGGGGACATCAAAAAAATCATTTTGAGATCGCTGCCTATTTTATATGAAGATCCCTCTCTTGCTGACATTCTTTCATCAGGTATTAATGTTGTTTCAAGGAAAGCGCCATCTATTGGTAACAAAGTTTCTCCAAGCATGTTCAGTAATAATTTCTCTTCTCATAAAACATCGTGGTTAGAACATAAAGGTTTTTATAAATGTGGCCACAATAGATGTGCACTTTGCAAATATGTTTGTGTAACGAAAACCTTTGAAAATAATGACAGCACTGCGATTTATACCATTAACAAATATATCAATTGTAATTCATGCTATGTGGTATATAAAATTATGTGCACTACTTGCAATTTATCTTATATAGGCTGCACTACTAGGAAACTAAAAATCAGGATCGCTGAACATTTGCAGGATGTAAAGAATGTTTCTTCGAATCGCAATATTTCTGCTGCTGCTAAACATTTTATTTTTCAGCATGCTCGCAATGTTTCTTCCTTCCAAGTCACAGGTATTGAAAGTGTTAACCTGTCTGCCCGAGGTGGAGATGCACGTCAGCGACTCCTCACACGTGAAGCTTTCTGGATCTTTAATCTACATACCAGACATCCATTTGGTCTCAACAAAAGAAACGAATTGATGTTCCATTATTAATTTTATTTCTTTGCATTTATTTTATTTGTGCAAATATTGTGTTGTTTTTTTTTTTTTTTTTTCTTTATTCGTTATGTGAAAATTGTTAAAGGACTTGTCAAAAATCACATGACATTTTTTCTGATCGTGATTGGTCTTCCTTTGTCTTAAATATGTGCCTTTGTCTGAATATGTCAGCTGTGATAAAGATCCCTGTGATCGAAACGCGTAGCCTTGTCCTGAGCTTGTCCAGGAGCATGCCATTATTCATGTTTTTATGAATCAATAAAGATGAAGATTTTATTGAAGCTGGATCCCTTTTTCCTTCATTTTCTCATGTATCTTCACGTTTGATCAAGCGGAGGATCCGTGCTTCTACAAACCGGTGAGCTGGTTAGCGTTCTTATATTTGTACTTTTGATTACCGTGCCCCCGGTTTCATGCTCAATATTTTCAAGTATTTTGAAAGTGGACTCAGTCATTAAGCTCAGGCACCAGCTTTATTATGGCATCTATTTTTGTTCAAGACAGATCTGTCAAAGCGGCACAAGTGTTTTCTGGTGATATTAACGAAATTCCAGACATGCCTGATCTGAATGAAAATATCAACAAAATGGAAAAACTTTTGCTTCAAGAAACAAAGTTGTGGTGGGATCATACTACCCTCCAAAATTATCTAGCTAAGGATATGATTCCAAGGGGGCTTCGTATTAAAAAAATCCCCACTACAATTTTTTCTGACATTTTCATTGAAGAGTGGAATCAGATACTCAGTAATTGTTCTTGCAAACTAATGCAACTCATAGTCAAATATGAGAGTAATAAATTGGAGGATATTCAGAAACAAATGAATGATGCAGATACTGCGCTCACTGAATTTAAATCGTTGACTCAGTATGACTCACTTGTGGCTAAAATGCAAGATAATGTCTCTAGCCTAGAAAAGGATATCATGGATCGGAAAAAAAGAAAATTTTCTCGTGATCTAAGAGACTATTCAACCAAGAAAGTCTATGACTGGGGCCATTGGGAGCGGGGTCATAGAACTCCTAAATCTATTTTAAAACGCAACCATGCTCTCAATGAACCGGTATCTAAACCACATGTCTGTTTTACATCCTCTGAGTTGGATTCATCTGACAATAATCTGAGTGTTTCCTCTAATGACAGTGTTCACACCACAAAGTTTTTTCGTCATTCAAAAAACGTAAAAGGCGGGGTGGCAGAAAACACCGACAAAGATCATGTCATGATTACACGCCGCAGGAAGAATTAATCGCAAATAATAAAACCATGATAATGTCTTGAATTTTTTTCTGTTACGAGACTTACCACAAAGCATTAATCTTCTGTAGATTTGCGAGTCCTGAATTAATACTAATTTTCTGACTTTTTTCAGAGTAAGTATTTCAGACCTTTACATCAGATTTTCTAAATCATTCTATGATAATTGAGACCTGAATATCCAATTAATGATCTACTGTCTTTCAGAGAACAGTATTTCACACTTTGTTTTTGTACTCATTCCATGATGATCGATCCACGCCTGATTAACAAAACCTTTTGACATTAATCAGCTATGCATGAAAATGAGGTGATAGAGAGGGATTTAAAAATCCTTCATGATAGGGTTAAAATGGGCAGCAGCAGAAATCATTCCAATTTAACAAAAGCCCAGAAAACTATAGATAATCAAAATATAGATAGATAAATAATGATATTAATAAAATGTCGGACAAGGTGGCATGGTAGTTATCCTGAATAAAGAGGATTATCATTCTCAAATTATGTCTCTCTTGTCTGACAGTGATGTATATGAAAAACTCCATACAAATCCCACTGATAAATTTAAAAGTGAGATTATCCAAATGATCAATGAGGGTTTCAGCCTTGGCATTTTAACCAAAAAACAAATTGATTATCTCACAGTGTCTCATCCTATTATCCCTATCATGCATGGTCTCCCAAAATTCACAAGGATATGAAAATCCCCCCATGAGACCTATTGTCTCAGGGATTGGATCTTTAAATGAACATCTGGGTGAATGGGTTGACTCACTACTTCAACCACTAGTACAAATCACTCCTGGTTATATTAAAGATTCTAAAGAAGTGCTGAGAATGTTTTCCAAGAAAATCTGGTCTAAAGAAAATACTTGGTTATGTTGTGATGTGACTTCTTTATATACCTGTATACCTTACAATGTTGCCATGACAGCGCTGCAGTTTGTCTTAACGAAATTCAGTAATTATTCCCAGGATCTCATTAATTATATTTTACAAGTTATTCAATTTTTATTAACCCACAATTTTTTCTCATTTGACAATAATTTTTTTTACAAAAATCTGGCGTGGCGATGGGTGCGAAATTCGCGCCATCCCTAGCTAATCTTGTTATGTCATATTGGGAATATTTTTTTATTTTTTCAGCTACTAATCCATTTATTGACTCGATTGCTTGGTATGGTAGATATATTGATGATTTACTCATCATTTGGAGTGGTGATGTACCTGCCATATCCGGATTTATTGATTATATCAATTCTAATTCATTCAACATACATTTTACTCATAAATTTCATCATAACAAAATTTCTTTTTTGGATCTTGATTTATATGGGGTACATGACTCTGTTATTATTACTAAAACGTTCAGCAAACCTTGTGCTGGTAATTCTATCTTGCATGCAGCAAGCAGTCACCCCAAACATACTATTAAATCGATTCCTTTGGGTGAATATACCAGAATTTTGAGAAACTGCAGCGATCCTACAGCTTTGGAAACGGAATTTAATTGTGTGGATACAAAATTAAAAAACAGAAATTATCCTAAATGGTCATTAAAAAGAGCACGAACAATTGTAAGTAATAAAAACAGAGAGGATCTCATTAGTGGAGGGCGACAACAAAAAAATGATCTTGCAGTGAAACCATATTTTTGTGCTCAATATAGTCCTCAATTTGGGGACATCAAAAAAATCATTTTGAGATCGCTGCCTATTTTATATGAAGATCCCTCTCTTGCTGACATTCTTTCATCAGGTATTAATGTTGTTTCAAGGAAAGCGCCATCTATTGGTAACAAAGTTTCTCCAAGCATGTTCAGTAATAATTTCTCTTCTCATAAAACATCGTGGTTAGAACATAAAGGTTTTTATAAATGTGGCCACAATAGATGTGCACTTTGCAAATATGTTTGTGTAACGAAAACCTTTGAAAATAATGACAGCACTGCGATTTATACCATTAACAAATATATCAATTGTAATTCATGCTATGTGGTATATAAAATTATGTGCACTACTTGCAATTTATCTTATATAGGCTGCACTACTAGGAAACTAAAAATCAGGATCGCTGAACATTTGCAGGATGTAAAGAATGTTTCTTCGAATCGCAATATTTCTGCTGCTGCTAAACATTTTATTTTTCAGCATGCTCGCAATGTTTCTTCCTTCCAAGTCACAGGTATTGAAAGTGTTAACCTGTCTGCCCGAGGTGGAGATGCACGTCAGCGACTCCTCACACGTGAAGCTTTCTGGATCTTTAATCTACATACCAGACATCCATTTGGTCTCAACAAAAGAAACGAATTGATGTTCCATTATTAATTTTATTTCTTTGCATTTATTTTATTTGTGCAAATATTGTGTTTTTTTTTTTTTTTTTTTTTTTCTTTATTCGTTATGTGAAAATTGTTAAAGGACTTGTCAAAAATCACATGACATTTTTTCTGATCGTGATTGGTCTTCCTTTGTCTTAAATATGTGCCTTTGTCTGAATATGTCAGCTGTGATAAAGATCCCTGTGATCGAAACGCGTAGCCTTGTCCTGAGCTTGTCCAGGAGCATGCCATTATTCATGTTTTTATGAATCAATAAAGATGAAGATTTTATTGAAGCTGGATCCCTTTTTCCTTCATTTTCTCATGTATCTTCACGTTTGATCAAGCGGAGGATCCGTGCTTCTACAAACCGGTGAGCTGGTTAGCGTTCTTATATTTGTACTTTTGATTACCGTGCCCCGGTTTCATGCTCAATATTTTCAAGTATTTTGAAAGTGGACTCAGTCATTAAGCTCAGGCACCAGCTTTATTATGGCATCTATTTTTGTTCAAGACAGATCTGTCAAAGCGGCACAAGTGTTTTCTGGTGATATTAACGAAATTCCAGACATGCCTGATCTGAATGAAAATATCAACAAAATGGAAAAACTTTTGCTTCAAGAAACAAAGTTGTGGTGGGATCATACTACCCTCCAAAATTATCTAGCTAAGGATATGATTCCAAGGGGGCTTCGTATTAAAAAAATCCCCACTACAATTTTTTCTGACATTTTCATTGAAGAGTGGAATCAGATACTCAGTAATTGTTCTTGCAAACTAATGCAACTCATAGTCAAATATGAGAGTAATAAATTGGAGGATATTCAGAAACAAATGAATGATGCAGATACTGCGCTCACTGAATTTAAATCGTTGACTCAGTATGACTCACTTGTGGCTAAAATGCAAGATAATGTCTCTAGCCTAGAAAAGGATATCATGGATCGGAAAAAAAGAAAATTTTCTCGTGATCTAAGAGACTATTCAACCAAGAAAGTCTATGACTGGGGCCATTGGGAGCGGGGTCATAGAACTCCTAAATCTATTTTAAAACGCAACCATGCTCTCAATGAACCGGTATCTAAACCACATGTCTGTTTTACATCCTCTGAGTTGGATTCATCTGACAATAATCTGAGTGTTTCCTCTAATGACAGTGTTCACACCACAAAGTTTTTTCGTCATTCAAAAAACGTAAAAGGCGGGGTGGCAGAAAACACCGACAAAGATCATGTCATGATTACACGCCGCAGGAAGAATTATCGCAAATAATAAACCATGATAATGTCTTGAATTTATCTGCACGAGACTTTACCAAAACGCAATTAGATGTTTTGTCCTTAGGTCTGAATTTTGTGCCCGATCAGAATTTCAATCTTTTTTCTACTATTTTGGACGTCAATAAGTTTATGCGAGACCTTACCATCAAAAAGCATTTTTTAAATCATTCTGATGAGACCCCTTTGCAGGAGTCGCTGACATATAATAATGAATTTTCTGACTTGTCTTTCAGAGAACAGGTATCTCTCAACACTTTGTTTAGTTTGTCTACTCATTCCTATGATAATGAATCTGATACCATTCATGCACCTGTGTTTAAAACAAAAAATCCCTCTTTTTATCCCATTCAATCCAGGCCTGATTGCATGACTAAATACCAGGAGGTGATAGAGAGGGATTTAAAAATCCTTCATGATAGGGTTAAAATGGGCAGCAGCAGAAATCATTCCAATTTAACAAAAGCCCAGAAAACTGCATTAGATGAGATCAAAAGTATGTCAGATATAATAATTAAAATGTCGGACAAGGGTGGCATGGTAGTTATCCTGAATAAAGAGGATTATCATTCTCAAATTATGTCTCTCTTGTCTGACAGTGATGTATATGAAAAACTCCATACAAATCCCACTGATAAATTTAAAAGTGAGATTATCCAAATGATCAATGAGGGTTTCAGCCTTGGCATTTTAACCAAAAAACAAATTGATTATCTCACAGTGTCTCATCCTATTATCCCTATCATGCATGGTCTCCCAAAAATTCACAAGGATATGAAAATCCCCCCCATGAGACCTATTGTCTCAGGGATTGGATCTTTAAATGAACATCTGGGTGAATGGGTTGACTCACTACTTCAACCACTAGTACAAATCACTCCTGGTTATATTAAAGATTCTAAAGAAGTGCTGAGAATGTTTTCCAAGAAAATCTGGTCTAAAGAAAATACTTGGTTATGTTGTGATGTGACTTCTTTATATACCTGTATACCTTACAATGTTGCCATGACAGCGCTGCAGTTTGTCTTAACGAAATTCAGTAATTATTCCCAGGATCTCATTAATTATATTTTACAAGTTATTCAATTTTTATTAACCCACAATTTTTTCTCATTTGACAATAATTTTTTTTTACAAAAATCTGGCGTGGCGATGGGTGCGAAATTCGCGCCATCCCTAGCTAATCTTGTTATGTCATATTGGGAATATTTTTTTATTTTTTCAGCTACTAATCCATTTATTGACTCGATTGCTTGGTATGGTAGATATATTGATGATTTACTCATCATTTGGAGTGGTGATGTACCTGCCATATCCGGATTTATTGATTATATCAATTCTAATTCATTCAACATACATTTTACTCATAAATTTCATCATAACAAAATTTCTTTTTTGGATCTTGATTTATATGGGGTACATGACTCTGTTATTATTACTAAAACGTTCAGCAAACCTTGTGCTGGTAATTCTATCTTGCATGCAGCAAGCAGTCACCCCAAACATACTATTAAATCGATTCCTTTGGGTGAATATACCAGAATTTTGAGAAACTGCAGCGATCCTACAGCTTTGGAAACGGAATTTAATTGTGTGGATACAAAATTAAAAAACAGAAATTATCCTAAATGGTCATTAAAAAGAGCACGAACAATTGTAAGTAATAAAAACAGAGAGGATCTCATTAGTGGAGGGCGACAACAAAAAAATGATCTTGCAGTGAAACCATATTTTTGTGCTCAATATAGTCCTCAATTTGGGGACATCAAAAAAATCATTTTGAGATCGCTGCCTATTTTATATAAAGATCCCTCTCTTGCTGACATTCTTTCATCAGGTATTAATGTTGTTTCAAGGAAAGCGCCATCTATTGGTAACAAAGTTTCTCCAAGCATGTTCAGTAATAATTTCTCTTCTCATAAAACATCGTGGTTAGAACATAAAGGTTTTTATAAATGTGGCCACAATAGATGTGCACTTTGCAAATATGTTTGTGTAACGAAAACCTTTGAAAATAATGACAGCACTGCGATTTATACCATTAACAAATATATCAATTGTAATTCATGCTATGTGGTATATAAAATTATGTGCACTACTTGCAATTTATCTTATATAGGCTGCACTACTAGGAAACTAAAAATCAGGATCGCTGAACATTTGCAGGATGTAAAGAATGTTTCTTCGAATCGCAATATTTCTGCTGCTGCTAAACATTTTATTTTTCAGCATGCTCGCAATGTTTCTTCCTTCCAAGTCACAGGTATTGAAAGTGTTAACCTGTCTGCCCGAGGTGGAGATGCACGTCAGCGACTCCTCACACGTGAAGCTTTCTGGATCTTTAATCTACATACCAGACATCCATTTGGTCTCAACAAAAGAAACGAATTGATGTTCCATTATTAATTTTATTTCTTTGCATTTATTTTATTTGTGCAAATATTGTGTTTTTTTTTTTTTTTTTTTTTTCTTTATTCGTTATGTGAAAATTGTTAAAGGACTTGTCAAAAATCACATGACATTTTTTCTGATCGTGATTGGTCTTCCTTTGTCTTAAATATGTGCCTTTGTCTGAATATGTCAGCTGTGATAAAGATCCCTGTGATCGAAACGCGTAGCCTTGTCCTGAGCTTGTCCAGGAGCATGCCATTATTCATGTTTTTATGAATCAATAAAGATGAAGATTTTATTGAAGCTGGATCCCTTTTTCCTTCATTTTCTCATATTTCTCCTTGAAAGCCTGAGAAATATGGATGGTTCAAGACATTGTTCAGAAGAACAGCATGCATTGATTAAAAAGTTGATCGGCGGGGGTAAAACTTATAAAGAAGTGCAGACAATGATCGGCTGTTCAGCTAAAATGATCTCCAATGCTTTAAAATGGAAAGCCAAACCAGAGAGACGTGGAAGAAAACAGAAGACTCCCATTCGAAAGGATGGAAGAATAGCCAGAATGGCAAAGGATCAGGTAATGATCAGCTCCAGGATGATCAAAGACAGTCTCAAGTTACCTGTGAGTACTGTGACAGATGACGCCTGTGTGACTCTAATCTCTCAGCAAGAAGTCCCCGCAAAATCCCACTGTTAAAAAAAAAAAAATGCACTGAAGCAGATGCAATGTGCCAAAGAACACATCAACTGGACTGAAGAGAAATGGAGAAACATTTTGTGGACTGGTGAAAGTAAATTTGCTCTTTTTGGGTCCAAGGGCCACAGTTCATCAGACGACCCCCAAACTGTGACGTCCGTCTGCTGCGGATCTGAGCTACCGTTAAGACAGCAGCCAGAGAAACCCCGAGACCCTTTACCCCTATACAGGGATCTAGAATTACAGCGGAGCCCAAGGGGTAGCTGCAGTGGCGTAGCGTGGGGGGGGCAGGAGGGGCGGTCCGCCCCAGGCGGCACATGTGTGTGGGGGCGGCGCAGCAGCAATTCCATACCCCAACAGTCCCGATTCTAACCCCTCCCACCCGCTGTCTTGGTCAGGACACTATGTGTCCTGCAGTGAGAAGTTGCCACGCCCCCCATGCACCCCTTCCTTGCCCTCCCAACTTCGCACAGCCAGCATTTACCATTGCTGTGCTGTGCTTTGTAAAGGTGCGAGCAGGACCTGTGATGAGGTCACAGGAGGGAGGAGTTAGGTGTCACATGATCAGGCCCCTGTGTGCAGGAAGCTGCTGTACTGGTCATCATGGTGCTGGATGATGGTAAGTTTATATGTGGGATCATAAGGGGTTTACAGTGTGGATGTAGCTGAGCTGTGTGTGCATGAGGTGTACGGTGCGGAGCCGTGTGTACGAGGTGTACGGAGCGGAGCCGTGTGTGTACGAGGTGTACGGAGCGGAGCCGTGTGTGTACGAGGTGTACGGAGCGAAGCCGTGTGTGTACGAGGTGTACGGAGCGGAGCCGTGTGTGTACGAGGTGTACGGAGCGGAGCCGTGTGTGTACCAGGTGTACGGAGCGGAGCCGTGTGTGTACGAGGTGTACGGAGCAAAGCCGTGTGTGTACGAGGTGTACGGAGCGGAGCCGTGTGTGTACGAGGTGTACGGAGCGGAGCCGTGTGTGTACGAGGTGTACGGAGCGGAGCCGTGTGTGTACGAGGTGTACGGAGCGGAGCCGTGTGTGTACGAGGTGTACGGAGCGGAGCCGTGTGTGTACGAGGTGTACGGAGCAAAGCCGTGTGTGTACGAGGTGTACGGAGCAAAGCCGTGTGTGTACGCGGTGTACGGAGCGGAGGTGTACGGAGCGGAGCCGTGTGTGTACGAGGTGTACGGAGCGGAGCCGTGTGTGTACGAGGTGTACAGAGCGGAGCCGTGTGTATACGAGGTGTATGGAGCAAAGCCGTGTGTGTACGAGGTGTACGGAGCAAAGCCGTGTGTGTACGAGGTGTACGGAGCAAAGCCGTGTGTGTACGAGGTGTACGGAGCAAAGCCGTGTGTGTACGAGGTGTACGGAGCGGAGGTGTACGGAGCGGAGCCGTGTGTGTACGAGGTGTACGGAGCGGAGCCGTGTGTGTACGAGGTGTACGGAGCGGAGCAGTGTGTGTACGAGGTGTACGGAGCGGAGCCGTGTGTATACGAGGTGTACGGAGCAAAGCCGTGTGTGTACAAGGTGTACGGAGCAAAGCCGTGTGTGTACGAGGTGTACGGAGCAAAGCCATGTGTACGAGGTGTACGGAGCAAAGCCGTGTGTGTACGAGGTGTACGGAGCAAAGCCGTGTGTGTACGAGGTGTACGGAGCAAAGCCGTGTGTGTACGAGGTGTACGGAGCGGAGCCGTGTGTGTATGAGGTGTACGGAGCAAAGCCGTGTGTGTATGAGGTGTACGGAGCGGAGCCGTGTGTGTATGAGGTGTACGGAGCAAAGCCGTGTGTGTACGAGGTGTACGGAGCGGAGCCTTGTGCGTGCGAGGTGTGTGGAGCGGAGCCGTGTGTGTACAGGGCCACAAAGAGCGGAGCCGCGCATGTACAAGGGTCCTGTTACTTGCGGGATCTGTGTGCTTGGGGGCTGCAGGGGGGAAGGAGGGGTGCCATTATGTGCATGGGTCTGCGTGGGGACGGAGCGAATGCTGTTATCTGTGTAGGGCTGGGACCCTGTCCCGCTGTCCTGGCCGGGAGGTTTACTTTCCCGCATTAGAATCGTACATGCGGAAACCCGGGGACCTCCCACACGTTTTGGCAGCCACACGTCACGTTCCACAGGAGGTGACGTGTTGTAAGTCAGCTGAACGCTGGAAATGACCGCTGACCTCATTTCCGGCGGTCAGCTTACAGCAGCAGGTACTGTAACTCGTTCTCGGGAGTCTTCAGAACGGCGACGCATCGAGCCGCTGGATCTGTTGGAGTGAAAGCCGGGTATTGTACGGACCGCTGCATACAATACCCGACTCTCACTGAGCGAGACAAGCAGGATGTGGGGATCTCAACATGGGATCTGTTCAACAGATGAAGAGATCCCCAGATCCTGCCTGTCTCGCTCAGTGAGAGCCGGGTATTGAATGGAGCGCTGCATAGCTGGTGAGATCCCCACATCCTGGGGAAATGAGGTCAGCGATGGAACGTGACTTGTGGCTGACAGAATGTGTGGGAGGTCCCCGGGGTTTCCGTATGTACGATTCTAATGCGGAAAGTAAACCGCCTGGCCGGGACAGCGGACAGGGTCCCGAAATCGGGACTGTCCCGCTGAAACCGGGACGGTTGAGAGGTATGTGTTTATAATTATTGTTTATGAAACAGTGTGATCAGCAGTGCTAAATGGGTGTGGTCAGGGCGTGGATATGGGTGTGACCAGTGAAATGGTGTGGCTAGGGGTGTGGCCTAAAATTTGCCGCCCCGGGCGCCACAAACAGTTGCTACGCCACTGGGTAGCTGCCTATGACCGCAGTGGACCGAAGCAGGAAGGTCGCCAGGAAGGGAATAAAAAGCGAGACCAAATGCGTAGTCAGAAGTCCAAAGGTAAAAACCGGGAGGGCAGCAAAGGTACAAAATCGGCAGGCTAATGAAGGGTCCAAATCCAGGCCAAAGTCAGAGTCAAAAATAGCAATAAACACTAGCACACTGGGGAAACCAAGACTATATCTGGCGGCCTGCAAGCCAGGCTCCAAGGTATTTGAAGGGCATGGCTACGTCTCACAGGCTCACAGTCTGATGACCTCATCAGGACCACCCCCAGAACCAGGCCAGATAGTGATGCATGACTGACACCAACCACTTCACCTCTGACAGAAGAGCGAAGCCTGCGGTCACCAGACGCCTGCGCAGGGACCCCTTCTCTGTCACCAACATCACCCACAGGAGAAACATGGCGATGCCCAGCGGCAGAGGCCGGTGTCAAAGGAGCGGAACCATATCACCGGCATGAGCCGAAGGAGTCCGGCGCCTCCCAGTGGCCGAGGCAGGAACACCAGCCACTGAGTCCAACGGCGACATGACACAAACTCTGCATTCAAGCCCCAGTACACTCTAAAAACAGTGAAGCATGGTGATGCAAGCATCATGATATGGGCATAGAGGAAAACGAAGGGAGGTATCACTCATGCGCTGCTGAGATAAAATCCTTAAAATCAAATCGTTTATTAAAACATGTTTACAAGTCAACGCGTTTCGAATTCACGCCTGACCTCTTCATCGGGACAAACCTCAAAAGAGTTTTGGTGTGACCTTGAAACGCATTGAATTGTAAATCTGTTTTAATAAACAATTTGGTTTTAAGGATTTTATCTCAGCAGCGCATGAGTGATACCTCCCTTTGTTTTCCTCTATACCAGTGGTCGTCCTTTCAACTGGTATCTGTGCAGCAGCTGTTATATGCTGTTCATCATGTGTTGCCATTAAGCAACTTGGCAAGGTGAGCGTATCTCATTTTTTCCTGACATCCTATTGTCATTGGATAAGACCCTATTGTGCTTATTTTCTTCGAAGTTATACTCCTATGATATGGGCATGTTACTCCATGTAATATGGACGCGACGCCACTCCCATGGGCGTGGCCTCCATATTCATGGCCTTAATGAGCGGTATTACGTCACCGCTCAGCGCTGGAGAGCTGCAGGAAGCCGGGAGAACGCAGGATTGCCGGCCGGGACGTTCAGCGATGGCACGGGAGGGTGAGTATGATGGAGGAGGATGGGGGGAGCATGGAGGAGGACAAGGAGCACGGAGCAGGACGGGGGGAGGACGGAGAGCACGGAGCAGAACGGGGGGAGGACGGAGAGCACGGAGCAGAACAGGGGGAGGACGGAGAGCATGGAGCAGAACGGGGGGAGGACGGAGAGCACGGAGCAGGACGGAGAGCACGGAGCAGGACGGGGGTGGGCACAGAGGAGAATGGGGGAGCGCAGAGCTGGATGGGGGAGCACGGAGCAGGACGGGGGAGGATGGAAAGCATGGAGCAGGACAGGATAATGGAGCAGGAGGAGGGGAGCACAGAGGAGAATGGGGGCGCACAGAGCTGGATGGGGGAGCACAGAGCAGGATGGCAACTTATACACCCGGCTTATACGCGAGTCAATAAGTTTTCAAAGTTTTTTGTGGCAAAATTAGGGGGGTCGGCTTATACACGGGTCGGCTTATACACGAGTATATACGGTACATTTCTCTTCATGTTATTAATTAGAAAACAGTGTGCAATGTTCCCAATGCTGGAAATAAAAACTAGTATAAAGATTTTGTGATTAACTCATGTTTTTGAACACACTGCTATTATTTTGAACACTACCGTATAGGATAAATGAGGCTGTTAATTCAAGGCAAAAGACTCACGATCAGTCTAGGAATTGTGTTTTGTAAAAAAAAGGATGTGTAAATTCATCAATACTCAAAATATTTTGCTGGTGTTACAGTCAAACCCTTTATTGATGTCATCGTGGGGTATAAGGATAGCAGTTAAGTGGATTTTCTCTCAATATTGTTCTTTTACTCACAACCACAATTTATTATATTACATTCACTAAAGTTAGTTATGCTAAAATTCCAATTTGGCAATTCACTCCAATTTGGCCAGGAAATTTGATTCAAATTTAATCAAATTCACAGTATTTTGCCCTGAAATTCCTCCACACTCCAGAACATAATAAACATATACTCTACTGACCCAGTCCTCATCTGTCCCACAACTCAGCCTTGCTCAGGTTGTCTTCTTCAATCTTGACAATGGCGTGTGAAGGGCCCACTGATGACAGCCCCTACTTCAGCTGGATGTGCACCCTTGAACACACAGTCACCTGAAGTGTATTATTGTTTTGTTTTTTTTCTGTGTATTGAACAACAGCAGGGCCATATACCAGGATGGAGCCCAGGATGAGAACCACATATCAGGATGAGAGCTGCATACCAGGATGGGCTATGCATTATAGTATATGGAGGAGTATGGAGACTGTATTATACTATATGGAAGACTATGGGGGTGCATTATACTACATGGAGGTCTATGGTTGTGCAGTATACTACATGGATGCTATGGGCTGTGCATTATACTGTATGGAGGACTATGGGGAGTGAATTACACTTCTGATATGGGGCCCCATGACTTCTATGTTCACCCCTGACGAGTATAATGGCTTACTTTTTTTCCCTATACATTAAAGAACAGCGGCAGAACGGGGGTTACATATACCAGGATGGGGCCCAAGATAAGAGACATAAACCAGAATGAAGTGGATATATATATATATATATATATATATTATACACACATATACAGTATGTATATATATATATATATATATATACACACACATATACATACACACACACACATATATATATACATATACACACTGCTCCAAAAATATAGGGAACACTAATATACAACATCCTAGATATCACTGAATTAAATATTCCAGTTGCAAATCTTTATTATATATTGGAATGCGTTGAGGACAATAAAACCTAAAAATGATCAATGTAAATCAAAATTAATATCCCATGGAGGACTGGATTTGGAATGATGTTCAAAATCAAAGTGGAAACTCAAATTACAGGCTGATCCAACTTCATACATCAATACAAGGAAATGATGCTTAGTTGTGAGTGCGGCCTCCATGTACCTGTATGACCAAAACAACAGCCAGAAAGGATGAGAACAGAAAAATGGTTTGTGGTCACCACCTGCGGAACCACACCTTTATAGCAGTTGTCTTGCTAATTGTCTATCATTTCTACCTGTTGTCTGTTTCACTTGCACAACAGCAAGAAAAATTGATTCACAATCGGTATGGACTCATAACTGGACAGGCTGATTTCACAGAAGTTTGATTGACTTGGAGCTACATTGTATTGTTTAAGTTGTTTGTTCCCTTTATTTTTTGAGCAGTGTATATACCATAATGAAGGGCATACATACCAGGATGGAAGACATACAATATATAAATCAGGGTAGGGGGCCACGGTCCAAATCTTGCACCAGGGCCCATCAGACTCTGGTTACGCCACTTAGCATGGTCTTTACAGAAGCATCTTGGCATACTCAGCTTCTTCAGAGTCTCATTCTCTTACTAAGCCACAATGTCATGAAATTGTGGCTTAGTTACTGCAGTAGAAACCAAATATCGGTGACAGGGCTTATCAGAAAAAAAATCGCAAGCGGTAGATCGGTAAAGAAGGCGGAGGGAACTGTGCAGAGGACTGGATGGGGACTGCCAAGGTGGGATATGCGAGTGCCAAGGAGAGTTCCATCCCAGAATTGTTTTTCCACATACATCGATATGCTCTGGAGTATGACGAGCATAATTTGGCATATTTTAATCGCATTCAGTATTTGATGCCAATTGAATTTCCTGACCAAATTTAGGAGAACTTCCAAATTCAAATTTCATCTGTTTAGCTCATCGATTAAATCACCATTAATTGAGCTTCCAGTATGTACATTTTTTCAGATGGATCAAATGAATGTTTCATATTTAATGGGATTGTCCAGGACCATAATTTTGATGACCTAACCTTGGGATAGTCTTCCGTCACTAGGCATAGCTACCAATCAGCTGATATCAGCTCTGCCAGTAGCCAGATACAACAATCTACCTAAGAAGAACACGGCTCAGTATACTCTACGCAGTGGCCATTCTTGGGTAATCCTGCTGAGCTGCTATTCACTTCAACAGTATTTCTTAATTTAAGTCTAAAATATTGTCCACAAAAAAATAAAAGGAGCCATGTCTGCTTTTGATCTGACTTGTGGAATAAAATCACACATTTAAGTGAATGGCTCAGTCAAAAGTGATGCCCATTGTCATTCAAGTGCAGTCCATGTTTTTACTGGTTGAAAGGAGAAGCTAGCAAAATTCGATTTTCGCTTTTACATATGAGAAAAATGGATGCCGCATTTATATTTGACAGATGGATCAAAACTGGATGAAAATCAGATTCAGCACACTTTTTTAGGTACAAAAAGCAGACTTCTAAATGAAGCTTTAGACACATGGGCGGCGCACACACACAGTTACATTAAAATATACTCCAAGAGCCTCAAATCTGTAAGTACAATCCATACAGTTCAAAACTCATACTTTATGGAATAAAACCAAAAACTGACCTAAAAGACTTAATAAATTCCCCCCGTAATTGATAAATAATGACTATTTAGAATATACATTTTACATAGATAATGCAGATAGTAAAGAAGAACTAGTTGGCAGTTTTATGAGCCTTCAGGGTCAAGTTTATTTCCAAACTTGCTCCAACAATTCAAACTGTGTTTGTCACAAAAAGGGTAAGGCTGATCATGCGATTCATCTGGCAACTTCTTAGAAGTACTAATTACAATGAGCTGACATTCTACAAATCCATTGATATTCTGCTTTTCATGGCAAAAAAAAAACAATTATAATGTTTCTTGGTTGTTAAAAGATTTTAGAAAGGTGCACTTGGAGGATTGATCATGCTTTAAATTCCAGGGAAATAAAATGGTCCTCACATTGATTCAGGGTAGGAGACGATAAAAGTCTGGTTGAGCAGACGAAGCAAAAGACAACTTCTTTAAGATATTGATATACCGTAAAGTATGGCTATGTTATTGTGAAATATTCTATTCCTATGTTTGCTTTTTGATATCTTCATTAGTAACTGCATACTTTCCTAATTCTCATTTACTGCCCGAAAGAGCTCTCCCTTTCTGGAGTATGATATGTGACCTTGCTATGACTAGGAGGAAGTACTGGTTCTCCTTCAAGAGAGTAGCGTGTCATGGAGTCTTCTTGGCAATTCATTTATCCCTGGGCATGTTACAAGTGATTTGTGAGTAAAACATTTCTAACATTCTGGATATGACAATGTTTTTCCAATGTGAGATTTATTTAAATGCAATTGAAGCAAAATTTTTGTTAACTTGGCTGTCACACTTGATACATTAAATGGCATCCTCTTTGACTCATCTGATGTTTAACAAGATCTGATTTTGTGAAAAAATTTCCACATTCTGAACATGAATACAGCTTCTGCACTGTGTGAAGTCTTTCATGTGCAACAAGATTTGATCTATGGCTAAAACATTTTCCACAGTCCAAACATAAATACGGCTTCTCCCCTGTGTGATGTCTCTGATGTATAGTAAGATGTGATTTATTTGCAAAATATTTCCCACATTCTGAACATGAATACGGCTTCTCCCCTGTGTGAATTCTCTGATGTATAATAAGATGTGATTTCTCTGTAAATGATTTCCCACATTCTAAACAAGCAAATGGTCTCTCCCCTGTGTGAACTCTCTCATGTTTAAGAAGATGTGATTTCTGCTTAAAATATTTTCCACACTCTAAACATGCATATGGCTTCTCCCCTGTGTGAATTCTCTCATGTCTAACAAGACTTGATTTCCGGTTAAAACATTTTCCACAATTTAAACATGAAAATGGATTCTCTCCTGTGTGGCTTCTCGAATGTCTAACAAGATCTGATTTCCGGCTAAAACTTCTCCCACACTCTGAACATAAAAATCTTTTATCCTCTGTGTGTATTTTTTTACGTTTTGCAAAAGAAGTTTTGAGGGAAACACTTTTTCCATATTCTGAACATGAGAATAGCTTATTTCCTGCAAAAGTACTTTGATATTTAGCTCCCTTTTTCTGCCTTTTATTTTTCTTAATAGTCGGTGATGAAGCAGAAGGTAGGGCCTGTTTAAAAGGATCAGATGATAGATCTTTGCTCTGAAGGGATGATGGTATATCTTGAGCATTGGCATATACTTCAGTTGTATCTTGTGTGGTATCAAGGTCGTCTGATAGAAAAACTGAAGATGGGAGATATTGCTCTGATGTCCTGGTACAGCCATCTGCCAAGTATAAAACCAATTATGTCTGAATCAAATAATTTTCTAAATTATATTTTTAGAACACTTCTATATAAAATATCCATAGTAATTGCAAGTTATATAGCAAAATTAAATTTTTCAGTTCACAAGCTAAAACTAGACCTCAGAGCAAGGAGCAGTAGAGCCCAATATTAGAACACCTAGTCGCCACGGTCTGTCCTGTCTCTATTAGTTTTTCAATCCAGTCACATACCCATTAATGCACAGCTGAACTAATCCTTAGAGGTTTTTCAAGTTGTCAAGAAAAGTGTGTGTTGGTAAAATAATAAAATCTGAATTACTTGCCTGTTGAATCCCCTTTCATTTCTGCACTCCATTTAGGGTGCTCTCTTTCTTGTCTGTGTGTAATTGGCACTGTGGTGATGATGTGTCATATAACACACATGACTGCTTTACCTGGTGTTGTGTATCTATACTTTTTTGTTAAGTATATAATTCCACATGTGTTAATTTATAGTTTTGATGCCTGCAGTGTGAATGTACAATTTTCATAGTCATGAAAATACAGAAAAATCTTTAAATAAGAAGGTGTGTCCAAACTTTTGGTCTGTACTGTACTTAACAAAAAAGTGTGTAAGAACTGAAATTATGTCTTATATTATAGGTTCTTCAAAGTAGCCACCTTTTGCTTTGATGACTGCTTTGCACACTCTTGGCATTCTCTTGATGAGCTTCAAGAGGTAGTCACTGGAAATGGTTTTCACTTCACAGGTGTGCCCTGTCTGGTTTAATAAGTGGGATTTCTGGCCTTATAAATGGGGTTGGGACCATCAGTTGTGTTGTGCAGAAGTCTGGTGGATGCACAGCTGATAGTCCTACTGAGTAGACTGTTACCATTTATGACGCAGTAGCGATCTCGTTAGCGACTTAGCTGTGAGATTCCAAAAACATCTCATCAGCGATCTGTGATTCCAAACACATCTCATCAGCGATCTGTATAACGACCTCAGCGGTCGTTGGGAAAACCTAGTCCCACCTGCGATGCTGGTGAAGTCGTTCATAAAGGGTGTCACACTCAGCGATTCAGGCTCACCAGCGGGACACCAACGACCAAAAAACGGCTCAGAACGTTTATAAGCGATCAACGACATCTCAGCAGGGGCCACATCGCTGCTACATGTCACACACAGCTAAGTCGCTAACGAGATAGCTAACGAGATCGCTACTGCGTCATAAATGGTGACGCAGTAGTGATCTCGTTAGCGATCTCGTTAGCGATCTCGCTTAGTGTGGCATACCCTTTAGAATTTGTATTATGGCAAGAATAAAGCAGCTAAGTAAAGAAAAACGAGTGGCCATCATTACTTTCAGAAATAAAGGTCAGTCAGTCCAAAAAATTGGGAAAATTTTGAAAGTGACCCCAAGTGCAGTTGCAAAAACCATCAAGTGCTACAAAGAAATTGGCTCACATGAGGACCGCCCCAGGAAAGGAAGACCAAGAGTCACCTCTGCTTCTGAGGATAAGTTTATCCGAGTCACCAGCCTCAGAAATCGCAGGTTAACAGCAGCTCAGATTAGAGTCCAGGTCAATGCCACACAGAGTTCTAGCAGCAGACACATCTCTACAACAACTGTTAAGAGAAGACTTTGTGCATCAGGCCTTCATGGTAAAATAGCTGCTAGGAAACCACTGCTAAGGACAGGCAACAAGCAGAAGAGACTTGTTTGGGCTGAAGAACACAAGGAATGGACATTAGACCAGTGGAAATCTGTGCTTTGGTCTGATGAGTCCAAATTTGAGATCTTTGGTTCCAACCACAGTGTCTTTGTGCGATGCAGAAAAGGTGAACGGATTCACTCTACATGCCTGATTCACACCGTGAAGCATGGAGGAGGAGGTGTGATGGTGTGGGGGTGCTTTGCTGGTGACACTGTTGGGGATTTATTCAAAATTGAAGGCATAATGAACCAGCATGGCTACCACAGCATCTTGCAGCGGCATGCTATTCCATCCAGTTTGCGTTTAGTTGGACCACCATTTTTTTTCAATAGGACAAGGACTCCAAACACAAGAAGGAGAGTGATGGGGTGCTACGCCAGATGACCTGGCCTCCAGTCGTCAGACCTGAACCCAATCGAGATGGTTTGGGGTGAGCTGGACGCAGAGTGAAGGCAAAAGGGCCAACAAGTGCTAAGCATCTGTGGGAACTCCTTCAAGACTGTTGGAAGACCATTTCCAGTGACTACCTCTTGAAGCTCATCAAGAGAATGCCAAGAGTGTGCAAAGCAGTCATCAAAGCAAAAGGTGGCTACTTTGAAGAAACTAGAATATAAGACATATTTTCAGTTGTTTCATACTTTTTATTAAAGGGAATCTGTCACCCCATTTTGGCTATATCAGATAAGGATATGCCTGAATAGTGCGTCCCATAAGTAACCTCTTGGTATCTATCATATATCCTGACACCCCCCGTTTTCATGCCCAAATACCTTTGTAAAGTTCGGTTTTCTGTATGCTAATCTGGGCGGTCCGGTCCGGAGGGCGGTGTTTTTTGCTTCCTCCCCCCCCGCTCCTCAGCTTCTCTTGCGTAGGTCCGTCTGTGCATAGCATAGACGGCATAGTGTTCCCGCAATTGTGCGTTTTAAAATCCCCCTGCGCCTGCGCAGTGTGGTTTGCCCAACAGTGGGCAAAGCATAAAATCATTACAGCGCATGCGCAACTATTTTCGGTCACTTTCCTTGCCCTGGAAGTCGTCCAAGGCAAGCAGTCATTTCCGGGGCAAGGAAAGAGTTGCGCATGCGCTGTAATGATTTTATGCTTTGCCCACTGTTGAGCAAAGCACACTGCGCAGGCGCGGGGGGATTTTAAAACGCGCAATTGCGGGAACACTACGCCGTCTGTGCTTTGCACAGACGGACCTACGCAAGAGAAGCCGAGGAGCAGGGGGGGGGGAGGAAGCAAAAAACACCGCCCTCCGGACCGGACTGCCCAGATTAGCATACAGAAAACCGGACTTTACAAAGGTATTTGGACATGAAAACGGGGGTGTCAGGATATATGATAGATACCAATAGGTTACTTATGGGACGCACTATTCAGGCATATCCTTATCTGATATAGCCAAAATGGGGTGACAGATTTCCTTTAAGTATATAATTCCACATGTGTTGATTCATAGTTTTGATGCCTTCAGTGTGAATTTACAATTTTCATAGTCATGAAAATACAGAAAAATCTTTGAATGAGAAGGTGTGTCCAAACTTTTGGTCTGTACTGTACTATTTTGTAAGTTACCCTTCAATAATTTGTGAAATTATATACACTTTTTAGATACTATTCCTTCCTGGTCATATAGTTAATGATGTGGACATACTGACACCTAGTGATGTCTTTACACTCTGCTCTAGTTTGCACTTTATTCATATATTTTTTGCACATATGTGTTATTCATATTTGCACTTTTGCAATAATTGCTGTATACACTTTGTGCACTTTATAATATACTCTTTTTAATTACAAGTGTGCACTTTATTGAGTATGTTACTTTGAGACTTTCTGATTTTTTTTTTACACTTTTTAGATATCCACATCATTTTATTATATGTTTGATGGACATCTGCGCTCCTACAGGAGCATGTTGATATTGGTATATATTTCTGACATTGTACATTATTTTAATCTGTGATATTTAATAAAATTTATATTATCTTGTATTACATGAACTTGTGATCGTTTTTTTCTCTGTTTTTTTGGCTTTGGTGTTTATCTTCCGATTGTCCTAGTATTTATATTAGTCCTATTCTTGTTGGTTTGCACTATACTTACTAATTTTGCTACACTCTCCTCTGGTATAGATACTCAGCTCTTATATCTTGGAATTGGTTTGAAGCAATGAGCCATGGTTAGAGAAGTCATTTAAAAGTATTCTCCGGAGATTGCTGTTTGGAAGTTTGGTGTTTTCTTTATCCTCATCTCCTTTTTGGTTTGCCTCTCCCTTCCTTTCCTTTTAGACAAGATTCCATTGTCTGGGTGCGCGTTGAGAGATTCCTGCTTTCCGTTACCTTTGTCTGTTTCCCTTTGTGTCTTTATCATAGAGCATAGCGTTACTGCTGCCCCATGCACGAGTCAGGGCCGTGCTTTAGGAAAGACAGGCATAGGAATACAATCGCCACACGGGGTGAAGTGATGTCAGGGAGCTCAGGGTTGTGCAGGGCAAGTTTTATGGCTTCCCTTCCCATCTGTCTCGCCATGTACCGTCTGACTCCTTGGTGGAGCATGACAGTATTGTGAGGTCAGTGACGGGCAGCAGATCCCATATGTACTTTATGACTGCAGTCAAGCAAAAAAAAAAAAAAGGCATAAGTACCAAAGAAGCACTGTAACCACTGTGAGATGTGACTGGAAAGGAATGTTTCTAGTATTATTCCATCACATTCCACTCCCAGATCATGAGGGGGTAAGCAGAATGGTCAGTGGGAAGCATACTCTGAGTTTTCCAAGTAACACGGCAAACTTAATGCCAACTCCTGACATCATCACCCAAGGCCTTTGAAAGACGATTCCGGCAGCTATGTGATATCTTTGCATGCCTTTGGAGTTTGTCTCACGTTCCATTACTCATCTCTTCAGTGATCCTCTGCTTGTTCATCATAAACCTGCATCTATATTATGGCTTAGACCTGTACATTTTGTTTGCTGTAAGCATCACAATGAGGCTCCATAGACATACATTGTAAAAGCACCTTAAATAAACCCCTGTGTGACCTGTTGAGTCGAAATTTCAGTCTTGTGAGCTAGAAGTGGACTGAAGCAGCGTTGAAAACCGGTGAAGAAGTCAATTGGTGAGTAATATAATTTTGTTGAGATTACTCCTTTAACCAATTGTTTGCTGCAAGCCCTGGATTGACTATACCTCTGCTTTTTTGCCAGACCCTGCTATACTGGTCCTCGATACAAATTCATTGCAGTCATTGAAACAATCAGCACAGGACTTATTTATTTATTTTTATATAGCGCTATTAATTCCACAGCGCTTTACAGATATCCGCATCATACTTGAAAGGCTATCTAGAGCTGATCACGTCCGCATTGGAGGTGAGCAGTGTCGTTGAAGTCAAGACCTTCCGAGACACACATGCAATCGGATTGCGTGAATGTCCGAATGTGGGTTGCAAAGTCATCAAAGTGGAAGTGAGCAGCTGAGAGATAGATACCCCTTTAAATGAAATGTGACAGGTGATACAGGCTGCCAGTGAATCTACACAGGCTGTATGATTTCAGCCATGTGTGTTTAACTCTGAAATGATGCACTGTCTCAGAAAAAACATGTTTTAAAAGCTTCAGAGGACCAAGCCACATTAGAGGCTAGTTTCCGTTTGCTTGTTACCGCCTTTTGCCACCAATCACGGACAAATCTCTCCCTATACACATACACAGGGAGAGACTTTTCACTCATGGGGAACAGGCAGGAAGAAGCCATCAGAGATGGGTGTGTCCGACTAGTCACCTGTGTGACTTGTTCATGGATGGTTAATCAACCAACAACATCTAATGGTCCATTAGATGTGTCAGTTAAACAAGCATTGGTTGACTCTTTCTCTTTGCAAGTCAATTGATGCTCCTTTACTGGCCTATTATCAGAGGCTGGCAAATAATAATAAGAAAAGAACAATTAATACAATGATGGAAATATGGAAAAATTATAGCTCTCAAAATGTGGTGATGCAAAAACAATTTTTTGCAATAAAAAGCGTCTTTTAGTGTGTGAAAGCTGCCAAACATAAAAACCCGCTATAAATAGTTAATCAAACCCCCCTTTATCACCCCCTTAGGGAAAAATAATGAAATTTAAAAAATGTATTTATTTCCATTTTCCCATTAGGGTTAGGGTTGGGATTAGGGTTAGGTTTGTGGTTAGGGTTGGGATTAGGGGTGTGTTGAGGTTAGGATTGGAGTTAGTATTTGGGGATTTCCATTGTTTAGGCCAGTGGTTCTCAACCTTTCTAATGCCATGACCCCGCAATACAGTTCCTCATGTTGCGGTGACCCCCAAACCAAAAAATAATTACAGTCCTCCATACAATATTATGGGCACCACATAGTCCTCCATACAGTATTATGGGCCAAATATAATGCTCCATAAAGAATACTGGTCCCCATATAATGCTCCATACAAAATATGGAGCTCTCCTCTGCACTGTGCTGCGTTCTGCACTGTTACGGCTCAGGAAAGGGCACTGTGGAAAGACTCCCCATTATCATCATCATTGCCTCCCCATCATCATCATCGCCTCCCCATCATCATTGCCTCCCCATCATCATTATCATTGCCTCCCATCATCATCATCATTGTCTGCCCATCATCATTGGCTCCCCATCATAATCATCATTGCCTGCCCATCATCATTGGCTCCCCTTCATCATCGCCTCCCCATCATCATCGCCTCCTCCTCATCATCATCATCATCATTGCCTGCCCATCATCATTGGCTCCCCATCATCATGATCATTGCCTGCTCATCATCATTGGCTCCCCATCATCATCGCCTCCCCATCATCATCATCATCATTGCCTGCCCATCATCATCGCCTCCCCATCATCATCATCTTTGCCTGCCCCATCATCATTGGCTCCCCATCATCATCGTTGCCTCCTCACCACCATCACTGCCTCCCCCCATCACCATCACACATACAGCACCACACACAGACAGCACCGCAGCACTCTCTCACATACACACACGCAGGCAGACACACACACACTGATATACACAGACACATACACATCACATCTCACCTGTCCGGCGCCCGGGCTCTCTGCCACAGCCAGCCGCTGAATGATGACGTCATCCAGCGGCGCTGCTGTGACAGGAAGCGCGGGCGCCCTGGAGGCGCCCCCTGGAGCCCGGAGCTACGGAGGCACGGGGAGAGGTAAGTATTGCGCCGCCTGCTCAGGCCGGGTCCCCCCTCTCCCCGCACAGTGGACTCACCGACCCGCCGCTCAGCTCCGGAGGGTCCCGGGCCGCTGCACTGTGACTCCGTGGGAGGAGGAATTGCTGCTGCTGCCACGCCGCCCACACACGTGCTGCCTGGGGCGGACCGCCCGCCCACGCTACGCCCGCGCCCTACGCCCGCCCACGCTACGCCCCTGCTACGCCACTGGGCTAAAGCCATCAGGAATATGCTGTATATATGGCTCCGCACCCATCCTCCCATCCTATATACATGGCTCCGCTCCCCCCTCCCATCCTGTATATATGGCTCCGCTCCCATCCTGTATATATGGCTCCGCTCCCATCCTGTATATATGGCTCCGCTCCCATCCTCCCATCCTGTATATATGGCTCCGCTCCCCCTCCCATACTGTATACATGGCTCCGCTCCCATCCTGTATATATGGCTCCGCTCCCATCCTCCCATCCTGTATACATGGCTCCGCTCCCACCCTCCCATCCTATATACATGGCTCCGCTCCCCCCTCCCATCCTGTATATATGGCTCCGCTCCCATCCTGTATATATGGCTCCGCTCCCACCCTCCCATCCTATATACATGGCTCCGCTCCCCCCTCCCATCCTGTATATATGGCTCCGCTCCCATCCTCCCATCCTGTATACATGGCTCCGCTCCCGTCCTGTATATATGGCTCCGCTCCCCCCTCCCATCCTGTATATATGGCTCCGCTCCCATCCTGTATACATGGCTCCGCTCCCACCCTCCCATCCTATATACATGGCTCCGCTCCCCCTCCCATCCTGTATATATGGCTCTGCTCCCACCCTCCCATCCTATATACATGGCTCCGCTCCCATCCTCCCATCCTGTATATATGGCTCCGCTCCCCCTCCCATCCTGTATACATGGCTCCGCTCCCATCCTCCCATCCTGTACATATGGCTCCGCTCCCATCCTCCCATCGTGTATACATGGCTCCGCTCCCATCCTGTATATATGGCTCCGCTCCCCCCTCCCATCCTGTATATATGGCTCCGCTCCCATCCTCCCATCCTGTATACATGGCTCCGCTCCCACCCTCTTATCCTATATACATGGCTCTGCTACACCCTCCCATCCTGTATACATGGCTCCGCTCCCATCCTCCCATCCTGTATATATGGCTCCGCTCCCCCTCCCATCCTGTATACATGGCTCCGCTCCCATCCTGTATATATGGTTCCGCTCCCCCCTCCCATCCTGTATATATGGCTCTGCTCCCCCTCCCATCCTGTATATATGGCTCCGCTCCCACCCTCCCATCCTGTATATATGGCTCCGCTCCCCCTCCCATCCTGTATACATGGCTCCGCTCCCATCCTCCCATCCTGTATATATGGCTCCGCTCCCCCTCCCATCCTGTATACATGGCTCCGCTCCCCTGTCCTCCCCCCATCATACTTACCCTCCTCGCTCCATCGCTGCAGGTCCCTGCATCCCTGTCGGCAGCGTCAGCTTCCTCCTGTGCGCAGCGGTGACGTAATACCGCTCATTAAGGACATGAATATGGACGCCACGCCTATGGGAGTGGCGTCACGTCCATATTCATTACCTTAATGAGCGGTACTACGTCACCGCACTGCCAGGAGGAAGCTGACGCCGCCGACAGGGATGCAGGGACCTGCAGCGACGGAGCAAGGAGGGTAAGTATGGATGTCTAATGAAGCCGGCGGCTGCAGCTGTCACTACAGTGCTGCAGCCGCCGACTCCTTTAAAACGACCCCTGTGTTTTGGTCGTTCGACCCCCGCGGGGGTCGCGACCCACAGGTTGAGAACCGCTGGTTTAGGCACATCAGGGGCTCTCCAATATACATGGCTCCACTCCCCCCTCCCATCCTGTATATATGGCTCCGCTCCCATCCTCCCATCCTGTATATATGGCTCCGCTCCCATCCTCCCATCCTGTATATATGGCTCCGCTCCCATCCTCCCATCCTGTATATATGGCTCCGCTCCCCCTCCCATCCTGTATACATGGCTCCGCTCCCATCCTGTATATATGGCTCCGCTCCCATCCTCCCATCCTGTATACATGGCTCCGCTCCCACCCTCCCATCCTATATACATGGCTCCGCTCCCCCCTCCCATCCTGTATATATGGCTCTGCTCCCCCCTCCCATCCTGTATATATGGCTCCGCTCCCATCCTGTATACATGGCTCCGCTCCCACCCTCCCATCCTATATACATGGCTCCGCTCCCCCTCCCATCCTGTATATATGGCTCCGCTCCCATCCTGTATATATGGCTCTGCTCCCACCCTCCCATCCTATATACATGGCTCCGCTCCCCCCTCCCATCCTGTATATATGGCTCAGCTCCCATCCTGTATATATGGCTCCGCTCCCATCCTCCCATCCTGTATACATGGCTCCGCTCCCATCCTGTATATATGGCTCCGCTCCCCCCTCCCATCCTGTATATATGGCTCCGCTCCCATCCTGTATACATGGCTCTGCTCCCACCCTCCCATCCTATATACATGGCTCCGCTCCCCCCTCCCATCCTGTATATATGGCTCCGCTCCCCCTCCCATCCTGTATACATGGCTCCGCTCCCATCCTCCCATCCTGTACATATGGCTCCGCTCCCATCCTCCCATCGTGTATACATGGCTCCGCTCCCATCCTCCCATCGTGTATACATGGCTCCGCTCCCATCCTCCCACCCTGTATATATGGCTCCGCTCCCCCCTCCCATCCTGTATATATGGCTCCGCTCCCACCCTCCCATCCTATATACATGGCTCCGCTCCACCCTCCCATCCTGTATACATGGCTCCGCTCCCATCCTCCCATCCTGTATATATGGCTCCGCTCCCCCTCCCATCCTGTATACATGGCTCCGCTCCCATCCTGTATATATGGTTCCGCTCCCCCCTCCCATCCTGTATATATGGCTCTGCTCCCCCTCCCATCCTGTATATATGGCTCCGCTCCCACCCTCCCATCCTGTATATATGGCTCCGCTCCCCCTCCCATCCTGTATACATGGCTCCGCTCCCATCCTCCCATCCTGTATATATGGCTCCGCTCCCCCTCCCATCCTGTATACATGGCTCCGCTCCCCTGTCCTCCCCCCATCATACTTACCCTCCTCGCTCCGTCGCTGCAGGTCCCTGCATCCCTGTCGGCAGCGTCAGCTTCCTCCTGTGCGCAGCGGTGACGTAATACCGCTCATTAAGGACATGAATATGGACGCCACGCCTATGGGAGTGGCGTCACGTCCATATTCATTACCTTAATGAGCGGTACTACGTCACCGCACTGCCAGGAGGAAGCTGACGCCGCCGACAGGGATGCAGGGACCTGCAGCGACGGAGCAAGGAGGGTAAGTATGGATGTCTAATGAAGCCGGCGGCTGCAGCTGTCACTACAGTGCTGCAGCCGCCGGCTCCTTTAAGCGACCCCTGTGTTTTGGTCGTTCGACCCCCGCGGGGGTCGCGACCCACAGGTTGAGATCCGCTGGTTTAGGCACATCAGGGGCTCTCCAAATGTGACATGGCGTCAGATGTTAATTCCAGCCAAGTTTGGTTTGAAAAAGTCAAACAGCGCTCCTTCCCTTCTGAGCCCTGCCGTACGCCCAAACAGTGGTTTATCCCCACATATGGGGTATCGGCGTACTCAGGAGAAATTGCACAACAACGTTATCTGTCAATTTTCTCCTTGCACCCTTGTGAAAATAATAAAATTGCTTGTAAAAGATCATTTTTTGTGACTAAAAAGTTAAATGTTCATTTTGTTCCTTCCACATTCCAAAAATTCCTGTGAAGCACCTGAAGGGTTAATAAACTTCTTGAATGTGGTTTTGAGTACCTTGAGGGGTGCAGTTTTATGATGATGTCACTTTTGGGTATTTTCAGAATCGCCAAGATCTGTTGAAGCGTTCCAGAGTTATAACCTCATAAAAGGACAGTGGTCAGAATTGTAAAAATTGGGCCGGTCATTAACGTGCAAACAACCCTCGGGGTTAAAAGGGTTAAATCACAGAGATATGTCACACAAAATAGTTACTAAGTTACATTTGCCACATGTCTACTTTACGTTAACATAATTTTGGAACCAAATTTTTTTCATTAGGAAGTTATAAGGGTTAAAAGTTGACCAGTGATTTTTCATTTTTGCAGCACAATTTACAAGCCCATTTTTTTCGGGACTACATCAGATTTGAAGTCACTTTTAGGGGTCTATGTAATAGAAAATACCTAAAAGTGACATTATTCTAAAAACTGCACCCCCTCAAGGTGCTCAAAACTACATTCAAGAAGCTTATTAACCCTATAGGTGCATCACAAGAATTTTTCTAAAAAAAAAAAATTAATTATCATTTAACTTTTTTCACAAAAAATTTACTTCAGATCCAATATTTTTTTTTTATTATGACAAGGGTAACAGGAAAAAATGTACCCCAAAATTTGTTGTGCAATTTCTCCTGTGCATGCCGATACCCCATATGAGGGAGAAAACCACTGTTTGGGCACATGGCAGAGCTTGGAAGGGGAGGAGCGCCATTTTTACTTTTGAATGCAAAATTTGCTGGAACAGTTGGCATATGTCATGTCGCATTTAGAGAGCCTCTGATGTTCCTAAACAATGAAAATCCCCCACAATGGACACCATTTTGGAAACTAAACCCCTCAGGTCTAGATGTGTGGTGAGCACAATGAAGCCTCAGGTGCTTCACAGAAGTTTATGATGTTGAGCGGTAAAAATAAAAAAAAAAAATCAAATTTTCCCCACAAATATGCTTTAAGCACAAAATATTGCATTTTCATAAGGGTAACAGGAGAAATTGCACCATACAATTTGTTGTGCAATTTCTCCTGAGTAGGCCGATACCCAATAGGAGGGAGAAAACTACTGTTTGGGTGCACAGCAGGGCTCAGAAGGGAAGGAGTAAAAAATATTAGATTTTGGATTATTTCCCTTATTTAAAAAAAATTACAATGACACATGTCTGTATGTGGCAAAGGTAAAGTATGTGCTTCTTTGCTCTCACTATCTAGTGTCACCACCTTGCGTAACAATACTGCATTCCGGCTTGGAGGAAATTTAGCCCATTCCTTCGTCTCTACAAAGCAGCATTACATCTGTTATGATACTGGTTTTATCCCATGAACTCTTGCTTCAGGTCTTTTCAAAACTAACTTTGCCATTCCAAAACTTTAACTTTATTCTTCTGTTCTTTTGTAGAATGACGTGTGTGGGCTTTGGGTCGTTGTCTTGTGCATGTGCAGACATCTTGACATATTCTTTAAGAATTTCCAGGTATAATTCAGAATTCATTACTGTAATCAATGGTGGCAGCCATCTTGGCCCAGTCGCAGCAAAACAGACCCAAACCATGAGAAAACCACCACCATGTTTCACAGATGGTATGAGGTTATATGCTGAAATTCTGTGCTTTTCTTTCTCCAAACATAAAGCTTATTAATTAAACCAAAGAGCTCTATTTAGGTCACTTCTAATCACACAACATTGATCCAATAGCCTTCTGGCTTGTTCATGTGATCTTTAAGAAACTACAGATGTGCAGTAATATGCTTTTTAGAAAGCAGTGACTTTCTCCTTGCAATTCTGCCATGCACACCCTTGTTCAGTGTTCGCCTTATGGGGACTCATGAACATTAACATAAGCTAATGTCAGAAAGGCCTTTAGTTGCTTAGAGGTTACGTTGGGTTCCTTTGATATTTTGTAAAATATTATGTGCTGTGATGACATCTACTACATTTAGCAGCCTGTGTATAGCTGCGCTTCCCTTCCCCCCTCCCATTGAGGCTCAGTGTAATCTGAAGCTACCAGTGCTGGAGTTTTCCCGCCTCACCGTAGGGGGTCTCCATTGTCTTCACATGTGCTGTCCCTCCATGGCAGCCATTATGAGGATTCATTCTTTTGCTTATAACACGGTGGGAATTTGCGTCAGAAACACGAAAGTTACTGTTGTGAAACATACGCCGACAGGCATTGTTCCCGTGGTACTGGTGAACCCGTAACTCCAACAGAACCCAAGAAACCGATTTCTGCTTAGCCGATCCACCCAGGCACTCTGCGTTTAGACTTAAATGCACGCCAACATCTTGCGGAGTACAATGGTATGCTGTGCATCGCTGTAAGAGACTCCATCTCTAAGTTATGAAGGTTAGGAGTTTTCTGAACTAAGATTACCACTTAGAGCAAGAAGAGGACCCTGGTAACTCCACCCGTTTATGACGTCACGGCCACAGGTCTATAAGGTAGGGGCCAGGTATTCTGCCTCAGTTCTGCCCTGGACACCAGATGTAGCACAGCTCTGTAATGCATTGTGATGTGTCTCCCATACCCCTCCCTTCTCTTTGTTTTCTATCCTATCTTTTATTTGGCAAACATGGCTACAACAGGAGCAAGTTGGTACGAAAAGCAGAACAGGGACACTCTTGTGGGAATCTGCGTGTACCACGGCCTTGACCACAAGAACCAAAACATGTGATGAAACGGCACACGGTCCGCCACACGGTAGCCCGGGGTATCACAGCTTGTGATCCCTCCGTGCCGCAAATGTGACGAAAACGCGTACACACACGACGGCTGCTGCCGTCCGACCCAGTAAACTGCAGGGATTTATATTTATCCCACTTCCACTTAGGAACTTGCAGCTCTCTGGCGCCCCCCTTACCCTCAGGTCAGTCAGGGAACTGCACCTAGGATAATTAGTCGCCAGACGGGTCACTTGGATGCGTGCTGGCTATTGGGCACGCTGCAGTGAGGGAATTATAATTACTCCGGGCCGCAGCCAGGCAATACACTTATAAAACCCGCTCCGTCACTGCCAACGCCACCCCATAGGTCAACACTTTACACCCCTTCTTTTAGCTGCCACCAGCTACGATTTACTTAATGAATAATTTATCAAGAGGGTCCGTAGCAACCCCTAAACAGTAGCATAGTACTTCAGGCACGTGCAAATTCGTTTATAGAGCAGGAGAAACAAACTAGTAAATTTTATATCTTTACTCCAAAAAGGTTTGACAGGGTTTATAAAGTTTTAAAACAAGATTTTAAAAAAGGGGAGACAATCGAAATATGTACAATATGGTTACAGAAAATAAAAGGGGTTAACATAAGGAAGATCAACTCACAGTTCTTAGATCATAGTAGGCAAGCCATGCGGTCGGGGGATGGGAGACACATCACAATGCATTACAGAGCTGTGCTACATCTGGTGTCCAGGGCAGAACTGAGGCAGAATACCTGGCCCCTACCTTATAGACCTGTGGCCGTGACATCATAAACGGGGTGGAGTTACCAGGGTCCTCCTCTTGCTCTAAGTGGTAATCTTAGTTCAGAAAACTCCTAACCTTCATAACTTAGAGATGGAGTCTCTTACAGCGATGCACAGCATACCATTGTACTCCGCAAGATGTTGGCGTGCATTTAAGTCTAAACGCAGAGTGCCTGGGTGGATCGGCTAAGCAGAAATCGGTTTCTTGGGTTCTGTTGGAGTTACGGGTTCACCAGTACCACGGGAACAATGCCTGTCGGCGTATGTTTCACAACAGTAACTTTCGTGTTTCTGACGCAAATTCCCACCGTGTTATAAGCAAAAGAATGAATCATCATAATGGCTGCCATGGAGGGACAGCACATGTGAAGACAATGGAGACCCCCTACGGTGAGGCGGGAAAACTCCAGCACTGGTAGCTTCAGATTACACTGAGCCTCAATGGAGGGGGGAAGGGAAGAGCAGCTATACACAGGCTGCTAAATGTAGTAGATGTCATCACACCTCCCCCCCTTTAGAGGGCGCTACGGAGGCATGACCTCTCGGTAATCCACCATGCGCACTTCAACGGGTTCGCCACGTCGTGACAACCCATCAGCATTCCCATGCTCGCTGCCTTTCTTGTGTTGTACGGCAAAATCATACTGCTGTAGGGCAAGGCTCCAGCGTAGCAACCTACCATTGGTTCCGGACACTGTGTGCAGCCAGCTCAGAGGGTTGTGGTCGGTGACCACCTTGAAGGTGCGCCCGTACAGGTAGGGCTGCAAACGTTGCAGTGCCCAGACTATGGCCAGGCACTCCTTCTCGATGGTGGAGTATGCCACTTCCCTTGGCAAAAGTTTCCGGCTCAGGTACAACACGGGGTGCTCCTGGTTCCCCGAATCAACCTGGCTGAGTACAGCACCGAGGCCAAATTCGCTGGCGTCAGTCTGTACCAGGAATGGCCGACTGCTGTCGACGGCTTTCAACACTGGAGAGCTGCACAGGGCTGTTTTCAAAGCTCGGAATGCCGCCTCACAGCCATCTGTCCAGCTGACTGTTTGGGGTAGACCGCCCTTGGTGAGGTCCGTCAAGGGTTTTGCAATGGCGCTATAGTTCGGTACGAAACGCCTATAGTACCCTGCAGTGCCCAGGAAGGACTTCACCTGCTTTTTGGTCCTGGGGGTGGGCCAGGACACGATCGCGTCCACTTTCTCGGGCTCTGGCCTCATGGAACCCCCGCCTACCCGGTGCCCCAGGTAGTGGACCTCCCTCATGCCCATCTGGCATTTTCCCGGCTTGATGGTCAGACCTGCCTGGCGAATACGCTTGAGCACCTCCTGGAGATGCTGAAGGTGTTCCTCCCAGGTGGAACTGAAGACGGCAATGTGGTCCAGGTACGCCACAGTGTACTCCTCCAGTCCCTGAAGCAGGTGGTTGACCATCCGCTGAAAAGTGGCAGGGGCATTCTTCATGCCGAAAGGCATGACCGTGGACTCGTACAGTCCAAAAGGGGTGATAAAGGCGGATTTCTCCTGCGCCGCAGGGCTCAGGGGAATCTGCCAGTATCCCCGGCTTAAATCCATGATGGATATGTACTTGGCATTCGCCAACCGCTCCAGCAGATCCTCGATGAGTGGCATTGGGTGCGCATCAGAGGTAGTGATGGCGTTGAGCCCCCTGTAGTCCATGCAGAACCGGGTGGTCCGATCCTTTTTTGGCACGAGAACTACAGGTGAGGCCCACGCGCTTTTGGACGGCCGGATCACCCCCAGCTGCAACATCTCCTGGATCTCCTGGCGCATAATCTGCTGCACTTCCTCAGAGATCCGATAAGGTGTCCGCCGTAACGGGGCGTGATTCCCGGTGTCCACCTCGTGGACTGCCAACTTGGTCCTTCCGGGTCGGTTAGTGAACTCGGCCCGGAAGGGTTCCAGAGTGGTCAGCAACTGCAACCGCTGGGAGGCGGTTAGCGAGGCATTTACCTCCAGGTCCTCAATGGACCCATTGGCCTTGGCTTGGGCCAGCATTTCCAGGAGGGGATCCTCCTCCCCGTCCTCGGGCAGGTTGCAGACCGGTAGGACGCAGGCTTCACGTTCGTGATGGGCCTTCATCATGTTGACGTGAAAGGCCTTGCGCCTACCCCGAGTGTGGTCAAGCGTGACCACGTAGGTGACTGGGTTGAGCCGTTGGTGCACGACGTACGGGCCTTCCCAGGCTGCCTGAAGCTTATCCTTTGGTACGGGGACCAGCACCCACACCTTTTGACCCACCTGGTAGGTCCGCTCCCGGACGTTCTGGTCGTACCAGTGCTTCTGGTCAGCCTGAGCCTGCGTCATGTTGTCATGCACCAACTGCGTCAAGGTCTGCATCTTGTCGCGGAAGCGCATGACATAATCCACGATGGACACTTCTGTGGGGTTTGGCTCATCTTCCCAGGATTCTCTTATCAACCCAAGGGGTCCCCGGACTCGCCTGCCATACAGGAGCTCAAAGGGGGAGAACCCCGTCGAGGCCTGCGGGACTTCTCTGTAGGCAAACAGCAGGTGTGGGATGTACCGCTCCCAATCGCGCCCCTGGGTCTCAACCAGCATGCGGAGCATCTGTTTGAGGGTACCGTTAAAGCGTTCACACAAACCATTGGTCTGTGGGTGATACGCACTCGATACCATACGCGTCACCTGCATTTTGCTGCAGAGAGTCTTCATTAGGCGAGACATAAATTGGGTCCCTCGATCGGTAAGCATCTCCCTGGGAAATCCTACCCGTGAAAAGATGGTCACCAGTGCATCCGCCACCTTATCTGCCTTAGTTGAGGACAGAGCTACTGCCTCCGGGTACCGGGTAGCGTAGTCTACCACAGTAAGGATGTATTGCTTTCCAGAGCGGCTGGGGACGGCCAGCGGGCCCACAATGTCCACCGCGATCCTCTGGAAAGGCTCCTCTATCACTGGCAACGGGATCAGGGGAGCCTTAAGAGCAGGCCCCACCTTCCCCACTCTTTGACAGGTGATACAGGAGCGGCAGTAGTTAGTCACATCTGTCCCATCTTGGGCCAATAGAAGTGTTGAGACAGCCGTGCCTTAGTTTTTCTGATCCCCAAGTGTCCAGCGAGTGGAATCTCATGGGCAATCCTCAACAACTCACCTCGGAACTGGTGCGGGACGACAGCTGTTTTTCCCTCAACCACTCCTTTTGGGAATCTCCGGGTACTGTCTCCCGGTACAGCCTTCCTCGTTCCCAGAACACCCTCTCCTTATCAGTCACGGAGGTGGGCGTCTCGGCGAGGTGCCTCAAGTTCTCCAGGCTCGCATCTGAGTGCAGAGCGGCCTGGAACTCCTGGCTGGAGGCAGCCAGAAGTGACGTTAGGGTTTCTTCCTCACTGGGACCCTCTGGGACGGCTCTGGGTCCACCTCTGGTTCAGTCTCTCCTGTAGCGGAGGAGTGTCCAGATCGCAGGGATGAAACGGCACACGGTCCGCCACACGGTAGCCCGGGGTATCACGGCTTGTGATCCTCCGTGCCGCAAATGTGACGAAAACGCGCACACACACACACGACGGCTGCTGCCGTCCG
>JARQOD010000003.1:34181276-34292713 GCA_033576555.1 Oophaga sylvatica | reverse complement strand
AAAATGCAAAAAAAGGAAGAGAAGAAAAACCCCTATATCCAAGAATCAAAAAAATGGATTAATATATAGTTGGAAAATCCTAAACAGGCGTATAGAGTGCTTATGCAGCAACTACAGACCGGCCATGCTGGACAAATTGAATGAAAAAAAAAATCTTAATCCACTAAAATGAATACATATAAATCACGGAGTACAAAAGGGAGAGTGGTCACATACATGAAAATAAAATATTCAATTTCCCTAATCAATAGGCACTAAGATGATCCCTAATACAGCAGTATAAACACACACATGAGTGTGGAGCTAACGCTCGCTGCATAGGGCTGTGACAGTGCTAACAAAAAGAGGGGGGTCTGGAAATTGAAACATGACCATATTACCATGCCGCGGGGTCAGACAGGACTGTGCCCAACGCGTGTCGCCACCTCAGTGGCTTCATCAGGGACAGAAGTGGTCTCTGCAGACCTAACGCACATTCAAAAATTTGAATATTTTTTTTACTGAATAAGATACAGCCCGCCATATCCCACATTGTCATGTTGTGGCGGTGATATGAACCTGTCTACAGACCTAACTTGCATTAAAAAAAAATTTCTGTTGATAAACATGATACAGCCTGTTATGTCCAACCTTTTCATTTAGTGGCGTTGAAATTGTTCTGTCCGTAGAGCTGTTGCACATTAAAATTAATTTATTTTATTATTTTTACAAACGTGATACAGCAGGCGAGATCGGAGTTTTAAATTGTTTTGAGCCTATCTTCTAGATTAGGTGCTTCTTTGGCATCCAATTTCTCACGGGCATCTTTTATACCTAGCTTGAGACACAAATCTGTTACACCTATCTTCTGACGAGTATCAATTGCTCTCTGGTAATTGGTGTTTAGCAGATAAGTAATAGTTGTAGGCTGGATCCTGGATTTGTACTTTTCATAGCCGCCCTGTTATTGATCCTGTTGTACGTTTCCATTCCCGCCCCCAAAAATTCTTCTGTTACTAACATCATACAGTAGGGACTTGTGACTTTTAAATTGTTTGGATCATCCACTCAATCTTATACAGGCCTTATCGACAGGCCCCCAAAAATTCTTCTGTTACTAAAGTCATATATCAAAAGACGGAAAACACCTTTAATGTCACCCATCAACAGTGCCGAAACAGAAGGTGGTATAGGAGTTATTATTTTACTAGGCGGAAACATAAGGATCCAGAGGGGGTTGTCTGACTAGTGGACAACCTCTTTAAGTGTTGAGGTCTAGTGATGAGCGAACGTGCTCGGTAATGCTCGTTACTCGCCCGAGCATCGCTGCACTCGCGGTACTCGGCGAGCAGCGTGCATTTCCGGGATTGCTCAGTGGGAGTTCTGGTGCACATCCTGCATTTTTGGCGCTCTTTAGAGCGCCAGTCAACATGCTGGGATTGTCTGCCATGCACTATAATGCAGCAGCCATCTTTGTTGTGGTATTACAGTGATTGGCTGGCAGCAAAGCATCATCAGGTGTATAAGAGACCTGGCGCCACCATGCTCGTCACAGTCTGCTCCGAAATTAGCGAGTGTAGGGTCATATTTGGTGGTTTAGAAGGTAGTGTAGGTGTACCATCAAAGAATACACAAATACATCTTAATCAACAGTCCTTCTAAGGACTAATTATGGGGTATATAGATTGCAGTGCTAGGTAGGCAGGAAGTGTATGTGCGTATGTACATATCAGTGCAAGGCATGCATGCACTGCATGTGGGTATATAGATCTCAGTACAGGCATTGTATGTGGCATACTTCATTGCATACATCAAGAGGGTCCATTCCATTACTGTCTGCTGCTGCCTATTACATATATTGACCGTATATACACAGCCCTGGGTCTCAGTGGGCACCAATTTTTTTTTTGTATCTTAATCCTGATTATTTTTTTCCAAAGCAATCCAGAAGCCCTTTTTTTCCTCTATTTGCTTGTTGACACTGCAGAATACAGGTAGATCTTTTTCATAGTACAGCGTGAAAATGCAGCTATTTTAAAAGGGTTTGCCCATCCAAGGCATGACATCTGAGTGCGCAGAAAAGCTGCCATTTTTTGTGGTACTGTAGAATTTTTTTGGAGTGTCTTATACAGTTTTTTGACACCATTTTGCTGCCCAAAAAATATTTAGCTATAAGGCAGATATTTTACACTTGGTTTCGTCCGCCACACGGAACGCATATCATTGCGCTCTAAATTTTGCCATTTTGGGCCTCCATAGAATTTTTTTGCTGTGTCATAGCCTACTTATTAACCCCTTCACCCCCAAGGGTGGTTTGCACGTTAATGACCGGGCCAATTTTTACAATTCTGACCACTGTCTCTTTATGAGGTTATAACTCTGGAACACTTCAACGGATCTTGGCGATTCTGAGACTGTTTTCTCGTGACATATTGTACTTCACATTAGAAGTAAAATTTCTTCAATATAACTTGCGTTTATTTTTGAAAAAAATGCAAATATGGCGAAAATTTTTAAAATTTTGCAATTTTCAAACTTTGAATTTTTATTCCCTTAAAACAGAGAAATATATCACACAAAATAGTTAAGAAGTAACATTTCCCACATGTCTACTTTACAACAGCACAATTTTGGAACCAAAATTTTTTTTTGTTAGTAAGTTATAAGGGTTAAAAGTTGACCAGCGATTTCTCATTTTTACAACAAAATTTACAAAGCCATTTTTTTTAGGGACCACCTCATATTTGAAGTCACTTTGAGGGGTCTATATGGCAGAAAATACCCAAAAGTGACACCATTCTAAAAACTTCACCCCTCAAGGTACTCAAAACCACATTCAAGAAGTTTATTAACCCTTCAGGTGCTTCACAGGAGCTGAAGCAACGTGGAAGGAAAAAATGAATATTTAACTTTTTAGCCACAAAAATTATCTTTTACAAACTTTTTTTCATTTTCACAAGGGTAAAAGGAGAAAATGGACAGATAAGGTTGTTGTGCAATTTCTCCTGAGTACGCCAATACTCAATATGTGGGGGAAAACCACTGTTTGGGCACACGGCAGAGCTCGTAAGGGAAGGAGCGCCGTTTAACTTTTTCAAACTTAAATTGGCTGGAATTGAGATTGGACGCCATGTCGCGTTTGGAGAATCTCTGATGCGCCTAAACAGTGGAAACCCCCCACAAGTGACACCATTTTGGAAACTAGACCCCCTAAGGTACTTATCTACATCTGTTGTGAGCACTTTGAACCCCCAAGTGTTTCACAAAAGTTTATAATGCCTGGGTGTGATAAAAAAAAAAACAATTTTCCACAAAAATGATTTTTTAGTCCCAAATTTTTGAATTTTCCCAAGGAAATTGGACCCAAAAGTTGTTGTCCAATTTGTCCTGAGTACGCTGATACCCCCTATGTGGGGGGGGGGAAACTGTTTGGGCGCACGGCAGGGCTTGGAAAGGAAGTAGTAACGTTTTGGAATGCAGACGTTGATGGGGGTCATGTTCCGTTTGCAGTGCCCCAGATGAGCCTAAACAGTGGAAACCCCCCACAAGTGACCCCATTTTGGAAACTAGGCCCCCTAAGGAACTTATCTAGATCTTTGGTGAGCACTTTGAACCCCCAACTGCTTCACACAAGTTTATAATGCCAGGGCATGAAAATAAAAAATCCTATTTTTTTCCCACAAAAATTATCTTTTAGTCACTAATTTTTTATTTTCCCAAGGGTAACAGGAGAAATTGGACCACAAAAGTTGTTGTCCAATTTGTCCTGAGTACGCTGATACCCCATATGTGGGGGGAACCACTGTTTGGGCGCACGGCAGAGCTCGGAATGGAAGGAGCACCATTTGACTTTTTCCAACCAAAATTGGCTGGAATTGAGATTGGACGCCATGTTGCATTTGGAGAGCCCCTGATGTGCCTAAACAGTGGAAACCCCCCACAAATGACCCCATTTGGGAAACTAGACCCCCTAAGGAACTTATCTAGATCTTTGGTGAGCAATTTGAACCCCCAAGTGCTTCACACAAGTTTATAACGTAGAGCCGTAAAATTAAAAAATCATATTTTTCCACAAAAATTATCTTTTCACCCCAATTTTTATTTTCCCAAGGGTAACAAGACTCCAAAAGTTATTGTGCAATTTGTCCTGAGTGCGCTGATACCCCATATGTGGGAGTAAACCACTGTTTGGGTGCATGGCAGAGTTTGGAAGGGAAGGAGCGCCGTTTGACTTTTTCAACGCAGAATTGGCTGGACGCCATGTCGTGTTTGGAGAGCTCCTGATCTGCCTAAACAGTGGAAACCCCACAAATGACACCATTTTGGAAACTAGACCCCTCAAGGAACTTATCTAGATGTGTGGTGAGAACTTTGAACTCCCAGGTGTTTCCACTAAAGTTTATAACCTACAGACGTAAAATAAAAAATCTTATTTTTTTTTTACAAAAATGATTTTTTCGCCCCCAATATTTTATTTTCACAAGGGTAACAGGAGAAATTGGACCCCAAAAGTTGTTGTCCAATTTGTCCTGAGTACGCTGATACCCAATATGTGGGAGAAAACTACTGTATGGGCACACGTCAGGGCTCGGAAGGGAAGTAGTGACGTTTTGGATTGCAGACTTTGATGGAATGGTCTGGGGGCGTCATGTCGTATTTGGAGAGCCCCTGATGCACCTAAACAGTGGAAACCCCCCACAAGTGACCCCATTTTGGCAAATAGACCCCACAAGGAACTTATCTAGATGTGTGGTGAGCACTTTGAACCTCAAATTGCTTCACAGAAGTTTATAACGTACAGCAGTAAAATAAAAAAATCTTTTTTTTTTACAAAAAATATTTTTTCGCCCCCAATATTTTATTTTCACAAGGGTAACAGGAGAAATTGGGCCCCAAAAGTTGTTGTCCAATTTGTCCTGAGTACGCTGATACCCAATATGTGAGAGAAAACTACTGTATGGGCGCACTTCAGGGCTCGGAAGGGAAGTAGTGACGTTTTGGATTGCAGACTTTGATGGAATGGTCTGGGGGCGTCATGTCGCATTTGGAGAGCCCCTGATGCACCTAAACAGTGGAAACCCCCCACAAGTGACCCCATTTTGGCAAATAGACCCCACAAGGAACTTTTCTAGATGTGTGGTGAGCACTTTGAACCCCGAAGTGCTTCACAGAAGTTTATAACGTACAGCAGTAAAATAAAAAATCTTTTTTTTTTTCCAAAAATGATTTTTTCGCCCCCAATATTTTATTTTCACAAGGGTAACAGAAGAAATAGGACAAATTGCACAATAACTCTTGGGGTCCAGAGTACGCTGATACCCCATATGTGGGGGTAAACTACTGTTTGGGCGCATGGCAGAGCTCAGAAGTGGAGGAGCACCGTTTGACTTTTTCAACGTAGAATTGGCTGGAATTGAGATCAGACGCCATGTCACATTTGGAGAGCCCCTGATGTGCCTAAACAGCGGAAACCTCCCAATTCTAATTCCAACCCTAACCCCAACACACCCCTAACCCTAGTCCCAACCCTAACCACAAACCTAACCCTAACACACCCCTAACCCTAATCCCAACCCTAACTCTAATCCTAACTTTAGCGCCAACCCTAACCCTAATTTTAGCCGCAACCCTAACCCTAATGGTAAAATGGAAATAAATACATTTTTTTTATTTTATTATTTTTCCCTAACTAAGGGGGTGATAAAAGGGGGTTTGATTTACTATTTATAGCGGGTTTTATGATTGGCAGCTGTCACGCTAAAAGACGCTTTTTATTGCAAAAAATAGTTTTTTGCATCGCCACATTTTGAGAGCTATAATTTTTGCATATTTTGGCCCACAGAGTCATGTGAGGTTTTATTTTTTGCGGTACGAGTTGATGTTTTTATTGGTACCATTTTTGAGCACGTGACATTTTTGATCGCTTTTTATTTGGATTTTTGGGAGGTTAGAATGAACAAAAATCAGCAATTCATGAATTTCTTTTGGGGGAAGCGTTTTTACCGTTCTGCGTGTGGTAAAATTGATAAAGCAGTTTTATTCTTCGGGTCAGTACGATTACGGCGATACCTCATTTATATCATTTTTTTATGTTTTGGCGCTTTAATAGAATAAAAACAATTTTATATAAAAAATTATTATTTATGCATCACTTTATTCTGCGAGCTATAACTTTTTTATTTTTTGCTGATAATGCTGTATGGCGGCTCGTTTTTTGCAGGACAAGATGATGTTTTCAGCGGTACCATGTTTATTTATATCGGTCTTTTTGATCGCGTGTTATTCGACTTTTTGTTCGGCGGTATGATGATAAAGCATTGATTTTTTGCTTTGTTTTTTTTTTTAGGGGTTCACTAAAGGGGTTAACTAGTGGGACAGTTTTATAGGGGGGGTCGTTACGGACGCGGCGATACCAAATATGTGTACTTTTATTGTTTTGTTTTTTTTATTACAGGAAGAAATGAATTTATTGGGGAATATTTTTATTTTTTTTATTTATTTTGGATTTTTTTTTAAAACATGTTTATTTTATTTTTTTTACTTTTTATTTTGTCCCAGGGTGGGACATTACTGTATTTTATCAGATCGCTGGTGTGACAGTGTGCATAGCACTCTGTCACACCAGCGATCGCACAGGCATAGCTGCGGACCCGGCGGCCATCTTGGATACGGGTCCTGGGAGGGAGGAAGCCCTCAGAACAGCGCGATCACATCACGCTGGTCTGAGGGTCTCAGGGGAGCACGCAGGGTGCCAGGGGTTAATGTGCCGGGAGCGGTCCGTGACCGCTACTGACATACAGTCACGGGTGTCAGCTGTGATAATCAGCTGACACCCGGCGGCGATTAGCTGCGCTCCCGAAGGGAGCGCAGCTGATCGCCTATGACGTACTATCCCGTCCATGGTCAGATTGGCACGGGCTTCATGGACGGGATAGTACGTCTGATGTCAGAGAGGGGTTAAAAGAAGGAAACGTTTAGCACAGCCTGAGGGTGAGGTGCCTCCGGTAGGTTACCAAACCGTGAATTATGCGAAGAAGACCGGGCACACTCAAAAGTGTAAAACAAAATGTATTTATTTGTGCAATACATGCAATAGCCACAAACGTTTCGGTCTATGCAAGACCTTCATCAGTGTGCTAAAGTAGTAATGTGGGTATTGGAGCAAAGGTGTGAATCCACACAATATATAGACCATATGTAAGTAGTACAGTGATTGTGATCACAAGGTAAGTTGAGAGACCATATGCTGAATGTGCTTAGGCTGGGAATAATCCCAACCGTAGGAGGCCAGTGATGAGACAAGCAGACTGGCCAGGAAGCAGAATCCACCGCTAGTCCAGCCCTGTCTAGCGGGGGATTCCGCATCCTGGCCAGTCTGCCTGTCTCATCACTGGCCTCCTACGGTTGGGATTATTCCCAGCCTAAGCACATTCAGCATATGGTCTCTCAACTTACCTTGTGATCACAATCACTGTACTACTTACATATGGTCTATATATTGTGTGGATTCACACCTTTGCTCCAATACCCACATTACTACTTTAGCACACTGATGAAGGTCTTGCATAGACCGAAACGTTTGTGGCTATTGTATGTGTTGCACAAATAAATACATTTTGTTTTGCACTTTTGAGTGTGCCCGGTCTTCTTCGCATAGCCTACTTATTGACACAATTTAGCTGGCCAAAAAGAAAAAAAAATACAGGGCAGATATTTGAAAATGGGCTGTTTTCGTCAGATGCCTAAGGCCTGTTTCACACATCCGGCGGGCGCCTAAACGGCGCCCCCGGCATTTAGCCGCAGCGCCGCATGCGGTATTTTCTCTGAACAACGGATGTGCCGCATCCGGTTTTTCGCCGCATCCGGTTCACGAATGCGGCAAAAAACCGCATACGTCTCATCCGGTGTATCCGGTTGGCATCCGTTGACGCCGTAATGCGCCGGATCCGGCTTTTAAGCACGCCCATTTTGGGGCCTTTTTGGGGTTCCAAATATGATTGGCTACTGTAATCCTATATATACACTGCTCCTACATCCCTTCTTTGACAGGTTGTAGAGGAGAAAGTGCAGTTTGGAGAGAAGAGCAAGTAGCAAGTGATTGGCGAACATGGAACCCATTATCGGCAATATCTTCAGGAATCTTGTTGATTTTACTGCGGAGATGAATCGATTGAGGTTTATCGTTCTGGAGAAGGAGCGAAAGTTTGAGGAGCAGCGGCGTCAGCGCCTGCGAAGTCGCCGCCGTATGTGGATCCACCCCATCACGTCACAGAGATTAACTCGTGGTGTCTATTCCACACTGAACATGGAGCTGCGACAAAATCCAGAGAAGTTTTTTGCCTATCTGCGGATGAATATAGAAACTTTGATGATTTGCTGGAGCGTGTTGGAGACAAAATTAAAAAATCGGACACCTACTGTCGGTTCTCGATATCTCCGGCGGAGCGTCTCATGGTGACTATAAGGTAAGCTATATGTATTGGTTCTGTTTGCTTGAGCGCACTTGTAATTTTATCATTAATTGAACATCACAGGCCAACTAGGAAACCACATGAGTATCCCCAAATCTAGTTATAAAACAGTCTTTCTCCTAGATATTATTATTTTTGGTATCTCCAATAGTCGTAGCTGAGTTCTGGTATGTAATGCTGCGTTTCTGAAATAATTTGTATTTTCTAATTTGTTTTCAGATTTCTGGCAACTGGCGAAACTCTATCATCGCTCCATGGATTGGAATCTCCACACTATCCGGCATAATAAAGTATACTTGTCGTGCTCTGTGGGATACTTTGGTTGGAGAATTTATTCCAGAGCCAACAACACAGCGGTGACTTGAAATAGCGGACCAGTTTCTAGCCATCTGCCAGTTCCCCAATTGCCTGGGGGCCGTTGATGGAAAGCACTTCCGCATTCAAAAGCCAAAAGGAACTGGATCTGAATTCTTTAACTATAAGAAATATTTCTCTATCGTCCTGATGGCTATTGCAGATGCGCACTACAAGTTTATCGCGGTGGACATTGGGTCTTATGGACGGTCTAATGACTCCCAAGTGTTTAAAATATCTGCTATGGGACGTAAATTGTATGGAAACCGTTTTCAGTTTCCCCCCCTAGGCCACTGCCTCAAACCTCAGGCCCACCAATGCCATTCGTTTGTGTAGGTGATGAGGCATTCCAGCTGTCCCAACACCTATTGAAGCCGTATGCCAGCAGAGAATTGACACATACAAAGCGGGTATTTAACTACCGCCTCACAAGAGCCAGACGGATGGTGGAGTGTGCCTTTGGCATTATGACAGCAAAATGGCGTGTCCTTTTGACTGCAATAAACTTGAAGACCGAGACTGTTGATGATGTAGTGAAAGCGTGCGTGGTCCTCCATAATTTTGTCCTAACCAAGGAACCAATTTCTCTGGAGGACCACAATCAAGAAACAACTTTGCACAACTACACCAACATTACCACTCGCAGTACAGTTGCAGTTTCTAGAATGAGGGACCAGTTTGCTCAATACTTTGTGTCACCGGAAGGTAGTGTTGACTGGCAGGATGACAGAGTGTGATAAATGTATTGTTTCTTTTAATAATTTTCTTTACCCACAATAAACCTTTAATAGTTTACTTGTCTACCTTCTTGTGTGTTTTCTACTATAACCTTTTTGCCATTGTTGTGTCCATGGCTGTCACCTTTTGTCCAAAAAAGTGTACATTGTAGGCCATGTTTCCCCAACTGCAGTCCTCAAGGCCCACCAACATGTCAAGTTTTCAGTCTTTACTTTGTATTGCTCAGGTGATAATTGCCTCACCCTTGCAATACAAAGGAAATACTGAAAACAATACCTGTTGTTAGGCCTTGATGACTGGATTTGGTGACACATGGCCTACAATGTACCCTTTTTAGGACAAAAGGTGAAATTGTATTAACAAAAGTATTTCACCATTTGTCCTACAAAAAGTGTACATTATGTTTCCCCTACTCCAGTCCTCAAGGTCCACCAACATGTCAAGTTTTCTGTCTTTCCTTTGTATTGCTCAGGTGATAATTGCCTCACCTGTGCAATACAAAGGAAATACTGAAAACATGATATGTTTTTGGTGGGCCTGGAGTAGGGGAAAACTGGGGTAGGGGATAATCTAAAAAAGTACACATTTTTATTAAAAAGAGAATACACTTTGCATACTACACAACCCGGGACATAACTTTGCCAAAAAGGTTGCATTTACGAACCTTTTAGCCAAAGTTAGGTGTACCTGTAAAACAATTTTAAAACTTAACATCGTATAAATTAAAGACAGACAACAATGTTAAACCAATGAACAGTTTATTTAAAAATATATTTTTTAATATAATTTTTATTAAATTAGGCCTTTAGGCCAAATGTTTCACATATAAATAAAAATTTTTTAAAATGTAACTAAATTTTTTTTCTTAAACTTTATTTTTTGATTCAACTTTTTTTTTTTATTAACTTTTTTTTTTTTATTTCCTTAAACAAATGAAAAACAAAAACAGATTTAAAGGTCTGTGTAGTGTGGGGTGGAAATACTGCTGGAGGGGCTGCGGGACACTTCGACCGTGGGAGTGTGGAGGGACGAACGGGATGGTGGTGGGGAAGGAACAGGAAGAGGTGAAGGGGTGGAAAGACAAAAAGAATGGGAAGACAATGCAGAACATGTGGGTGGTGGTGGAGTGGAGGGTTGTGCAGGAGTAGCAGGTGACATAGTAGGTATTTGGAAGGGGGAAGGAGATTGGTAAGTAGAAGTGTGGTAGAGGGTAGGTGGCTGGTAGTGGGTAGGTTGTTGGTACTGGGGAGGTGGTTGGACCTGGGGAGGTGGTTGGACCTGGGGAGGTGGTTGGTACTGGGTAGGTGGTTGGACCTGGGGAGGTGGTTGGTACTGGGGAGGTGGTTGTACCTGGGGAGGTGGTTGGTACTGGGGAGGTGGTTGGTACTGGGGAGGTTGATGGACCTGGGGATGTGGTTGGTATTGAATAGGAGGGGGAGGAGGTATGGCAGGTGGAGGGGGGGAAGATGGACGGCGGCTGTAGGGGGGGGAGGTGGTGGAATGACTGGGGTGGATTGAGGATGGGAGACAACCTGCACTACAGCAGCGTGGCACGTGTGCATCACATACATCTGCTGGTCATAAGATAGCGGATCTATGCGCTCCGCAACCGACCTAAAAAAGCTGTAGTTCGGTGGTGCTCTTATCTCAGAACGCACAGTTTCCAGAAGTGTCTTGACCTCACCAACTAGTGTGGTTATCTGACGAAGGCCTGCGGAAACTTGTTCAGATAGCAACTTAAGGCAGTTCTGGAAAGATGCGTTCATGTGTAAGAACTCGGGCGCATAGTTCTTTTCCTGACCCTTCTGACGCTTCCGCCCAGTACCCGCAGCTGTACTAGAGGTGGCAGGGTCAGAAGGGTGGGGTAAAGGGAAGGCTATATCCTGACCAGCAGATTCATGCATTGCAGGCGGCCACGCTGCTCCAGCGCTGGTGGAAGGGACAGCGGGATCGTGTGTGTGTGAAGTCTGGGAAGGGTCAGATGTGGAGGGTTGGTCAAAGTGTCCCTCGGTGTCGGTCTCCTGAGGGATCGCTCTAGAAGGCTCCAACTCTGCGGGCGCCCGAGTGCTGGTCACCGTGCTGTGGAAGAAACAAAAACATAAAATTAATATACAGATGTGGAATGGCCCTGGGTGAAAACAAAAAAAAGTTAACATTTGATGTTAATATTTACCTTCTGGTGACCATGGTTTCACGCAGGAACGCCAGAGCTCGTGCATATTTGTACTTACTCTGGCGTCCTGAAGAACCACTCGGGGCCCGCATCTCTTTGTTAAATTCCTTCTTAAAGCGATCCCTCACAGACCGCCACCGCTTCATAATTCTCTCCCCTGAAACGAGAAAGCACACATTGGTTACTATACAACAACCACACTTTAGTCCTCGTGTCCCCCAGAGTTCATGTTTTCATTGTTTCCATAGTGTTTCACAAAAGGAAATCATGAAAACATGAAGCGTTGGTTACACAAGGACAGAATTTTTTTAAAAACACCTTTACAGTCAGCAACATGAACTATACTTACGGTATTTATTCTGGGACCTAGGATTGAGGTCCTCCCAGCGGTGCATCATTGCTGCTGCCACTTCCGTCCAGAGCCGTCGTGTCACAATTTGATCCGCATGCTGGCGGTCCCCATGTTCCACAGCGGCTCCCTTTCTCGGACCAGGTCTATCATCAACTCAACGTCCAATCCCTCCTCCGTGTCCGAGTCGGGAGCACGCTGTGAAGCCTGTGAAATGAACAATGAAAAAAAAAAAAATTATCAGATACATGGTTTTAATTTGTAAAAATTATACATGTTACAATGGGAAAATTAATGCACAAAACATTTGTAGATAACACGTTTTTTAAAAAGCATAAATTATATAACATGGCAAAAAAAAAAAATACTTACACGTTGAGAACCGCCGACAGTCTCACGACGACTCTGGGAGGCGCTGGGAGAATCCCTCTGGCTCCCAGATGCGAGAGACTAAAAATGAAAAGAAAAATTAGGATATTGGCAGGTGTTGGCCGCTGTGTGAAGTATGCACTAAATGTTTTTCTATGTGTTGTGTGTACTGTGATGTTGTGTTTCTGCGATTGATGTAGGATACTTACGAATTGTGAGCCCACTCTGGGTATCTCTCCACCCCGTCCTTCTTCCTCTGGGAGCTCCTCGTCATCTTCAGATTCCTGTTATTAAAATAACACAATCAAGACATATAGCCCACAGATGGATTGTGGATAGAAAAATAAAAAATAGATATTTTTACCGCCAATTCCTGACGATGGGTAGGAGGGCTCCCAGAAGAAGATGTGTCCTGCTGTTCCTGCTGTGGCGGCTCTGGCTCTGCCTCTGGCTGTGAGGGAGGAGATGGCGATGCCGGTGGTGCTGCCGCCGCCGCTTCAGCCGCTGCTTCCTCCGCCAACACCGCCATTGCTGCAGCTGCAGCAGCTGTTTGATGTTCTCTGCTGTGGAAGAAACAAAAAGGGACAGTCAATATATTTGTATATTTCTTGGCCCTGTCTGAAAGAGAAAACCAAGCATGTATTTTTATTGAAATGGGGGGGGGTGTAATCTTTACTTTCTTCTGGCTTCCCTCCTTGCCCGCCTCTCCTCCTGTTCTCTTCTATCTCCAGGCGCCGCCTCCCCCTCTTGTTGACGTCTTCTACTGTTAAAGTAAAAAGGTACTGTAAATTTGAGATTCCTTGTCCATGGCTGAAATAAAAAACAAACATGTAATTTATAGCAAAATGTGTGCTGTAATACTTACTTTCTGATTGCTATCCTCCTAGCTTGGAGGTCCTCTGCTCCCCTCTGCTGAACTTGGGCTTCAGCCGCTGCCGCCCGGTGAAGTCTTCGGCTGTTGAATAAGGACACAAAAACGGACAGTGAATATATGGGTATTCCTTTGCCCTGGCTGAAAGAGAAAAAACAAACATGTAATTTAGAGCAAAATGTGTGTACTTACTTTCTGCTTGCTAGCCTCCTAGCTTGGAGGTCCTCTCCTCCCCTCTGCTCAACTTGCGCTTCAGCCGCCGCCGCTCGTTGAATTCTTCTGCTGTTAGGACACAAAAAGGGACAGTGAATATATGTGGATTCCTTGTCCCTGGCTGAAAGAGAAAAAACAACATTAAATTTTTAGGGACATGGGGGATGACATTTACTTTCTACTGGCTTGCCTCCTTGCATCCAGGATGTCCTGCGCCCTTTCATCGCCAGCATCAATTCTTCTGCTGTGAAATTAACAGACCAAAAAAAATTGGTTTATATGTTTTGATTGTCCCTGTTTTAAAATATAACATTCAAACAACGACATTATTCCGACCACATGCAATCATTTTTTGTAGCCATCAACAGTACCAGGGTAAACCGTATCCCTGGCCAAAAAAAAAAACAAAAAAAAAAAACAATATGATAATAAAAACATGGAAATTTCACATAAGAGCATGAGTAGCTAAGGTCAGAGGCAGCCAAAAAAATAACATTGCAACAAAAAGAAAAGTACATCAACATTTGTATACTAAACACAGGAAAATAATAGCAGCATGAGTAGATAAAACCGTGACAAGCCACAAAGAACAAAGATTGCAAACAAAAAAACATTAGCATAGTCATACAATTCAACAGACCATGAGTAGATAAAACCATGACAGGCCACAAAGAACAAAGATTGCAAACAAAAAAACATTAGCATAGTCAAACAATTCAACAGACCATGAGTAGATAAAACCGTGACAGGCCAAAAAAAAAAAAACATTGGCAAAAAAAATGGAGAGAAACATTACCATAGTAAACACATGCACATTTCAGATAGTAGCATAAATAACAACGACATCACTGGCCAAAAAAATTAATACTTTTTTAAAAATAAAAAAAAAATTTGATACACAAATACATCCACATTTCAGATTGTCGCAGGGAGACCAAGCACATCACTGCTAAAAAAAAGTACCAGTAGATCTACATTATCAACATTCACAACAGTAGCAGTGAATACACAATAAAGTTCCCAAACAAATGCATTTTAAACTCGGGGACCCACCCCATCATCGGCAATTTAATTTCATTAAATACCTGGGGAACCAATCCCCATCACAGAAAAAACATTAAATATATAATGTACCAGGCCACAAAAAATAAACATCAGCTCACACAGCATTGGTGACATATGTATTTTAAATTTTTGAATTTGGGGGTGGTGGTTCATTACCGTCTGTTTTCCTGGCGCTCCATGGTACGGATCCTGGCTGCGAGTCCGGTGTCTGCGTCGGTGGCTGCGTCGGTGGCTGCTTTCTGTGGCTCTCCGTGTCTCTCTGTGGCTCCTGTGGCTTCTGTGGCTGTGTCTGATGTCCCACCCAATTTTTTTTTTATATGTTTGCTGAGGGGTGGTACTTCCTTGTATCTGTTTGCTGTGGGCTGGTATATCAATTAACAAACCGGATGCGGCCTTGTGGAGAGTGACATACCAGCTCTGGCGTGTCGAGGTAAGGAGGCTTATGCGCCGTGCAATGCTCCTCTGGGAAATTTAATATGCAAAATTGCCTCTTCATAAAGAAAGAGGACTTGAACTCTATAATGCCACCTGTTGGAAGTAGCGATCCTACAAGTCACAATCAACCCTTTAACGAGTCTTGTAATATGACTTAGGATAAAAACCAAATCAGAATTTCAGTTTGCAGGCACGGTGTTTCGGGCTATTGGCCCTCATCAGTGCAAAGTATAAGAACTGATTTGGCTAGGTGATATCAACAGCAGTAATAATTTCTGCTACATATGCGGAGAATATACAATGAAAGCACAAAAGAAGGAAATGACTCGACTTGTTAAGAAAGCATATGAACTATACTTTGAATGTTCAATTGGAGATCAGGACAAACAGTGGGCACCTCATATATGTTGTGCATCTTGTTCTAGAAGCCTTAGAGCATGGCTGAATGGATCACGACCTTCAATGCCATTCGCTGTCCCAATGATATGGAGAGAGCAGAGAGATTATGTAACAGATTGCTACTTCTGCCTTACAAATGTAACAGGATATTCAGCAAAGAACAAGAAATCAATAGAATATCCTAATCTTCCTTCAGCAATAAGACCAGTGACACACGATGAAAGTGTTTGTGTTCCAAAGTATGGACAATGGAGGATGACGAAGATGAACTAACAATGTCATTGGAAAATGAAACTGCTGCTGCAGACCCAGACTTTGAGCCTTCTACATCTAATCCACATCTGTTCAGTCAAGCTGATCTGAGTGACTTGGTCAGAGATTTGAAATTGTCAAAGAGGCAGGCAGAATTATTGGGATCAAGACTACAAGAACAGAATCTCTTATTACCAGGAACAAGAGTTTCTGCTTTTTGCAGTCGTCAAGACGACCGTAATCAATTTTTCAACCTGGTCGACAGTTTAACTTTTTGCAAAGACGTCTTGGGGTTGTTTGGCGCTCTTGGATGCGAACATGACCAGAAGGAATGGTGACTGTTCATTGACTTGTCAGTTTTAAGTCTGAAAGCTGTTTTACTACACAACGGAAATATCTATCATTCTATACCTATTGGACATGCCGTAAACATGAAAGAAACATATGAGAATATGGAGTTACTGTTGACCCACATTAATTATAGAAATTATAACTGGAACATATGTGATGATCTAAAAGTTGTTGCACTTATTCTTGGACTGCAGCTTGGATATACCAAGTATTGTTGTTTTATTTATGAATGGGACAGTCGTGCATGAGAAATGCACTATTTCAGAAAGGACTGGCCACTCCGCGAAAACCTGGTTGCTGGACAGATGAATATTAAACATAATCCTCTCGTTGATCCAGCAAAGATATCTCTCCCCCCTTTTCATATTAAACTTGGGCTTATGAAGAATTTTGTCAAAGCAATGAACAAAGAATCGGAAGCCTTTTCTTACTTGCGACAGAAATTTCCAAGAATAAGTGATGCAAAGATTAAAGAAGGTATTTTTATTTGCCCACAGATCAGAGATATAATGAATGACAGTAGCTTTGATGGTCTTTTGCAAGGTGCTGAACAAGTGGCATGGAGAGCCTTTAAAGATGTGACATTCAACTTCCTTGGCAACAGCAGGGCACCGAACTTTGAGCAACTCGTGGACAACATGCTCGCAGCATATCATTTGATGAAATGCAATATGTCACTAAAAATGCATTTTCTACATTCTCAAGTGGACTAATTTCCATCCAATCTTGGTGCCGTTAGCGATGACATTGCGCTGATGGAGAAAAGGTACCAGGGAAAGTGGAGAACATCAATGATGGCTGACTATTGCTGGAATCTTATTCAAGAAGCATCTGACATGGATTGTAAACAAAAGTCATCTGCAAAACACTTTTGAACAATTGCTATTGCTACTGATATCGATGCACATGGATGTAGTGTCTCGGACGTCATAATGTAGACTATAAACTGTTGTTTCTTAAAAACCTTATGCAATTCAGAATTTTGGAGCACATATTCGTGTTCAGCATATTAAAATCTATAAGATACAATAAAATTTTCTCAGGGGACAAGAACTTCCCTGAAATTTGTTGCTCAGTGGAACAGTCTGGTATCACTGTCAGACACCTGATCTATCTGTGGGCTACAAATTATGGCATTTCAGGGCTACATTCCCCTTTTTTTGCTGTGTCTTACCCTAGTTCAATAGACTATTTTGGGGTAAAAAATTTAAAAATACAGGCCACATATTGAACAGTCTGGTGTCGCCGTCAGACGCCTGATCTATCTGTGGGCTACAAATTGTGGCATTTCAGGCCTCCATTCCCCAGTTTTTGCTGTGTCTTACCCTAGTTATTGACACCAGTTGTTCACTTTTCCATTTATAGATTCGGGCCTCTCGCCTGGTCCACTTGAAGCGGGACAAACTGAGATTGCATGTAGTGATGCCCAAATATTGAAGCAGCCACGTTCACATGAAGGCGACGATGGGAACGTGTCACAAGAGGTGGACGATGATGAGACACAACTGCCAGAAAGTCAGGAGGAGGACCAGGGTGCGGAAGTGGAAGAGGAGGTGGTGGATCATATAGTAACTTACCCAACCTGGCAGGAGGACATGCAGAGCAAGGACAGCAGCACACAAGAGGAGGGAGGCGTAGCACCACAACAGGCAGGAAGAATCACTGTGGTGGCCGCAGACAGAAGGCAGGCAACCGTTCCTTGTAATACCAACATGACGGAAGTTGTCAGTACAACTGTTAGGTCTGGTTGTTTTTTAAAGACTCTGACGATAACCCCAAACAGGCCATTTGCACCACCTGCCATGCCCGCATCAGCAGGGTAGCAAAACTACCAGCCTGACTACCATCAGCATGATCAGGCACATGGCAGCAAAGCACCCGATTTTGTGGGCTGATCCCCAGGGTCCAGGAACACTGTCTGCGGGTGACACCACTGATTCTTCCGCTGTTGTGCGTGGAAGCCAATCCCCTGTCCATGGTGCCTGCGAAGATGTCTCCTGCCCTGCACCTATCGTTGCACACACTCAACTACCACCATCATCAAGCACGTCCACATCCTTGTCCCAGCACAGCCTTCAGTTGTCCATACCCCAGTCATTGGAAGGCAAGCAGAAATACCCAGCCATCACCCCACAGGCCACAGTACTAAATTCACATATTTCTCGTCTGCTTGCACTCGAAATGTTGCCTTTTAGGCTCATGGAGACAGAAGCTTTCCACAACCTGATGGCGGCGGCCGTCCCAAGGTTCTCTGTCCCAGCCGCCACTATTTCTCCCTGTGTGCTGTCCCGGCATTACACAAGCACGTGTCCCACAACATTACCTGTACCCTTAACAATGCAATTACTGGGAAAGTACACTTAACCACGGACATGTGGACAAGTGCTTCAGGGCAGAGATGGTACATCTCTCTGACGGCACACTGGGTTAACATAGTGGAAGCCAGGACCCAGTCAGACCTTGGGATGGAACATGTCCTACCAACACTGAGGCTTGCGGGCCCTAGGTCAATTAGGGTTGCCCCCACAGTCTACAGCTCCTGCACATCATTCTCCTCCTCTTCAGCCTGCATGTCCGAAATGACCACATCAGTCGCAAGCTGGAAGCACTGCAGCACTGCCTCAGCCAAGCATCAACAGGCTGTGCTGAAGCTAATATGCTTAGGTGACAAACCGCACAATGCTGAAGAGTTGTGGACAGCTCTGAAAGAGAAGGCAGATCTGTGGCTGACACCGATGAACCTATAGCCAGGCATGGCCGTGTGTGACAATGGCTGGAACCTGGTGGTGGCTCTGAGGCGAGGCGAGCTCCCACACGTACCATGCCTGGCCCATGTGCTTAACCTCGTGGTTCAATGGTTTCTCAAAACCTACCCGGAGCTGCAGGATCTGCTTGTCAAAGTACACCACCTGTGTGCCCATTTTAGAAAGTCAGCTACAGCTTCAGCCACCCTTGTTGTGCTTCAGCAGCATTTGCAGCTTACAACTCACTGACTGATGTGTGATGTCCCCACTAGTGATGAGCGAGTATGCTCGTTGCTCGGGTTTTCCTGAGCACGCTCGGGTGGTCTCAGAGTATTTGGAAGTGCTCGGAGATTTAGTTTCTGTTGCCGCAGCTGCATGATTTGCAGCTATTTGACAGCCTGAATACATGTGGGGATTGCCTGTTTGTTAAAGAATTCCCACATGTATTCAGGCTATCAAATATACTCTCTGATCACTAGTCACACTGCATATGTTGGAAAGGATTTGTGAGCAGAAGAGGGCAGTTGTTGACTACCAGCATCAACAAGGCCATCGGTATTGGGTCCAGACTCCACACATAAGACCTCAGGAGTGGACATGGATGTCAGACATATGTACCATCCTACAAAACTTTGAGGAGTTCACCAAGATGGTGAGCGGTGATGACGCCATAATTAGCGTCACCATCCCACTTCTCTGTATTCGGAAAAGCTCTCTCTGCTCACAATGAAAGAGGATGCATTGCAGGCAGAGCACAATGAGATGGAGCAAGGAACCATGCAGGGTGATTACACACAGCCCAGCCTCATGTAATCCTAATGTGGATTGGTTGACAATGAGGAAGAGGAGGAGGAAGAACATGAGCTACTTTCATGCGCTATAGACGGTACTACAAGCACAACTGTCATATCGTCTGTTCAGCGTGGATGGCCTGAGGACAGGGAGGAGGAGGACAGCATGGTCAGTCATCCTGTTGGTGAGGACACGGAAGTCTTGCCAGTTAGCAGTCTGGCACACATGGCAGACTTTATGTTGCGCTGCATTTCCCGTGACCCTCGCATTATCAAAATTTGTGATGACATCCATTTCTGGTTGTTGACACTTCTAGACCCATGCTACATGAACTTTCAATCTCTCTTTCTGGAACCAGATAGGTGTACTAAAATGATGCAGTACCAGAGGGCCATTGTTGCGGAATTAATGAAAAAATTCCCAGCTGAAAACACTGGCGGCAGAGGTCACAGTTCGTTGGACAACCAAGAAGTAGAGGCGAGAGAGACACAACTCCAATCCAGCAGAGGCAAAGTAACACTGGCAAAGTTCTGGGACACTTTTCTCAGACACTCCCATCGCCCTGGCCCAGAGTCGCGGGGTACTGTCACAAGGACTGGAAAGTTTGGGAAGAAGTTGAAGGAGTACCTTGCTGACCGTACCAACTTCCTTGGTGATTCCTCTGTGCCTTATAATTATTGGGTATCCAAGCTGGACAAGTGGCATGAACTGACTCTCTACGCCTTGGAGGTCCTGGCCTGGTCAGAGCGGGTTTTTAGTGCCACTGGTGGAATTATAACTGATATGCACATCTGCCTGTCAACTGAAAATGCTGACAGGCTGACTTATAAAAATGAACAAAGCCTGGATTGTGGCAGACTTCTCTACACCACCAAATGATAACAGCAAAACATAACCTCCAATGCATTGTATACTTTTTTGGGAGGTGTATTACCTTGCTCCTCTTCACACCCACACATGGTTACATGCTTCCTGACTTTGGCTATTTGGTTTGTTATCCTCCTCCTTCTCCTCATCCTCATCATTCACCACCACTATATCAACATGGTGACTGTGGTCCGTGATGCAACAGCCAACTTATTGTGTAAAAGGGTGTTTTTGATGCCCTTTTAATTAAAAATATTTACAAAGTAGGTTGATGTGTACCCCCAAGGTGAAATGTTTGTCAGCCCATACACTTAAGTGTATGGGCATTCCAAGTATAGGAGACCAGCTCCTTCAAACTGGGAAGACATTTTTCATAGGCCATCCTCCATGTCTCTTCCTACACCACCGCTAGATCACCAGGGTGACTGTGTTCCGTGATGAAACAGCCACTATATTGTTTTGCAAGGGTGTTTATGATGTCCGTAGCAAAAAATATTTACACAGTAGGTTGATGTGTACCCCCCAGGGGAAAATGTTTGTCAGCCCATACACTTAGTGTATGGGCATTTCAAGAATAGGAGACCCACTCCTTTGTAATGGAAACTGATTTTTAGGAGGACTTCCTCCACGTCTCTTCCAAGGGGTATTTTGGTGCGTCCAAATTTGGGGCAGGCCATGCATTCACTGCATAGGCAAACAGTATGGGAGACCCACTTCCTAATAATGTGAACTTTGTTGGTTGTTCATCTTTAACAATGCAATTCTTCACTGCCAGTTCTTCAGCCTCAACCCTGCAATGCTACAATGCACGGTCTTCAGCCTCAACACTGCAATTCCCCAATGCAGGTTCTTAAGCCTCAACAGTGAAATTCTCCACTGATGATTCTTCAGGATCAACACTGAAATGCTCCACTGCCGGGTGTTCTTCCTCAACACTGCAATGCTATAATAAAGGATCTTCAGCCTCAACACTGCAATGCCCCATTGCTGAGTCTTTAGCCTCAACAGTCAACACTGCAATTGTTCACTGCCGGGTCTTCAGCTTCAACACTGCAATTGTCCACTGCAGGGTCCTTAGCATCAACCCTGCAATTGTCCACTGCAGGGTATTTAGCATCAACACTGCAATTTTCCACTGCAGGGTCTGTAGCCTCAACACTGCCATTGCCCACTGCCGGGTCTTCAGCCTCAACACTTCAATTGTCCACTGCAGGGTCTTTAGCGTCAACACTGCAATTGTCCACTGCAGGGTCTTTAACCTCAACACTGCAATTGTCCACTGCAAGGTCTTTCGCCTCAACACTGCAATTGTCCACTGCCGGGTCTCCAGCCTCAACACTTAAGTTGTCCACTGCAGGGTCTTTAGCCTCAACACTGCATTTGTTCACTGCCAGGTCTTCAGCCTCAACACTGCAATTGTCCACTGCAGGGTCTTTAGCATCAACACTGCAATTGTCCACTGCAAGGTCTTTAGCCTCAATACTGCAATTGTCCACTGCCGGGTCTTTAGCCTCAACACTGCAATTGTCCACCGCTGGGTCTTTAGCCTCAACACTGCAATTGTCCACTGCCAGGTTTTCAGCCTCAACACTGCAATTGTCCACTACAAGGTCTTTACTGTAGTGTCAACACTTCAATTGTCTACTGCAGGGTCTTTAGCGTCAACACTGCAATGCTCCACTACTGGGTGTTTAGCCTCAACACTGTAATTTTCCACTGCAGGTTCTTCAGCATCAACACAGAAATTATCTACTGCATGTTTTCCAGACAGTGACATTCTCCACTGCTGGGTCTTCATCCTCAACACTGACATTCTCCAATGCAGGTTCTTCAGGCTCAACAATTCACTGTGTAGCCAAACAATATGGGAGTACCTAATTAATAGGAACAATGCTTTCAGGTGGCCATCCAGTACGTGGGTTCAAAGGCCTATTGCGGTGTGTTACTTTGGTGCAGGGCAGGCCTTGCATTCAATGTATAAGCAAACATTATGGCAGTACCAAATGCAAAAAATGTGAACTTAGTTTTCATGTGGCCATCCAGTATGTGGGTTCAAAGGCTTATTGGGGTGCATGTTACTTTGGTGCAGGGCAGGCCTTGAATTCAATGCGTAGGCAAACAGTATGGGAGTACCAAATGAATGTTAACTTGGTTTTCATGTGGCCATCCAGTACGTGGATTCAAAGGCTTATTGGGGTGCGTGTTACTTTGGTGCAGGGCAGGCCTTGCATTCAATGCATAGGCTAACACTATAGTAGACCCATTTTTTATATAATTAGAACACTTTTTCATGAAACCGTCCTGTACGTCTCGTCAAAGGGGTATGGGGGTGCATCCTAATTTCTGGCAGCCCAGCCACTCACTGCATAGGCAATAAAAGTATAGGAGACCCACTGTTTAATAATGGGAACAAAGCATAGCCAGCTGATGGCCCTTTAAGATGATTAATGGCGCCTGATGCCACTATAAAAATAGGCTTTGTGACTTTCAGAGTCCTTCCTTCATAAACGAAACAGGATGTCTGATGATGTGTCACACACCACATGGCCAGCTAAGGTTGTTAAATATTAAAATGACAATTCCCAGTGAATGCATTTGTATTGGTTGAAAGAAATAGTAAAGTTGAAAAACGCTACGTGTGAACATAGCCCAAGTGGTGGGGGAACATTTTTGATTTGGGTTACCGTATATACTCGTGTATAAGCCGAGATTTTCAGCACCTTTCTTCGTGCCCCCTCGGCTTATACACGAGTCATAGGACAGAAACCAGCGGGGGAGGGGATGCCGTGGCAGGAGCCGGTGGCTGGGACATCATACTCACCTCTCCCCGTGCCATCGCTGAAAGTCCCTGCAATCCTGCGTTCTCCCCGGCTTCCTGCAGCTCTCCAGCGCTGAGCGGTGACATAATACCGCTCATTAAGGTCATGTAATATGGACATGACGCCACTCCCATAGGCGTGGCGTCCATATTCATGGCCTTAATGAGCGGTATTACGTAACCGCTCAGCGCTGGAGAGCTGCAGGAAGCCGGGGAGAACGCAGGATTGCAGGGACGTTCAGCGATGGCACGGGGAGGGGTGAGTATGATGGAGGAGAGGACAAGGAGCACGGAGCAGGACGGGGAGGGAGAACGGTAGAAGCATGGAGGACAGGGGGAGAACGGAGGACGGAAGCATGGAGCAGGACGGGGGGGAGAACGGTGGATGGGGGAAGCATGGAGGAGGAAGAGGGGGAGAACGGAGGACGGGGAAGCATGGAGGACAATGAGCACGGAGCAGGACGGGGGGAGGATGGAGGGCACAGAGGAGCATGGAGCAGGACGGGGGAGAGGATGGAGGAGCACGGAGCAGGACGGGGGGCACAGGAGGACGGAGAAGGAATGGGGGAGCACAGCGGAGGACGGAGCAGGAGGGGGGGAGTACAGAGGAGAATGGGGGAGCACAGAGCTGGATGGGGGAGCAAGGAGCAGGACGGGGGCAGCACAGAGCAGGAGGGCAGTTTATACACTCGGCTTATACACGAGTCAATAAGTTTTCCCAGTTTTTTGTGGCAAAATTAGGGGGGTCGGCTTATACACAGGTCGGCTTATACACGAGTATATACGGTAATTAATTTGCCTTATATAAAACTCAAAGGATGTTCTTTAACATATTTGCCAGGAAAATCCTGTAAAAATGGTGTAAGACTCTGACAACATTGTTCACAGCTGTGACCTGGGAGTCTGAAATGCTTCCAGGGGCATTCCCATAATGTTCCCATGTCATTTGAGCACTGTTTCCATCATTTTCAGATGTTTTTAGACTTTAAAAGGACCCCAGGGTGGTATCGCGGCAAAAATGCTCAGTTTTCTTATAGACTTACATTGGGCTCGTTGCTCGGGTCTAATTTGCTCGACCCAAACAACGAGGACCTGAGCATTTTAGTGCTCGCTTATCACTATTCAGGTCTTATGCCTGATTTAATATGAGTTTTTGCTTTTCATTGTCTAATGATTTATTAAGATGTCATTTACAAAGATGCTTGGTTTTTACAAGAACTTTTCAATTTTACACATCTAAAAAGATGAGACAATTCCTTCAGCTGTAACATAATAGTATGTTAATTGTGCACAAAAATCTTGTGTTCTGTGACACAGTTACAGTGAGGAAAAAATGTATTTAGTCAGCCACCAATTGTGCAAGTTCTCCCACTTAAAAAGATGAGAGAAGCCTGTAATTGACATCAACTATGAGAGTCAAAATGAGAAAACTAATCCATAAAATCACCTTGTCTGATTTGGCAAGATTTATTTTGCAAATTATGGTGGAAAATAAGTATTTTGTCACCTAAAAACATGCAAGATTTCTGTCTCTCACTGACCTGTAACTTCTTCTTTAAGAGGCTCCTCTGTCCTCCACTCATTGCCTGTAGTAATGGCACCTGTTTGAACTTGTTATCAGTATAAGACACCTGTCCACAACCTCAAACAGTCAAATTCCAAACTCCACTATGGTGAAGACAAAAGAGCTGTCGAAGGACACCAGAAACAAAATTGTAGCCCTGCACCAGGCTGGGAAGTATGAATCTGCAATAGGCAAGCAGCTTAGTGTGATGAAATCAACTGTGAGAGCAATAATAAGAAAATGGAAGACATACAAGACCAATGATAATCACCCTCGATCTGGGGCTCCACGCAAGATCTCACCTTGTGGGATCAAAATAATCGCAAGAACGGTGAGCAAAAATCCCAGGATCACACGGGGGACCTAGTGAATGACCTGCATAGAGCTGGGACCACCGTAACAAAGGCTACCATCAGTAACACACTACGTCGCCAGGGTCTCAGACGTGTCCCCCTGCTTAAGCCAGTACATGTCCGGGCCAGTCTGAAGTTTGCTAGAGAGCATTTGGATTATCCAGAAGAGTATTAGGAGAAGGTCATATGGTCTGATGAAACCAAAGTAGAACTGTTTGGTAGAAACAAACCTCCTTCCATCAGCAAGGGCATTGAAGATGAAACATGGATGGGTCTTTCAGCATGATAATGATCCCAAGCACACCACCAGGGCAATGAAGGAGTAGCATGGTAAGCATATGAATGTCCTGGAGTGGCCTAGCCAGTCTCCAGATATCAACCCCATAGAAAACCTTTGGAGGGATTTGAAAGTCCGTATTGCCCAGCGACAGGCCCAAAACATCACTGCTCTAGAGGAGATATGCATGGAGGAATGGGCCAACTTACCACCAACAGTGTGTGGCAACCTTGTGAAGACTTACTGAAAATGTTTTACCTCTGTCAATGACCAAATACTTATTTTCCACCATAATTCTCAAAATAAATCTTGCCAAATTACACAAGGTGATTTTATGGATTTGTTTTCTCATTTTGAATCTCACAGTTGTAGCCTACCTATGATGTCAATTACAGGCCTCTCATCTTTTTAAGTGGGAGAACTTGCACAATTGGTGGCTAAATACTTTTTTTCCCCCCACTGTATATCAGGTTGCAGGATTGGGTAAACCTTTATTGTATAGATTCAAAACTCATACGCTGTTTTATGTCAGACAACTCGGGTGACATAACTTTCACAAGAGAATGAGGTGTCATGGTTTGATGCAGCCCCATTTAATTAATTAATTAATTGAGAGACTTGGCTATGATTCGGTAGACTATATGGACAAAGGTATTGGGGAAACACCTCGTAATCACTGAATTCAATTTTTTATTCATAAAAAATCCAATCCTTCTGCATATACTAATATTTGTAAAGTGCCGATTAGACCAGTGTACCAGGTTGGTTTGTGAAATTTCTTCACATCTAAATATTCCACCATCAAATGTGAGTGGTAATATTGAACACTAGAAATGTTTCAAAACCACATCCATCTTAGTCACAATGTCGCAGACCACTTAAAAGTTACAGAGTGGATAAAAGTCACCAACACTCTGCTGACTCAGTAACTCAGAGTTACAAACCACCTCTGGTATTAACTCCAGCACAAAAACTGTACGTTGGGAGCTTCATGATGTAACTTTCTATAACCTGGGTTTGGCAAACGCCAGGAGAACGTTATCTATCTCACACTATAATTCCAACTGTATTGTTCATGGAGAAGGGATGATACTTTGGAGATGATTTTCTGGAATTAGCAGACGTCTCTACGTTCCAGTGAAAAGATATTTGAAGTATATTTCTAATGCTGATGTATGGCAGCATCAACTTCTCAAAACTCTTCCTAGCGAGTTTTGCGCTTCTTATTCCAGCGGTCTGTTTGGCAAGATTGGCATACAAAATACCTGTCTTGAAGACTTGGGGTCTACAAATTGCTGACTACGAATGAGACTTATGTCATGCACTCCTTTTCCACACTTAAAATCATCAGAGAAACATCCAATAATGCAGTGTTCTAGTGTAGTCAATAACAGGTTTCAGCGGTTCTGAGACATCCAGATGGTGCAGGAATTCTTTCCAGTGCCAGCGTAGATAACCAGAGCAGTCTGCGCTGTGGGTAATGGAAAGTATGACTTTGTTATCACAAGAGATTTATAACTCTTCAATTTTTTCAACTATAAATTAACATAGGATCAAATCTGCATGCTTGGAGAGTTGACTAATTTTATTTTCCAATGCTCAAGAAGCAAATATATTCGAGCATAATCAGAAACTTTTACTACTCCATGATTGCAAAACATACACACATAAAACATCAAGAAATTGTGATGTTTGTGACTACTTACCGTAAAAATTCCCGCAAATAAGATAACTACTAGTAAAGAGGTTCTTTAAAAAAATAAATGTTTGGTATAGTTATTAGCTTTGGGGTGAGATTTGTTTCCAAAATGACTCCAACAATATTCAAAGCTTTTTTACCAGGTTTAATTGTATTAAACAAAAATCAAAAAGCTCAAGAATGGTCACATTATTTATCTGGATCATATTAGATGTTTTAATTACAATGTGTTGACCATTCTACAAATTCACAGTTTCTGCATTAGATGGCAGAAATGAAAACACGATTAGAATTTCTCTTGGTTGTCAGAAAGTTGCACTTGGTGAATTGGTAAAACTTTTCATTCCAAGTAAAAAAAAATGACCAAAATGAATCATGGTGGAAGACCATAAATGTCTGATTGAGGAGAGGACTCATAGGAAACCCCTTGAAGATATACATATACAGTAAAGTATGAATATGCTATTGTAAAATATTCTTTGCCAATGGTTGATATTCAGGTGTTCTTTGTATTTTTATTTTCTTTATGGATAACAAGTTTATTGATAATTACATACATTTCACAAGTATCATTTAGTGGTTTAAACTACTCTTCCTTTCTTGTGTATGAGATGTGACTTTACTTTGGGAGAAGCACTATTTTACCTTCAAGAGGCCAGTTTAGTGTGAAGTCTTATATACAATTCATTTATCCTGGATCATGTCATAAAGCTCGTTAAAGAGGCAAACATTAACTTTTAGGATAACTATTAGAGATGTGCAAATCTACCAAGATTCAAATTTGCCAAATCCACTGGAGTTTACTGGGAAATTCGATTTAGACTGAATTTATTCTCGTAACACAGGTAATATACATTGACTGTAATTGTTGTATGTTTTCTTTTCAATTTTTCACAGAATAAAAAAATGTCTACTTCACTTTGTAATTTCTTTGACATTCAAGATTTATGAGTAAAACATTTCTCACATTCTGGACATCTCCCATATGAGATTTTTTATGTGCAATTAGAGATACATTTTGGCTTCACAATTTTCCACAAGCAATCCATAAAATGGCATCTACACTCTGTGACTTATCTGTGATTTAACAAAACTATGATTTATGAAAAATATATTTCCCTCAATGTGAACATACATACTGCTTCTACCCTGGGTGAGTTTTCTGATGTGTAATAAGATTTGATTTCTGGCTAAAACATTTTCCACATTTCGAACATAAGTATGGCTTCTCCCCAGTGTGACTTCTCTGATGTATTCCAAGACTTGATTTCCGGTTAAAACATTTTCCACATTCTGGACATGAAAATGGCTTTTCCCCTGTGTGAGTTCTCACGTGTTTAAGAAGATACGGTTTCTGACTAAAATATTTCCCGCACTCTGGACATAAAAATGGCTTCTCCCCTGTGTGAATTTTCTGATGTCTAACAAGACTTGATTTCCGGTTAAAACAATTTCCACAATCTAAACATAAAAATGGTTTCTCCCCTGTGTGAACTCTCTCATGTCTAAGAAGAATTGATTTTCTGTTGAAACATTTCTCACACTCTGAACATGAAAATGGATTTTCCACTCTGTGATTTTTTTTATGTGTAACAAAATAAGTTTTCAGGGAAACACTTTTGCCCAATTCTGAACTTGAAGATGGCCTCTTTATTTCCACGGCGCTTTGATTTTTAAGGACCCTTTTGTGTCTTTTATTTTTTTTAATAGTCTGTGATGAATTAGAACATAGGAACTTTTTAAAAGGATCAGATGAAAGATCTTTGCTGTGAAGGGTTGATGGTGCAGATGGGACAATGACATGCTCATCAAATGTATCTTGCTTGATATTAAGGTCATCTGATTTAAAAATTGAATCTGTCAGATGTCCCTCTGTTCTGCTACAGTCATCTGTAAAGCATAAAACCAATTATTTTTTAATAAAATAACCTTAACATTTTTAATTTTTATAACATTTCTATATAAAATGTAAAAAAAAAATGCTAAAACAGATCACAATTCTACAGTAGATCTCAGTGCACGAACACAGGACCATAACATTAGGACACCAAGTTATATAAATATATACATATAATGCACTATTCAAGCTCAGCTACGTTGATGGGTAACTCTGTCATGGTGCCTTGGATTCTTTTAGAAACCCACCTTTGTTATGTTTCATACTTTGTTGGGTAACTGTTATATTGCTGTGTAACCCATCTCTGCTTCATTGCTTCATCAGTTCTTCAACACTAAGTTAATTCTTTTATGTCACCATACAAGCTCAGTTCTGCATCATCGGCTCCTCATTAATGAATTTCCAATGAGTTCTTCTGGATTTCAATTCTGTTCTACCTGTTGCCATAATTTCAACTTACTTCAATGGATCCTGTAGTTATCATTTGCTCTTCCTGTTGCTGTTCTACCAGCGTTTCATCTGGACCTCACTGCTGCATCAATGTCACCTGTCTGTGCTATATAACAACTGCTCGTCCAGACCAAGGGTTTCAAGGATCCACCTCACCAGGTGAGACAAAACAAAATGATATCCTTTGGTTATTGAACAGAAATTCACCCTTGGCTCTCACTGCACCTGGAATAGCAGCTCAATTACAAATGTGTAGCATTTTGGTCACAAAAAAATCTGACTGGGGTTCCTGGTGGATCAGGTCTTGTAGGAACCATATAACCTCAGTTACAAAAGAGTAACAAAAGAGATAATCTTCCAAAAGGTTGGAAGGATTCTAGGAAGGCAATTGTATAATTACCCTCTAGTCTCTATTGGATATTTTTCTTCCAATTTTTTTAAGTTGTATGGTGTTGTTTGGCATGCAGTTCAGAAAACTGGTGCAACAAGGGTCAGAATCTTCTAAGTCCCAAGGTGTTGGGAATATCCTTTAAGGTTTCATCTCAAGCCAGAGCAGACCTCATTGCAATAAATGGTATTTTGATGCCAAAAGTAAAGCGGACAGTTTTTGGTGAAGGAGCATGCAGTGGCCTAGTGGCCTAATGGCAGAATTGTATCCACTTGATTGTGATATGGAAGATCTACACCGTAAATCAAGCAGACACAATAAAGTAGGATGGGATAATCTAGGACCTCAGTCCAAAGATAAAAAAAAAACAAGGAATGCAGCTAAACATTGGGCACTGCTCCAGCGGCAAGATAGCGCCAAAAAAACCCAAGTCAGCAAAAGATCCCCCTAGCTTCAACATGTATAAATTATACTGTCTTGATAAAGATGGTCTTAACTAAAGTGAAATCATACAGAAATTAAGTTGAAATTTTCATTTACATTATATCCAATAGTACCAAAGTCTCACAGACTGCACCAAAACAACAATGTCCATGGCTGTCGAATGTCCACCTAAGTTGAGTAATATTTTACATCTAGTGTATTTCTGAAGATTGAACTCAAGAACAGAAATATTAAGCCAAAGAGATAACTTTGTACATCAAAAATTCTTTGGTTCAATCTTATCAGTGTCATGGTCCAGTCCGGAGTTTGTGCGCTGCTGTCCTCTCTCAGGACTGGTCATGCTGGGGTTCATTTCCTCGGCCTCGTTCTGGAGCGGGCTGGGCTATTTCAGTCTGTCACAGCCGGCTTACCAGTGTTAGTTATAGCTCAAGCTTCCAGTCTAGAGCCTCTGACCCGTTACCTGGTGATCCTCCTGCCTTTGACTTGTTTACTCGTGTATGACCCGGACTGACTCCGACCCCGTCTCTTGGTATCCATCTCTGCTGCTACGTTCCCTCTCTGGTTATTTGACCCTCGGCTTGGTTTATTGACTACGTGTATTGCTGCTCCTGCTGGTACTTCTGCCTCCGTACGGTTTTGACTCGGCTTGCCTGACCACTCTCCCACTATTTGGTGGTGCCTGTGCTTCTGATTCGTATAGCTTCTCTGTGCACTCAGTCTCACGTCCCTCCCTAGCTCCCTCTGGGGAAGATTGCTCTACACTGCAGTAGTCTAACAGCTCCCATCTGGTTTTGACCTATTGGCTTGTTTTCTGACCACGGGCTTGCTGAGACCTGTAGTTCTTATATGACTGTTTATTCTTAACACAGCTTTGCATGTTTTAGCTGCCACCTGGTGGTGTTTTTGGCTGCTGCAGTGCAGGCTTGTCCTGAGCACACTGACCTGCATTTCAGCTGTGTTACAATCAGTAAATCAGATTTTTTTTCTTTAAGTTTGAATATATTATTTAGTAGAAGAAAATGTAATTTATTTTATTTAACGGCCTTCAGTTCGATCTCGAGCCATGGTGACTTGATGGATAAACACTCTGTAGGAAGATCGATCTTGTGTAAGCCTAGATAGGTCCACCAGTGTCTTCTCCGCTGTTATCTTGATTGTATCAAAATATGGGGCTGCTGGTTTTCTTCTTCGCTTTGTTCCCTCTTTTCTTCCAACCATGATGTCTTTCTCCAATGATTGCTCTCTTCATATGATGTGTTCAAAGTAGGCAAAAAGTAGATGGAAATACTTTACTTTCATTTCGGTTTATATCCTGTGTTGAAATTGCTTTAGCAAAGTATAGCCTTCTCATTTTCAGTCCCCAAATATTTATGCTATAGAGCACATATGGGATGAAGTAGGACAGGCTGTTCAGAGCATGTCAGTATCTTCATCAAATAAGCCACTCTAAATTGTCTGATTTCCCTATACAATGATTTCCACATCTACTGAAACGTGAGCCATGACGCATTAATGAAATTCTAAGGCCAAAGAAGGTCCCATGTGTTATTAGGGGGAAAGAGAGATATAATAAGGTGGCCATTCAGTGCATGTCTCCAACATCTATACCTTGTTAACAAACAGTCATTTGATACAACTCTAATAGGTCTAAGTTCCAAAATTGAGACAGCACACGATGAAGATATAAGACATATTAACATAGAAATATATCATGTCTATATTCAATATTATAAATATCCAGCATGTGTTATCAATTGTAATTACATCCAGATTTAATTTATATTTTGTTTGTAGGAGGGAAAATATACAACTAAAACCTGAGAGAAAACAGTGTGTAAAATATCAGCACAAAATAATTACAGCCGGTGACTGAGAGGAATCTGTGACTCCTCTGCATTTAGTGGTTACTACTCACCTGGGCGGTTATATGTAGGAATCTCCTCTTTACACAGTTCATCACCCCTCACATATGTCTCTGTAGTATTAATATGGCTCAGAATTGTATCCTGAAACAAATATTGTAAAAGTCACAGACAGGTGGAGAAGTCCCATCTATGATCAGCTCTAATCCTGCCATCTCCACCGTTCTCATTACACAAGTATAAGACATATAATACTGGTGGATAAAACAAGACTGAGCACAAGACCTTCACAGCCATCTACACATCATAGGGGAGATCTCATGACACCTTCTCTCCATCTACCTGATGATCCTGAGGAACATCGGGATTTTCTTGTTTACAGTGCTGTGGAAGAAGAGGACGGGGACATCTCTCTGGTGTTGTCCTCTTACTGGATAGATCTGGAGGAAACACATACAGGGACTGAATTCATTCTTTACATACAGATAATTATAGGCCGTGTGTATTTAGTCCTGTCTATTACCTGGTGATATGAGGGGCTGGGGAACCTCCATCATGACGTCCTTGTACAGATCTTTGTGTCCTTCTAAATACTCCCACTCCTCCATGGAGAAATAGACGGTGACATCCTGACACCTTATAGGAACCTGACACATACAATGATACCTTCATCATCCCAATCACTTCATAGCATTACTGTATAATGTCCCAGCATTCCCAGCAGTGTCACCTCTCCAGTCAGCAGTTCAATCATCTTGTAGGTGAGTTCTAGGATCTTCTGGTCATTGATGTCCTCATATATAAGGGGCTGAGGTAGAGACCCAGTGATTGGACTCAGCGGTCTTCCCCATCCCTCAGACACAGGGTCCTGACAGCGCTCACTAGATGTCTTCTTCACTACTGCATAATCCTGGTTATGGAGAGACACATTAATAAATCTCACTACAGACATTTCCAGAGTCCTCACCTCTCCAGTTCTGTCCATCTGTTATTCACATAGATAAGAATGATGTAATGTGACGTCATCAGAATCTCTCACCTCTCCAGTAAGCCGGAAGAGGATTTCTAGGGTGAGGTATAATATCCTCTCTGCCATCTTGTCTCTGTCCCTATCCATCCTTGATGGGTCAATGAGTAAAATTCTCTTATACAGAAGATCACCACTGGGAGGGGATCAGATATTTTAGGGACCTGAAGAAGAAGTAGATGTAACATCATACGGAATCCTGAGTAGTAATACAATTACTGGATATAATAAGGGGAACATATAATAATATGAATATAAAGAAATGTATCGTGTAGATGTTGTATTCTTGCTTTGTACAGACTGTTCGCTTGAGTCTGGGGAATAGATCCAGTTATCATTTCTCAGCTACTGAAAGACTGGAACATCTCTCTGTGAAACTCGCAGTTACTGTACATCTTGTTGCTGAGTGGAGGCAGTTTGCACTTCATCAGTTTAAATCATACTGATTGCATATGGATCATTTACTCCTTAGATGTGGTGGTCAATAGTGACTGTCTAATCTAAGTAGTTAAACAGCTCATAAGCATCATGTTACATGAAGGCACTACTGCCAGAAAAAAATAACATTTACTGTATTTTTCGGAATATAAGACGCACTTTTTTCCCCAAAAATGTGGAGGTAAATGGGGAGTGCATCTTACAGTCCAGGTGTACTGTGGCTCACAGCTCTGGCTGTGGATTTGGAGGTGGGGGTCACAGGAGGCTGGAGACGGCGGCTGCAGGTACAGTGCTTTACAAAAGTATTCGGCCCCCCGGAACTTTTCAACCTTTTCCCACATATCATGCTTCAAACATAAAGATACCAAATGTTAATTTTTGGTGAAGAATCAACAACAAGTGGGACACAGTTGTGAAGTTGAACGAAATTTATTGTTTATTTTAAATTTTTGTGGAAATACAAAAACTGAAAAGTGGGGCGTACAATATTATTCAGCCCCTTTAACTTTATACTTTGTTGCGCCACCTTTTGCTGCGATTACAGCTGCAAGTCGCTTGTGGTATGTCTCTATCAGTTTTGTACATCGAGAGACTGAAATTCTTACCTATTCTTCCTTGGCAAACAGCTCGAGCTCAGTGAGGTTGGATGGAGATCGTTTGTGAACAGCAGTTTTCAGCTCTTTCCACAGATTCTCGATTCGATTCAGGTCTGGACTTTGACTTGGCCATTCTAACACCTAGATACGTTTATTTGTGAACCATTCCATTGTAGATTTTGCTTTCCACATCCATGGGAGTGGAAAGCAGTGAATATTCATTTCTCTCTAGTAGCAGGCATACTGTTAGCCGCATCCGCCAGCTTCCTGAATGAATGAATATTCACTGTTCGGCACTCCCATAGGTGTGGAATACAGTGAATATTCATTCCTTTAGTAGCGGGGACACGCAAAAGCCCGGTATCTGAAGGAAGCCGGCGGATGCGGCTAACAGCATGTCCGCTATTAAAGAGCAATGAATACTTGCTGCTCTCCATGCACATAGTTCCGGGCATGGAGAGCAGTGAGCATTCTGGCAGCTGCCCTCTGCTTGTAAGCGGCGTATGACATCACTGCCATGCGCTGCTTACAAGCATACATCAGCTACTGGCATCGGAACAGGAAATAGCGTGGGAGCGCAGGGAAGGTAAGTATAATGGTTTATGCTTTTTTCATGTTTTTCTGATGGGGTCCATGCATACCAGGATGGGGATGGGGCCAATCATACCAGGATAAAGATGGGGCCCTGCATATCAGGATAGGGATGAGGGGGCCATGCCTACCAGGATAGGGATGAGGGGGCCATGCATAGCAGTATAGGGATGAGAAGCCATGCATACCAGGATGGGGATGATTAGGCCATGCATAACTGGGTAGGGATGAGGGGGCTATATACTATTCCAAGAAAAATATTCTTATGTTATAGCTTTTCTTGTGGAAAAATTATAACAAATAGTGATGAACGACCATGCTCAGTACTTGATCGAGTATTGTGGGTGCTCGAGCGCCTTACTCGAGTCCCTGCCGTGCATGTTTGGCGCCTATTAATCAGCCAATGAACATGCATGGTAATGCCGTTGCCATGTTGGATACTGGCATTACTGTGATTGGCCGGCCGCATTGTGTCATGTGGTCTTATTTAAGACAGCTCAGGGAGAGTTGATATAGGAGGGAGAGTGTAGTTTAGAGGAGAGATATAGTCAGAGTTTAATAATATTGCTATTGCAGTACTTATACTACTCCTGCAGCATTAAAACAACAGTCCTTGTCAGGTTTAGATATTCTTCTTTCTGTAGTAAAACTGATGTTACCTGCATTTATTGGAGGGAAAGTTTAGGATTAGAGACATCTAGGCAGGGTTTAATATTGCTATTGCAGTACTTGTCTACCGCTGCTGCTGCACTGTTAAAATAACAATCCTTGTCAGGGCTATTTTTTTTCTCTAGTAATACCGGAAAGTTTGCAGGCGTATATACAGGAAACATATATATCTTTGCACCGTGTTAGCCAGTAGGTAAAAAAATATTCAGAATTGAGAGTCCTCAGTGGTTGATACCTTTTAATGGATACTTCATAAGGCATTGACTAATCAGGCATTTTGTATTAGTCAATGCCTGATGAAGAGACCTGAGTTGGCTCGAAAGCTTGCAATTTGTTACCATGTTTTCAGTTAGCCATTAAAAGGTATCAACCACTGAGGACTCTCAATTCTAAATATTTTTCAGGCATATATACCTAATTTAAAAAGCGCAAGGCAAGCAGAAAGGGACGTGGAAGTGAAGGTACTGCTGATGGTGCAAGCAGAGGCCGTTACCATAGGCCAGGTGAAACTGTGCCTGCTGCGGGAGCAGAACAAATCATCCACAAGACCTCCGAATTGTCATCCACATCAGTAGTAAGCTGGAAGCACTGCAGCACTGCCATGGATGTCTGACGTCTGTGAGGTTCTCTAAGACATTGAGGAATCAACCAAAATGGTGAGCGGCAATGACACCATAATCAGACTATCCCTCTTCTGTCTCTACTCAAACGCTCGCTGCTCACAACTAAACAGGAAGATTTACCTGTGGACTAGGTAAAGATGGAGGATGAAAGCACAAACGGTGATGCTACCCAGCCCAGCCTCATCTCATCTTCTCAACGAGGATTGGATGATAATGAGGAGGAGGAGGCTGAGGAGGAGGCTGAGGAACAGGGGATGGTTGCCTGACCTAAAGATGGCACTACTCACATTCAGTCTGTTCAGCATTAATGGGCTCAAGAGGAGGATGAGAGGGAGGAGGAGATAGAGATTCATCCTCCGAGTGGGGACGGAAGTCTTGCCTGTTGGGAGTCTGGCACACATGGTTGACTTTATGTCACGCTGCCTTTCCCGTGACCCTCGCGTTAGACACATTTTAGCCAACACTGATTACTGGTCGTTCACCCTTTTCGACCCACGTGACAAGGAGAACTTTCTATCTCTCCTTCCTCTAGCGGAGAGGGCTAGTAAAATGGAGCAATACCCACATAACACAGTCAAACAATTAGTACAAAAACTCACATCTGACAACTCAGGCAGCAGAGGTTATAGAAAATGGCGACAAAATACAACTCATCCCGTAATAAGGAAAACCTGATCCAGAGACATGGGAGGAAAGAGAAAAGGGAGGCAGAGGGCGCAGGAGTATCAGCGCTGAAGGGGTTACTGCCCCCTGCTCCCAGTAATGGGGAATCTCCAGCACCTACCTCCACCTGCAGAGCCGCACACCACATGTATGGCTGTTCTGTGCCCAGTAATGGGGAATCTCCAGCACCTACCTCCACCTGCAGAGCCGCACACCACATATATGGCTGCTCTGTGCCCAGTAATGGGGAATCTCCAGCACCTACCTCCACCTGCAGAGCCGCACACCACATATATGGCTGTTCTGTGCCCAGTAATGGGGAATCTCCAGCACCTACCTCCACCTGCAGAGCCGCACACCACATATATGGCTGTTCTGTGCCCAGTAATGGGGAATCTCCAGCACCTACCTCCACCTGCAGAGCCGCACTCCACATATATGGCTGTTCTGTGCCCAGTAATGGGGAATCTCCAGCACCTACCTCCACCTGCAGAGCCGCACTCCACATATATGGCTGTTCTGTGCCCAGTAATGGGGAATCTCCAGCACCTACCTCCACCTGCAGAGCCGCACACCACATATATGGCTGTTCTGTGCCCAGTAATGGGGAATCTCCAGCACCTACCTCCACCTGCAGAGCCGCACACCACATATATGGCTGTTCTGTGCCCAGTAATGGGGAATCTCCAGCACCTACCTCCACCTGCAGAGCCGCACACCACATATATGGCTGTTCTGTGCCCAGTAATGGGGAATCTCCAGCACCTACCTCCACCTGCAGAGCCGCACTCCACATATATGGCTGTTCTGTACCCAGTAATGGGGGATCTCCAGCACCTACCTCCACCTGCAGAGCCGCACTCCAATATATGGCTGTTCTGTGCCCAGTAATGGGGAATCTCCAGCACCTACCTCCACCTGCAGAGCCGCACACCACATATATGGCTGTTCTGTGCCCAGTAATGGGGAATCTCCAGCACCTACCTCCACCTGCAGAGCCGCACACCACATATATGGCTGTTCTGTGCCCAGTAATGGGCAATCTCCAGCACCTACCTCCAACTGCAGAGCCGCACTCCACATATATGGCTGTTCTGTGCCCAGTAATGGGGAATCTCCAGCACCTACCTCCACCTGCAGAGCCGCACTCCACATATATGGCTGTTCTGCGCCCAGTAATGGGGAATCTCCAGCACCTACCTCCACCTGCAGAGCCGCACTCCACATATATGGCTGTTCTGTGCCCAGTAATGGGGAATCTCCAGCACCTACCTCCACCTGCAGAGCCGCACTCCACATATATGGCTGTTCTGCGCCCAGTAATGGGGAATCTCCAGCACCTACCTCCACCTGCAGAGCTGCACTCCACATATATGGCTGCTCTGTGCACACAGGACCTGTGATGAGGTCACAGGAGGGGAGGAGTCAGGGGTCACATGATCAGGGGCCTCAGTGTGTGCAGGACTCCTCTGTGCTGGTTGCCATGGTGCTGGATGAGCAGTTGTGTGGTTGTGATGTGACTGTATACAGGCCGGGTGTACTTACACATCTACAATCCACAACATTGAAATTTTGGAAATTGCAGGATTACGAGACATGTTAATTATATACACAGACGATCAGAATGTAACAATATGTTGAACCTTTGATTTTCAGGCTCCTTATCTCACCATCCATTATGGCTTAGGCTGGTTTCACATTTGCGTAGCTGTGCGCAGCGTTTGTTCCGCATAGATCCGCATGCGTACATATCTTTAACATGGTGTACGCAGGGACATGCATTTGCATACGCATGCATCGTTTCGTGGTGTCCGGTGAACGCAACATGTTGCATTTTTTGAAGCGTTAAAAATCCGTCAAATACGCGCAGTCATGATGCAGACAGGCGTAAGATGATGCAGATAAAAAACGCTGCGTAAACATGCATTTGCGCATGCAGATGATCTTTAAAGATCTAAATTTTTATTATTTTGTCAATGTGAATACTTTTCCGTCCAAAGATCACAAGAGTATTCTTAGAGTGATACCTTTATTGGCTAACCAGAAAATAATATATTTGCAAGCTTTCAGAGCGCAGAGGCTCCTTCTTCAGGCAGGATTACAAATAATTACAAATAATCCTGCCTTGTCGAGGCGTTAGACCTGTCGTAGATTCTAGATATGAGATTCTTATGATCCGTGATTACCATAATGGGATGCACTGCCCCCTCCAGAAAATGACACCACTCTTCAAAAGCCCACTTGATTGCCAAGAGTTCCCTGTTACCAATGTCATCATTTCTATTCGCAGATGACAGTTTTTTTAAGAAAAGTATGCATATGGACGCCATTTACCAGGAGACGCACCCTGTTACAATGCAGCCCCCACATCAACTTCAGACACATCAACTTCTACAATAAAAGGCTTAGTGATATCAGGCTGTATGAGAATTGGCGCAGATGCATAACACTCCTTCAAGGTATCGAATGCCTCCTTAGCCAGACTGGACCACTTGGAAAAGTCTGTCCCTTTCCTGGTCATATCTGTCAGAGGTATAGCCAGGGCCGTCGTCAGCACCCGGCATACCCGGGCAAGTGCCGGGGCCCTGAGTAGGGGGGGCCCACTCGCCGTCGGGCACCCCGGTGCCCGTTAAAGGTGTCAGCGCCGCCACTGGGCCCCCCCCGCTTGCTCAGGGCCCCAGCAGCAGCCGGCGCATTACTTACCTCTCCCCGTGCCTTCGCTGCCGCAGCTCTGGGCTCCAGGGGGAGCCTGTGCCGGCGCTTCCTCTCTCACAGCAGCGCCATTGAATGACGTCATCATTCAGCGGCCGGCTGTGGCAGAGAGCGCGCGGACGCCGGACAGGTGAGATGTGTGTGTGTATGTGAAAGAGTGCTGCCTGCGGTGCTGTATGTGTGATGGTGGTGGGGGGAGGCAGTGATGGTGGTGAGGAGAGGCAGTGATGGTGGTGAGGAGGCAATGATGATGATGATGGGGAGGCAATGATAATGGGAAGGCAATGATGATGATGATATTAAAGGGAGGCAATGATGATAATGATTATGGGGAGGCAATGATAATGGGAAGGCAATGATGATGATATTAATGGGGAGGCAATGATGATGATGATGATGGGGAGGCAATGATAATGGGAAGGCAATGAAGATGATGATATTAATGGGAGGCAATGATAATGATGATGATGGGGAGGCAATGATAATGGGAAGGCAATGATGATGATGATATTAATGGGGAGGCAATGATAATGATGATGATGATGGGGAGGCAATGATAATGGGAAGACAATGATGATGATGATATTAATGGGGAGGCAATGATAATGATGATGGGGAGGCAATGATAATGGGAAGGCAATGATGATGATATTAATGGGGAGGCAATGATAATGATGATGATGGGGAGGCAATGATAATTGGAAGGCAATGATGATGATGATATTACTGGGGAGGCAATGATAATGATGATGCGGAGGCAATGATAATGGGAAGGCAATGATGATGATATTAATGGGGAGGCAATGATGATGATAGGGAGACAATGATGATGATGATAATGGGCAGGCAATGGGCAATGATGATGATAATGGGGAGTCTTTCCACAGCGCCCCTTCCTGAGCCGTAACAGTGCAGAACGTAGCACAGTGTAGAGTAGAGCTCCATATTTTGTATGGAGCATTTTATGTGGTCCAGTATTCTGTATGGAGCATTATATTGGGTCCAGTATTCTGTATGGAGCATTATATGGGGGATGGCGGGGTGACATCCTGCATGGGGTATTATATGGGTGATGAGGGGGAGACTATGTGGTGCCCATAATATTGTATGGAGGACTGTACTGTCCAGTCTGTACTGTGCGCTGTGAGAATTTGGCGGTTTTTGAGCTATTGTACAATTTACAATAGATATCACTCATGTAATGGAAGAAGAGAAGTGTTTGGCGTTGTGCTAATGTCACGCGGTCTTATGATATGTGTACGATGTCAGTAAACTATTCTTAAAAGAACAACACTCTATACAACATATAGATTAGCAACATCAGCATGTAAATATAGAATAGATTTACCTGACACGATATCCGTTGAACTCAGGGTTAATCTTGAGGACTTGATACACTGTCACAGGAAAGAGGAGGACCGGGGGTCTAACCTGACCCTAAACTGGGGTCCTAACTAATCCCTCACCTTGGAGGTACTGATAATGGTTCAGAGGTCCAAGTCTCCAGCCTAACCCTGTCTCCTATCAGTCCCTGAACCCTGTAATCAGTCCTAAGAAGGATTCTGATTACCACCAAAGGGATATGGGCTGATCTCTGCTAAATACACAGATTAGACATATAAGACAGACTGGAGAAAACACAGACTTGCATACACACTCAAACACAGAAGGAACATAAATGATCTGGGATATTAAACTCTAAGCAAGGTGAGCTTAAAACAACTAAGGAGCTCTTTAACTTAAGTCTATACAGATACAATCCTATCTGTGGTCTGCATGAAGAATTTCACTGGCAACTCCCAACACAGACAACCAGAGATTTAAAGGAAACCAATCAACAAATAATTAATTGCAGCCGGAAGAAACTGCACCCAGTCCCAGAACTGAGCACAGACAGAATTAACTCCCTAACTGCCAAACACAAAGAAACAGCAACTCAGCTGTGAGAAGTCAGAATGTGCAACCGCGACGATCTTCGTGGCGATGCACACATGACAGTACCCCCCCTTCTACGAGGGGCCTCCGGACCCTCAGGGCCAGGTTTGCCCGGGTGAGTTCTGTGGAAGGTCCGCACCAAACGATCTGCGTTAATGTCAGACGCAGGAACCCACGTCCTCTCCTCTGGACCATACCCCTTCCAATGCACCAAGTACTGAAGGGACCGGCGATTCAGACGTGAGTCAATGATCTTTGACACTTGAAACTCCAAGTTACCATTGACCACCACTGGAGGAGGAGGTAGAGGTGATGGTATGACTGGTGCCACGTACCTCTTAAGTAATGACTTGTGGAACACATTATGAATTTTAAACGTAGGAGGGAGGTCCAGACGAAATGCCACAGGATTAATTATGGAACTGATCCTGTACGGCCCGATGAATCTGGGGCCCAGCTTCCAGGAGGGAACTTTAAGTTTTATATTCCTGGTAGACAACCATACCAGATCGTTCACATTAAGATCTGGACCAGAAACTCTCCTCCTATCAGCCATACGTTTATAACGGTTCCCCATAGCACTCAGATTATTCAATACACCTCTCCACACTGAAGCAAGTGACGACGAGAAACGCTCCTCCTCAGGAACCCCAGAAGGGCCCCCCCCATTGAATGTACAAAACTGGGGATGAAAACCATATGCCCCAAAAAATGGGGACTTACCAGTGGACTCGCTCCGCCTGTTGTTAAGAGCGAACTCTGCCAGAGGCAAGAAAGAAGACCAGTCCTCCTGGTTCTCTGAGACAAAACACCGAAGATAAGTCTCTAGGCTTTGATTCAGACGCTCTGTCTGACCATTGGTCTGCGGATGAAAAGCCGAGGAAAATGACAATTGCATCCCCCGACGTAAACAAAATGCCCTCCAAAACTTGGACACAAACTGAGACCCCCTATCTGACACCACATCAGAAGGCAACCCATGAAGTCTCACAATCTCCCCAATGAACACCTGCGCCAGAGTTTTAGCATTAGGGAGGGCAGGAAGAGCAATGAAATGTGCCATCTTACTGAACCTGTCAACAACCACCAGTATGACAGTCTTCCCTGACGACTGAGGAAGGTCCGTGATGAAGTCCATAGACAAATGAGTCCATGGACGCTCCGGAAGTTTCAAGGGTAAGAGGGTCCCAGACGGACGGGTATGAGGGGTCTTAGAGCAAGCACAAACCCCACAGGACGCGACAAAAGTTAAAACATCTTTATTAACGTTAGGCCACCAAAACCAGCGAGAAAGGAGATCTAAAGTAGCCTTACTCCCTGGATGTCCTGCTAAAGCAGAATTATGATGTGCCTCAATAACCTTTTGTCTCAACTGATTTGGGACAAACAGTCTCCCTGGAGGTCCTGCAGGGGCGTCCCCCTGAGCCTCTAACACCTCCTCCTCAAGCTCAGAACATACAGCCGACACTACCACCCCCTCCTGAAGGATAGGAATCGGGTCATCCATTTTCCCGGCCCCTGGGAAACTGCGAGACAAGGCATCCGCCTTAACATTCTTAGATCCAGGGCGATAAGTGACAACAAAATTAAACCTGGTAAAAAACAACGACCATCGAGCTTGTCTGGAATTCAGACGCTTAGCAGATTCCAAATACAGCAGGTTCTTGTGATCAGTAATGACGGTGACCGGGTGGACTGCCCCCTCCAAAAAGTGACGCCATTCTTCAAAAGCCAACTTAATGGCCAAAAGTTCCCTATTGCCGATATCATAATTCCTTTCGGCGGACGACAATTTTTTAGAAAAGAAAGCGCACGGATGCCATTTACCAGGGGACGGACCCTGGGACAATATTGCACCCACCCCTACGTCAGACGCGTCCACCTCCACAACGAACGGCTGTGATGCATCTGGTTGGATGAGAACGGGTGCCGAAGCAAAACATTTTTTCAAAGAGGAAAAAGCTTGGCAAGCTTTGTCCGACCATTTAGAAAAATCCGTCCCTTTTCTTGTCATGTCAGTGAGAGGTTTGACAACAGATGAGAAATTACAAATAAATTTCCGGTAGTAGTTAGCAAACCCCAGAAAACGCTGCAGAGCCTTAAGATCCTCTGGCTGATCCCATTCAAGCACTGCTCTCACCTTTTCAGGGTCCATACGGAAACCGGAGGCTGACACCAAGAAACCCAAAAACTGAAGTTCCTGTACGGCGAATACACACTTTTCCAGTTTGGCGTATAGTTTATTGTCTCGCAAGATCTGCAACACCTGTCTCACATGCTCCTGGTGAGACACAAGATCTGGTGAGTAAATTAAAATGTCATCCAAATATACGACCACAAACAGCCCCACCAGATGACGAAAAATGTCATTAACAAAATGTTGGAATACTGCTGGTGCAGTAGTCAGACCAAAAGGCATGACAAGGTTCTCATAATGTCCCTCCGGCGTGTTAAACGCCGTTTTCCACTCATCCCCCTCTTTTATCCTAATCAGATTATACGCCCCCTGAGATCCAATTTAGAGAACCATTTGGCACCAACAATTTGATTGAAGAGATCAGGAATCAGAGGGAGTGGATACGGATCTCGAACAGTAATCCGATTAAGTTCGCGGAAATCCAAGCAAGGGCGTAGGCCTCCATCTTTTTTCTTCACAAAGAAGAACCCCGCGGCCACTGGGGAAGATGAAGGTCTAATATGCCCTTTGGCCAGACTTTCCGAAATATAATCTTTCATAGCCTGCCTCTCAGGACCAGAAAGGTTATATAACCTAGCTTTAGGTAACTTAGCATCAGGAAGTAAATTAATAGAGCAGTCATACACGCGATGAGGAGGCAACTCCTGACACCCCTCCTCAGAGAACACATCCCCAAAGTCCTCCAAAAAAGGAGGCAAAGTACTAGGCACGACCGCACTGATGACTATGTTCATGCAGTTACTTTTGCAAAACTCCCCCATTGGCTTATATCTCTGGACTGCCAATTAATCACAGGGTTATGTTTAACCAACCAAGGAAGTCCCAACACAATAGGAGTAGGTAGACCCTCCAACACATAACAAGATAATAGTTCCCTATGTATTGCCCCTACCCGAAGGTCAATGTTATGAACCTCATGAACAAAGCTACCTTGGCCGAGAGGCCTGGCGTCAATGGAGAATATAGGGATCGGTTTGACCAATACACTCAGATGCATACCTTGAGCCTGAGCAAACTGAGCGTCAACCAAATTAGCCCCGGACCCACTATCAAGAAGAACAGAAAATCTCTCCACTCTCGAACCAACCACCACCTCCACTGGTACAAGGAACTGAGAAGAACTAGCGGACGAAATACATACTCCCAGGTTGTCGTCCACCACACAACCTGGGATTAACAGTTTTCCGGCGACTTTTTGCTCAACAAGGCACGGGATGGACATCCCCCAACAAAATGTCCCTCTTTCCCGCAGAAGAAACACCTTCTAGTCCTGCGGCGTACCGCCAATCCCCTCCTACGAAATGATGTCCCTCCCAACTGCATAGGCTCCTCCGAACAGACAAGGGGAACCTCAACATAAGGGACTTTAGTAGTAGGTGGAGTAACAACAGGGGGCGGAGTTACCTCGCACCTCTCCCGGAGCCGTCTATCAGTACGGATAGCTAGGGCCATAGCAGCCTCCAGTGATGAAGGAGAATCATACTGAGCCAAAACGTCCTTTAATTTGTCAGAAAGCCCATGACAAAACTGGCTCCTAAGAGCTGGGTCATTCCACTGAGTATCTGTGGCCCATCTACGGAACTCAGAAGCAAATTCCTCCGCCGGACGATCTCCCTGCTGTATCTTACGTAATTTTGTCTCAGCAAGAGAGACCCGATCTGGGTCATCATATACCAAACCCAGGGCAGTAAAAAATCGATCTACTGACTGTAGAGCCGGGGATCCCGGAGGAAGGGAGAAGGCCCAGGATTGAGGGTCCCCTTGTAGGAGCGAGATAACAATTCCCACTCTCTGTTCTTCACTCCCTGATGATCGAGGCCGAAGCCGAAAATACAATTTACATGCTTCCCTGAAGGTAAAAATTTGTCTCGCCCACCAGTGAACCTGTCCGGGAGAGCTACTTTAGGTTCAAATCTGGTTTGCTCCGAGGGAGACAAAACTTTGGACTTAATGTCCGTCAGCTCCATGGATAATCCCTGCAACTGCAGAGCCAGCTGGGCTACTGGATCCATGGCAACTGGGAATAATTTTATAGGCCAGTGAAAATGTCACGCGGTCTTATGATATGTGTACGATGTCAGTAAACTATTCTTAAAAGAACAACACTCTATACAACATATAGATTAGCAACATCAGCATGTAAATATAGAATAGATTTACCTGACACGATATCCGTTGAACTCAGGGTTAATCTTGAGGACTTGATACACTGTCACAGGAAAGAGGAGGACCGGGGGTCTAACCTGACCCTAAACTGGGGTCCTAACTAATCCCTCACCTTGGAGGTACTGATAATGGTTCAGAGGTCCAAGTCTCCAGCCTAACCCTGTCTCCTATCAGTCCCTGAACCCTGTAATCAGTCCTAAGAAGGATTCTGATTACCACCAAAGGGATATGGGCTGATCTCTGCTAAATACACAGATTAGACATATAAGACAGACTGGAGAAAACACAGACTTGCATACACACTCAAACACAGAAGGAACATAAATGATCTGGGATATTAAACTCTAAGCAAGGTGAGCTTAAAACAACTAAGGAGCTCTTTAACTTAAGTCTATACAGATACAATCCTATCTGTGGTCTGCATGAAGAATTTCACTGGCAACTCCCAACACAGACAACCAGAGATTTAAAGGAAACCAATCAACAAATAATTAATTGCAGCCGGAAGAAACTGCACCCAGTCCCAGAACTGAGCACAGACAGAATTAACTCCCTAACTGCCAAACACAAAGAAACAGCAACTCAGCTGTGAGAAGTCAGAATGTGCAACCGCGACGATCTTCGTGGCAATGCACACATGACAGCTATACCCATATTTCTCTGCAGTATCTGTGCATCGTGAATCGTGGTCTGTGTTAAGGGGGCCCACTGAGACTCTTTCGCCCGGGGCCCATAAAAACCTGGAGCCGGCCCTGGGTATAGCCACTACCGAAAAGTTTTTGATGAACTTACAGTGGTAGTTGTTGAAACCAAAAAACCTTTGTAACTCCTTCAAGTCTTCAGGACGATCCTAATCCAATACGGACTTTCAACAGATCCATGTCAAAACCAGTGCACAATAACACATATCCTAGAAAAGGGATCTCCTCAATCGAGAACATACATTTCTCTGGTTTGACAAATAATTTGTTGTCTCTGAGTATCTGTAAGACATGCCTGAGATGTACCTGATGAGACTGAAAGTCAGTTGAATAAATTAATATGTCATTAAGATAGATTACCACAAATCTACCTACCAGGTGACTAAAGATGTCATTTACAAAGTGCTGAAAGATGACAGGAGCATTCGTCAACCCAAATGGCATCACAGGGTTCTCATAGTGTCCTTCAGGCGTATTGAAAGTTGTTTTCCACTCATTTTCCTCTTTAATTCAAATGAAATTATACACCCCCTTGAGATCCAGTTTAGAAAACCATTTTGCTCCCCAAATCTGATTAAAGAGGTCCGGGATGAGAGGGAGCTGATACGGATCCTGGACAATGATCTGATTAAGTTCACAGAAATCAAGGCAGGGAAGTAACCCCCGTCTTTCTTCTTTGCAAAGAAAAACCCCACAGCAATGGTGGATGAGGATAGTCTGATATGATCCTTTACCTAACTTTTCGCACTATAGTCCTTCATAGACTGCTTCTTTGGACCAGAGATATTATATAGTTTGATCTTTGGCAGCTTGGCCACCGACACAAGATTTACAGCGCAGTCATAAGGACGATGGGTAGGAAGTTCTTGGACCGATTCTGCTCCAAGAACACGTCCCCAAAGTCCGACAGGTATTTAGGCACAGACTGGGTATCCACCCTTGCAAGCCGGGTGCGCTTGCAGTGTCCTTGACAATACTCACTCCACTTTACCACACCTCCCGAGTCTGCCAATTCACTACAGTGTTGTGCAGAGTGAGCCAAGGAAGTCCAAGAACCACAGGAGAGGGCAGAACCTCTAGCTCATAACAGTCAATACCTTCTGAGTGAATGGCCCCTACCTGTAGATGTAACCCCTGAACGGCAAAATAACCCTCCCTGAAGGGTGCATAGTTGATGGCAATTATAGGTATAGGTCTGGAAAGTGTATGTAGTGTGAGGCTCTGGACGAACCCAGTCTCGACCAAGATAAACCCCGCCCCACTCTCCAGAAAGGCAGAAATAAGCACATATTTTTGCCCAGGTGGATTTCAGCAGGCAGAAAAAATTGTGTCCTACCCACGGAGGAGCTATGTACATCCGGGTTGCTAACCTCCCCCAACCCAGGCTCCTTAGTTTTCCAGCGGCTGTTTACAGTGAGATAAGGAAGAACACGTGCTCACGAAATGGCCATTTCGACCTCAGTAAAGACATACTCCTCCTTTGCGCCAACAACAGACTGCATTACAGATTGAGACAAACAAAAGATAATGTGTGCATATACCCTAATGAAAATAAATAAGTAAAAAGCAAGTGCATTAAATAATTAACATAGGGTGCTTAGTAAACACTGTTTTTGATAAAAAAAAAAGCATAAAGGTGTACCCCATTGGGACAGTACCTACTGTCGCACTCACGCCCTGGCTGATGGGCGTGAGCCAAGGGGGGTTGTGGCCCCACTGTGTCTGGCTATGGCTGCTGATCCCACTTGGAGAGACGGTGGCACGGCAGGCACAGATGAGACACAGGGCAGGCAGGTATGGATGAGACATAGGGCAGGCAGGCACAGATGAGACACAGTACTGGCAGGCACGGATGAGACACAGGACTGGCAGGCACGGATTAGACACAGGACGGGCAGGCACGGATGAGACACAGGACAGGCAGGCACGGATGAGACACAGGGCAGGCTGGCACGGATGAGACACAGGGCAGGCTGGCACGGATGAGACACAGGGCAGGCTGGCACGGATGAGACACAGGGCAGGCTGGCACGGATGAGACACAGGGCAGGCTGGCACGGATGAGACACAGGGCAGGCTGGCACGGATGAGACACAGGGCAGATAGTGGAACTGACTGGAAGGAATGGTGTATGGAGAAACAGGTAAAGACCTGTTCACACAGCAACTGTAGATGCTGGGACTGACTGGAAGCAATTGTGTATGGAGGGTCAGGTAGAGACCTATTCACACAGCAACTGTAGATACTGGGACTGACTAGAAGGAATGGTATATGGAGGGACAGGTAGAGACCTGTTCACAGCAACTGTAGATACTGGGACTGACTAGAAGGAATGGTGTATGGAGAAACAGGTAGAGACCTGTTCACACAAGAGGAGAATCGCAAGGCTGCGGAAAAGGGCTGTAGGGCCGCAAAGAGATACTGCAGAGGCAGGAGCAAAACCGCAAGATATACGGAGAGGAGCTAAAGCAAGAGATTGCTTTAGCAACAGGAGCGAAGCAGAGCGGATCCGCAAGATATGCGGAGCGGAGCTGCAGCAAGAGATTGCTGCAGCAGGAGCAAAGCAAAGCAGAACTGCAAGATATGCAGAGGAGCTGCAGCAAGAGATGGCTGCAGTAGCAAAGCAGAACTGCAGGAGTGCGGACAAGAGGCAGAGAGAGATACAGAGAGACCACAAGGCAAGACACAGCAGGGAAGAAACCACAGACAAGGAGACCAAGAAACAAAGGTAGGACTGAGTTCAGACAAGGTACAGGGACAAAGACACAGGGTCCAGGAAATTCTGCCTCATTGAGGGCGGACGAACAGGTACAAGGCAAAGTCAGGAACAATAGCACAGAGACAAGGATATACTGCTTCCTGGAGAGTGGACAAACAGGTACAAGGCAAAGCTAGGAGTGAAGCCTCCAAGATGGAGGAACACAAAACAAGACCTGAGACCTAGCAGCTCAGTAGCAAGATACTGAGTTAACACATTATCACAGGGTGGAGCTGCCTTAAATACTAGAGGGCTAATGGTAATTGGTCAGTCAGATGCACCCTGACTCCATAAGAACCAGAGAGTTCTGGCGCCGCCCCCTATGGACACAGCCAGGAGACATGCAGAGAGCAGACAGGAGACCAGAGGTATGGGTATAGAGCCTGGAGCTGGCAGCAGACAGAAATCACAGCATGACCTGGAGCAGTGAGCAAGTAGGTGTATGAGGGATGGGAGGCCATGCAGTGATGCTAGCAGGGTTGTTACACACTCTCTAATGTTAAAACCTACCTAGTGTGAATAGTGGCAGAGAGTCACAGGGTCCCGGGTTTTTGGATTATTATTTTTTATCAAAAACAGTTTACTAAGTACCCCATGTTAATTATTTAATGCACTTGCTTTTTCACTTATTTATGCTTATTAGGGTATATGCACACATTGTCTTTTCTTTGGATTTGTTGGTTTCCATGGCCAGTGTGAACATGCTTTTACATCATGCATGTTATTCAAGTCATACTCCGGCTCAGTTTTCTGTTTTTCTTTTGCATTCCAGAATGAATTTCCTCACCCAACTGCATGGGTTCCTCAGACCAGGTTTCACTTGGCCCTGGACCTCCCACACATTGGGGTGTCTCTTTATGCTTCTGGAGAAGACCATGATCCACCCAGATAGCCAGAGACAAGGCTGCCTCAAGGTAAACTGGAGTCTCATACATGGCTAAGGCATCCTTCACCCTTACTACTAGCCCTTCACAGAACTGGCTACGGAGCGCGGAGTCATTCCTCTTAGTGTCAGTGAACCACCTCAGAAACTCGGAGCAATACTCCTAAGCTGGCTGGTCTACCTGCTGAAGCTCACGTAGTGTGGACTCAGTCAGGGAGACGCAGTCGGGGACATTGTATATATGACCCAGTGCCAGTAAATATCCTCCACCATTTGGAGCAACTGGGAGTGAGACAGGAGAGAGAATACCCATATTTGGGGATCACGCTGAAGGAGCGAGATTATTATCCTGAGGAACAAGGATGTAACCTGAAGTAAAATTTACAGGCTTTCCTGAAAAAAAAACAAACTGATCACACCCCCCCCAGAGAACCTGTCAGGCAAAGTGATGTTGGGTTCCACTAAGGGTTGCCTGGCAGTCATGGTCCTCAAATCTGATGTGTTAGGCTAAGTTCACACTGGGAGTTTTTGCTGTTTTTTTATGCTTTTTTATGCAAATTTTCAACTGCATATGACAGTACCAGCTATGTCTATGAGATTTCTGAAAGCTCACAGGTTGTTTTTTTGTCAACAGTATTTTGTGCTTTGCATGTTTTTTTGGACATATAGCATGTCACTTCTTTCAGCATTTTTTCTGACCTTTTCACCCATTGAATTAAATGGAAAAAATGCATGAAAAAAAACTCATCAAAAACACAGCTTCTTTCCTGTCAGGTGCAGAAAAAAAACGCAGCAAAAATGTCCAGTGTGAACTTAGCATTAGGGTGCTGCAAAATGACAGTGCATAGATCTGCCTCCTCCAGAGACGGTTTCCCTGTCATAGCAGTGCTAGGATCTATAATGTATCAAAAAAAACAGTTTCGGTCAGAGCTAATGTCACGACTCTGTTGCTGGGTGTCCCGAGACCAGGGTAATATGAACAGTGATAACAAAAAATACCATACAAATGTACTCACACATATAACAGAGCAATGCACAGGAAGTGGAGGATGAGGTTAAACCAAAGTAGGAGTACAAAGAGAATTATCACACTCTCAAAACCTAGCAACAGGCACAGTTAAACCCACCAACTGCCTTCTCTTATAATAACCAACAACAACCTCCAGTCATGCATTATACGCTGGCTCTGACAATGAGTGCTAGTCAGGGCCTTGTTTATAGAGATGGGAATGGCTAACAGTGCACAGATGAGAGCCTTAGCTCCAGGAGTTCTCAACAGAGCAGATTAATCCCTGCACTGCCAAAAGAAATTTACACCATTTAATAAGAAGGAGAAGTGGTTCTTATCAGTGCAGGAGTAGGATAAATCAGATGCTGCCATTTTCTGGCTCCTCTCTGTCGCAGCAAACCTGTGAAAGGTCTGTTCAGCAATATTGACATACAAAATACCTGTCTTGAAGAATTGTTGACTACAAATAAGACTTATGTCATGCATTCCTTTTCCACACTAAAAGTCATCAGAGAAACAAGCAATAATGTAGTGTTCTAGTCCAGTCAATAACAGGCTTAAGTGGTCCTGTGACATCCAGACGGCGCAGGAATCCTTTCCAGTGGCAGCGAGACAAACAGAGAAAACTGCGCTGTGGGTAACGGAATGTAAGTATGCATTTATTATCTTTTTATAACTCCTCAATTTTTTCAACTATAAATTGACATAGGATCAAATCTGCATACTTGGAAAGTTGACTTCAATCTATTTTTTAATGCTCATGAAGTAAATAAATTCATGCATAATCAGAAACTTTTGCTGCACCATGATTACAAAAAGAATCAAATAAAACATCAAGAAATTGTGATGTTTATGACTACTTACCATAAAAATTCAGACAAATAAGATAACTAGTAATGAGTAGGGAAGTGCGAATGTACTTGGTGATACGCGGTTATCAATCAAGCATCTTGGTGCTTGGATGTAATTGTTACTCGGCGAGTATTGGTAGGTGCTCAATGTAAAACTCGAATCCTTGCACTGCATCTTTGGCGCCTATTGCACAGCCAATAAGTATGCAGAGATTGCCTGCACGTCACTGTAATGCTGTAGCCATCTTTGTTGTGGCATTACTGTGATTGGCTGGCCGTATGATACTATCAGGGGTTATAAAAGAACTGCACACTGACGGCATTCCACAGCTCTGTGACACTTCGTATTGGAGGGAGAGAGTGCTTGTCTCTGCACAGTATAACGAATTAGAGACCTGTAGTTTGATACTGCTGCTGAAGCTGAACCATCATTCTAACAGCCCTTCTGAGGGCTAATCATTTGCTTTGCTGTTTGTATCACATACATTCTGCATTTAGTGTAGGAAGGGAGAGCGAGTCGCAGGATCAGGACAGTGAAAGAATACAGTCTGTAGACAGGGATTAGAGTTGTGTAGTTCCTTGCAAAATATATAGCTGCAGCATTTTTTTGAGGGGTGGGTGAAAAAAATGGAATATATTTTGATCCATCGAATATTGCGTGCTTTGTGTTACTTTTTGTGTCATATAACAAAAATCATTGAAAAATTTTCCTGGGTTAAATTTCCTATCCATACACTATTCTGTGTTCTGGGGTAAAGTTTTTTGATATATAACATTCCAAAAAAGCATTTAAAAATTGGCAGGTTTAAATTTCTCAGCCATACAGTATTATGTGGTCTGGGGCACATTTCTGTGATATCCAACACTCCAAAAAAGTGTTAGCATTTTTACAGTATTCAATTTGTCATCCACACAGTGTAACGTGCTTAGTGGGTGTCTAAGATGGCAGAACCATGCTAGACTGCAGAGTGAGTGACCAGAAGAATATTGGAGACAGAGGAAGCTGGTGCAACATCAGAGGCGGCTGGAGCCTGTGGTCCAGATCTGGACGATTTCCTGGAACCACCAAGGTCCGAACCCAGGCCGCATCCTTTACTACTACGGTTCTTGCGGACTGCGGACGGGAGAGCCAGGATCCAGGAACTAGTGAGTGGACTGCGGGGCCTAGGTTGGTCAGAAGAGACAAAGAGGTGAGCCAGGACCAGGTCTGGCGAAATGTTATTGGGCCCGCTAGCTGCAAGGTACAGAGAGTTGGCATCCCGGGGTGTAGTAGTTACGACTGGTGCAGGTGACACAGGGGGCTGTTGCTCATTTTTAGTGGTATATAACACTAAAAAAAAGCGTTCAAACATTTACGCCCATCAGTATTCTGGTCAGCCTCCAAACATAACAACTGAAGAGTGGGCATGGATGTCTGACATTTGTGCGGTTCTCCAAGACTTTGAGGACACCACAAAGATGTTGAGCTTCGATGACACCATCATCAGTGCAACAATCTCGCTTCTCTGCCTACATAAACAGTAGCTGCTGACAATTAAACAAAAAGCTTTGCATGCGGACCAGGTGGAAATGGAGGAAGGCATAAGACAGGGAGATACTGCCCAGCCTCATCTCATGTCATCTGCTCAGTGCAGATTGGGTAACAATGAGGAAGTGGAGGCTGAAGAAGAAGAGGCGGAGGAACAGGAGTTCGCTGACCGCAAAAGAGGCTAGTGCCCACACAAGCTTCACCCTGTCTCTACTATGTGGATGCCTGTGGAGGGGAATGAGAAGGGACCTTGACACATATGGTCGACTTTATGTTCCGTTGCCTTTCCCGTGACCCTCACGTTACATTAATCTTGGTCAAAAAATAGAATTACACTTACCAGTAATTCGGTCTCTGAGACCCTCCATAATAGCACCACAGGACAAGAGGTTTAAATAGCCCTTCCCTCCCTCCATTCTCAGTGTTTTTCCAAAGCATGAAGGCTTGAACTATTTATTAACACCAAGGAATCAAATGAACACAAGTTTTATGGGGGGAAATACCCGTACTGTCATGGAGGGTCTCAGAAACCAAATTACCAGTAAGTGTAATTCAATTTTCTCTAATGCCCTCAACGACAGCACCACAGGAGAAATACCAAAGAATAACGCTAGGGACAGACAATAGCCTGGAGGACCTTCCTGTCAAAGGCTAAATCTTTTATAGACATTATATCTAATCTATAGTGTTTAGTGAAGGTATGGACCGAGGACCAGGTAGTAGCTCTGCAGATCTGCTTGATGGATGCACTAACACTTTTGTCAAGGAGAAAGACACGGCTCTGGTAGAATGAGCTTTTAGTGACTTAGGAGAAGATATGTCCTGATTTTTATCTGACTCTATGATTGCCCTTTTGATCCAATTTTCCAGTGAACATTTGGAGGCTTTCTTCCCTTTAATAGGTCAACAGTATTGGACAAAAAGGTTTTGATCTTTCCTCCAATGTTCTCTTAACATCCAGAACATGGAACTCTGTTTCTATTATGTCTGTTAGGTTCTGACAAAAAGAAGGAAGGATTATTTCTTGGGACATATGGAAATCAAATGTTACTTTTGGCAAGAAGAATTGTGTAGGCGAAGAACTACCCTGTCATTCAGATAAGGTTCCCTAATTGATAAGGCCTGGATCTCGCCCACTCTCCTTGCTGTAGAAATGGCTACCAGTAGAGCGGCCTTCCAGGATAATTTGTCCACTTGAGTTTGGGCCATAGGTTCAAAGGGAAATATAGTTCGTCTTTTCAACACTATATTCAGGTCCAAGGATGGAATTACTTTGGACCTCCTTGGATGAATTCTAGCGACTGCTGTCATAAAGGTCTTTATCCATCGGTGGTTTTCCAAATTCTGGTCAAAGAAAGAACTCAGGGCTGACACCTGGACCTTGAGGGTACTAGGTCTTAACTATTTTGATAGGCAATGCTGTAAGAAGTCCAATATCCTGGTAATATTAGGATGAAACGGATCAATGGGGGTAGATCAATACCATGCAGAGCTCTTTTATATCTTAGTGACTTGTTTCCTGCTTTTTGTAGAATATTGATGACATTATCTGAGAGACCTCTAGCTCTCAGGATTGAGGCTTCAGAAGCAAGGCTGCCAAGCACATGCTCTGGGGAGCTGGATGAAAAATTGGACCTTGATGTAGTAGAACGTGGTCTGGAGTAATGTTAAGAGGCTCCTCTGTTTTAGGTAGGTTCAGTGCCCCACACCAGCTTCTCTTTGGCCATACAGAAGTGATCATTATGGTCATGACTCTCTTTGTTCTGATCTTCTGCAATGTCCGTGGTAGCCAGAGGGAATGCATAGGCCAATCTGAAGTTCCACGAGTGAGAAAATGCATCTACCTTTGATTGAGTCTTGTTTGGATCTATGGATAAGTAAAGATCCACTTTTGTGTTCTGTCAGCTCGCAAACAGATCTATGTCTGGAAGACCCCATTTCTCGGTTATTAATTGAAACACTGCTGTAGTGAAGATCCATTCCCACCAGATTTATATCTGTTCTGCTCAAAAAGTCTGCATGGATATTGTTGGATCCCTTTAGGTGAAGGGCCGACAAAGACAGCAGATAACGTTCTGCCCAACAGAAAATTCTTGCTGAATTTCCTCACAGGTTCCTGTACTTTGTGCTGCCCTGATGACATAGGTGGGCCACTGTGGTCATATTGTCTGAATAAATTCTGACATGAGTTCCCTGAAGTACAGAACTCGCTGCTCTGTGGGCTTCCTCCACGGCTCTTAATTTTCCTAAATTTGATGACTGGCAGCCCAAGCCTTTCTGCCAGACCCTCTGAAAGACTGCCTGAGATGAAACCACTCCCCAAACTCTTTTACTGGCATCTGATGTCAACGAAGAGAGAGAGGATGTTGAATCCAAGATATTTCCATTGCCAGATTTTCTTAGTTGAAATACCAGTTGAGAGATATTTTTACGTAGTGAGGGAGATTCTCATGCTGAGTAATCCTGAAGTTTTGTCCCAGCGAGAATGAATGAAATAATGGAGACATTGTATGAGCATTGGGCCCAGGGAACCGCCTAAATGCATGCTGTCACCGACCTGAGGACTAACATTGCAAATCTTGTGTATACCTTCTTTTGGGTCCTTAGAATACGAATCTTGGATCTTACATGTATCCGCTTGATCACTGGAAGTGAGGATATCTGGTCCTGAGAATTCAGGAGGATTCCCAAGAACACCTTCTTGGTCAAAGGAGTCAGATCCAATTTCTCCTGATGTATGATCCAGCTTAAGGATGTTAGAGCGTGGAGAGCTTACTAGAGCTGGTTTCTGAGACAGGGAACCGAGGGAGCCATGATGAAGAAATTCTCCAGGTAAGAGATGATGCAAATATTTTCCTTCCTGATAAACGCTATCACCTCTGCATTGATTTTTGTGAAGGTTCGGTGAGCTAAGGAAATGAAAATGGCATACTTCTTGATCTAGGGTGACCCCAAATCTTAGGTATCTCTGATAATCTGGATGAATGGGCACGTGGTAGTATGCATCTCAAAGATCTATAGTAGACATGGTGAAGTCCTTGCCGATTAATGTATGGGACTGTGGATTTTACTCCATTTTGAACCTTCTATACATTATGTACTAATTCAGTTTTTTGAGTTTTATAATGACTCAGCAGGACTCGTTTGCTTTTTATATGAGGAAAAATAGGAAATAATGTCCCCTGCTCTGTTCCGCCTCTGGAACAAGGGAGATCACTGCTGACGTTAGCATAGACTTCTGACTCAAGGATCTTTTGTAATTTCACCAATGGTTACTTCCAGCCTCTGTGGGACAAATGAAGAGCACTCAATTTTTATTCCCATCCCCACTGAGACCAGAATTTTTCGATCTGATGTCATCTACTGCCAGTGGGACAAGAACCTTGAAATTCTGCCCTCTACCTATTTAGCGTCATTGTCTTTCAGAACGTTGGCACTAAAAAATACTCTTTCCCCTTCCCCCTTTTGGGTAGCTCCAACGTCCTGTTTTATCTTTCCCTCTGTACTGAGAGTTTTTGTGTCTGTGGAGGACGAAATGGTCTTCTTTAGAAGGTTTTAGGCTCGGAAAAATATTTATTTTTATATACTTCTTTCTCTAATAGATCGTCCAGAGCTGGACCAAACACATACTCTCCTCTGAAGGGTATAGAGCAGTGTTTCCCAAACTACAGTCCTTGCGGGCCCCCACGGGTCATGTTTTCAGGATTTCCTTTGAATTGCGCAGATGGTGGAAGTATCATCAAGGCATCAGAAATTCTCTCATCTGTGCAACACTATGGAAATCCTGAAAACATGACCCTTGGGGGCCGTGAGGACTGGAGTTTGGGAAACACTGGTATAGAGCATTATTTTGACTTGGATAGAATGTCCTCACTAACCAAACAGCTATTCTTGTGGTGTTTGAGAGAATTGAAGCCCTTGCTGCAATCCGGACTGACTCTGCGGAGGAATTTTCAAAGGGTAAGGTAGACTTGAACCCAGAAGCTCTTGTGCACCAGGCGGCAGCTCTTCCCTCCGAGTTATTCAGCTCGCTAGATAGTTCCATGCTAAGCCAGATACTAGTACTGGTGTTGTTCCGTATAGTCTCCACCCCGAGTTCTCGATTGGCTCAACCCTGTGATCTCCTGATTGAACACCCTACTTAAACCTGGAACTGCACTTCCTTCCTTGTGAGATTATTGAGCTCCCAGCCTTTAATCTAGCTTCTTTGAACCTGCTGCTTATCCTTGATGATTCTACAGCTGCTACTATGTACCGACCTCTGGCTATTTCCTGACTACGATCCATGTTAATCGTCCGAACTACACTGCTGCCCCGTGTACCAACCTCTGGTGATTCCCTGGCTATGATACCTGCTTGGGCTGCCCCTAGTGGTTGTAATATCACTAATCCAACTCAGTTCAGTCCATAACACAGAATTTGAGATCTCCTTGGATGTTCAGTGAGCTTTCCGGGAACTCCCATTCATCCAAAATTAAATTCTATACATTGTCATGGAAAGGGAACATCATCTTCCTTCTTGATCTTAAACTCCAAAACATCCCATCCTTCACTGTGCGGGACGTTTTCTCCTCTTCTATTCCCATTGTATTCCTAACAGCAAGTAACAGCTCCTCCATGTCTTCAGAATAAAAGAAAAAAATTTTTATCGTCCTGATCAGCATTATAATTCGGAGTAACTTCACCTTCCTCTAACTATTCCCTGGGAACCTATATTTCCGCATGCGTGTCTGAGCTTTCCTTTGGGGCGTATTTCCTCTTTTTTGACTCTGTGGGACCCCCTGTATAGGTTTGGGAGAAGGTGGCTAAGGATGATTGGATCTTGAGACACACCATTTCTCTAACCTCTTCCATCAAAGAGGGTTGTTCATCTCTGATGATTTTCTCCATGCATGGTTGGCATAGAGCTTTTTTGTGGATAGGTGGAAGCTTTTTACAGTGGATACGGAAAGTTTTCAGACCCCTTTAAATTTTTCACTCTTTGTTTCATTGCAGCCATTTGATAAATTCAAAAAAGTTCATTTTTTATCTTAATAATGTACACTCTGCACCCCATCTTGCCTGAAAAAAACAGAAATGTATACATTTTTGCAAATTTATTTAAAAAGAAAAAATGAAATATCACATGGTCATAAGTATTCAGACCCTTTGCTCAGACACTCATATTTAGTCACATGCTGTCCATTTCCTTGTGATCCTTCTTGAGATGGTTCTACTCCTTCATTGGAGACCAGCTGTGTTCAACTAAACTGATAGGACTTGACTTGGAAAGGCACACACCTGTCTATATAAGACTCACAGCTCACAGTGCATGTCAGGCCAAATGAGAATCATGAGGTCAAAGGAACTGGCCAAGGAGCTCAGAGACAGAATTGTGGTAAGGCACAGATCTGGCCAAGGTTACAAAACAATTTCTGCATTACTCAAGGTTCCTAAGAGCACTGTGGCCTCCGTAAACCTTAAATGGAAGAAGTTTGGAACCACCAGAAGTCTTCCAAGAACTGGCCGTCCAGCCAAACTGAGCAATCGTGGGAGAAGAGCCTTGGTGAGAGAGGTAAAAAAGAACCCCAAGATCACTGTGGCTGAGCTCCAGAGATGCAGTAGGGAGATGGGAGAAAGTTCCACAAAGTCAACTATCACTGAAGCCCTCCACCAGTCGGGCCTTTATGGCAGAGTGGCCCGACGGAAGCTTCTCCTCAGTGCAAGACATATGAAAGGCCACATAGAGATTGCTAAAAACCAAATAAAGGAATAAAGGACTCCCAGACTATGAGAAATAAGATTCCCTAGTCTAATGAGACAAAGATAGAACTTTTTGATGATAATTCTAAGCAGTATGTGTGGAGAAAACCAGGCACTGCATATCACCTGCCCAATACAATCCCAACAGTGAAACATGGTGGTGGCAGTATCATGCTATGGAGGTGTTTTTCAGCTGCAGGAACAGGATGACTGCTTGCTATTGAAGGAAACATGAATGCAGCCAAGTACAGAGATATCCTGGATGAAAACCTCTTCCTGAGCACTCTGGACCTGATTTGGCCAAAGGTTCACCTTCCAACAAGACAATGACCCTAAGAACACAGCTAAAATAACAAAGGAGTAGCTTCAGAAAAACTTTGTGACTATTCTTGACTGGCCCAGCCAGAGCCCTTAGAAATGGCTGTCCACCAACGTTCACCATTCAACCTGATGGAACTGGAGAAGATCTGCAAGGAAGAATGGCAGAGGATCCCCAAATCCAGTTGTCAAAAACATGTTGCATCATTCACAAGAAGACTCATGGTTGTACTAGCTCTAAAGGGTGTTTCTACTGAGCAAAGGGTCTGAATACTTATGACCATGTGATATTTCAGTTTTTCTTTTTTAATAAATTTGTAAAAATTTCTACATTTCTGTTTTTTTTCAGTCAAGATGGGGTGCAGAGTGTACATTAATGAGAAAAAAATGAACCTTTTGGAATTTACCAAATGGCTGCAATGAAACAAAGAGTGAAAAATTTAAAGGGGTCTGACTACTCTCCGTACCCACTGTAGGAGAACTATTAGAGATTCAATTTGGATTTTACCGGGAAATTAGATTTGGATTGAATTTATTCTCCAAACAAGGGAAATATACTTTGACTGTAATTGATGTGTGTTTTCTTTTTGATTTTTCACAGAATAAAAAAAAGTCTACTTCACTGTGTGATTTCTTTCACATTCCTGATTTATGAGTAACATGTACTGATTTATGAGTAAAACATTTCTCACAATTTGGACATCTCCCAAGTGAGATTTTTTTTTTTATGTGCAATCAGAGCTCCATTTTGGCTTCACAATTTTCCACATGCAATATATAAAATGGCTTCTACATTTACACTCTGTGACTCCTCTGTGGTTTATCATGATGTGGATTTATGAGAACAATATTTCTCTCAGTCTGAACATTGGTAACAATGTTATGAACTTTTGACTTTCAGGCTCCATATCTCACCATCCACTACTGCTTTGATCGTGAGACTACCATCATTTTATAGACAATCATCTTGGCTATCTCATACATAAATTTGAGTGGCAACTATTTACCATATGATTAGTTATGCAGATTCTTGTCATGTCACTGTATTGTTACTGTTTTGCTCTTGGTGGTGGAAAAATATTTTTCTTCTTGAATACTATAAAATACAACCTGTTCTCACATTCCCTAATCGCTCCATGCATTATTAGGTTGATTCCCAAGTAAAAGGTCATTGGTTTGAATCAAGGCAATGAAGATGATTTCCTAAGAAAAGAGAAACAGCATAGTCCACCTAATCGATAGCGGTCTCTTGGCCAAGAAAATTGCCAAACTGTATTATGTGAGTGCCATGACAGTTGGAAGAATACAAAATGAAGTCTGTCCATCCATTCACAAGCCCAAAGGTGGACATGCAGGCAACATATCAGAGTTAAAAAAACAGCTCATCCCAAGGTCTATCAGTTCTGGTGTCACAAACATGGCAGTGGAGGTGGCTCATATGTTTCATAATAGTGAAATGACAGATGTCGATGCAAGCAACATGTGACGCACAATACACAAAAAAGGTGAACAAGCTTCAACTTCAATATTGTCAAAAGAAGTGTCGGTTCGAATTTGCAAGCAAGTACGAAGTGGACATTTAAAGATTTGAAGCGGGAGATTTGGAGCGATGACACGGAAGTTTATAGACTAGGCTGTGATGGGTGCAAAAGGGTCTGAAAGAAACAAAAGAAAAAGGGGCTAATGGATTGAGAAATTGAACTAAATGTCAAGTTCAGCAGAGGAAGCCTGATGATATGGGGTTGTTTCATAGCCGAACGCACTTGACCAGGATCGATGGTGGTCTCAATGCTGAGCTATATATGAGTATCCTACAAGATGAGTTAATTCGTAAAATCAAGTACTATGGATATAAGAGATGAAAAAGTGTACTAACCGTAAACCACAAATAATGTTAAAACAAGGATGTTTATTTGAAAAAAAATAATTAAAAGATAAAAGAAAGTAATACAGCAATACATAAAAAATAAGGAGGATTAACACACATAGAGATCCGCTGAGTCAGTCCAGCAAAATAAGCAATGTATATTATATACGCCTCCGCTCACTATGGGTCAGCATTACAAACTGTGAACCTACTTTTTGCTTCATTCTGACTTCCTTGGGCTTTCATTTCACATGGTGACTGGGGTGGACATGTTTTGTATATATTATACATTGCTTATTTTGCTGGACTCAGCAGATCTGTGTGTTAATCCTTCTTATTTTTTATATATTATTGTATTACTTGTTGTTTATCTTTTAATGAATTATAGTTAAATTGGTGACAAAATGTACAATTTGTGGAGGAAGGTTGAACTTGATGGACCTAAGTCTTTTTTCAACCTATGTAACTATGATTTTTTTTTTCAAATAAACTTTCTTGTTTTAACACGATTGGTGGTTTATGGTTGCTCCACTTTTTCCTCTTATATGCATGCATTTTGGAGTACTCCACTGGCTGATGTCGTAGTATTTTTACTCTATGGGTGGATACTAGATTTTAGTCCATTACCCTTTAATGAATATGTGCTTTAGGAATACCCCTTTATTACTAAAATACTATGGGTATGAAAAGGACGACATAGTGTTCCAACAGGACAACACGAAACATACGTTGAGATTTGACGAAGAAATGGTTCAATGACAATAAAGTAGAGTTGCTGGATTGGCCACTACAGTCTGCAGACCTCAACCCAATCAAACATGTGTGGGTAGAATTGAAGAAAAAAACGTATACATACCCAAGTGAGCAGTATACACCAACTTTCGAAACATGTAAAAGAGACCTGAGATAAATTTTTGGTCAACACAAGCTTTATTCTGATTGAGAGCATGCCCAAAAGGATTCAGGCAGGATTTACAAAATACTAACAAAATAATAAAAATTAAAATGTAGATCTTTAGAAGCAAAAAAGTAATAATGTAGTGACATGACAAAAATCTGCATAACTAATCATATGCTTAATAGTTGCAAGTCAAATGTATGTATGAGACAGCCAAGGTGATTATCTATCAAATGACGGCAGTCTCAAGTTCAAAGGAGAAGTGGAAAATGAGATATGGAGCCTGAAAGTCAAAAGTTCAAAGCATTGCTACCCTTTTGTGCTTCACTGTACATAATGTTTCTACCCTGGGTGAGTTTTCTGATGTGTAACAAGATTTGATTTCTGGCTAAAACATTTTCCACATTTCGAACATAAGTATGGCTTCTCCCCAGTGTGACTTCTCTGATGTATAACAAGAATTGATTTCCGGTTAAAACATTTTCCACATTCTGGACATGAAAATGGCTTTTCCCCTGTGTGAGTTCTCACGTGATCAAGAAGATATGATTTGTGCCTAAAATATTTCCCGCACTCTGGACATAAAAATGGCTTCTCCCCTGTGTGAATTCTCTGATGTCTAACAAGACTTGATTTCCGGTTAAAACAATTTCCACAATCTAAACACAAAAATGGTTTCTTCCTTATGTGAACTCTTTCATGTCTAAGAAGAAATGATTTTCTGTTAAAACTTTTCTCGCACTCTGAACATGAAAATGCCTTTTCTCCTTTGTGAATTTTTTTATGTGTAACAAAATATGTTTTCTGGGAAAAACTTCTGCCCAATTCTGAACTTGAAGATGGCCTCTTTACTTCCACGACACTTTGATTTTTACGGCCCCTTTTGTGTCTTTTATTTTTCGTAATAGCCTGTGATGAATTAGAAGATAGGAACTTTTTAAAAGGATCAGATGATAGATCTTTGCTGTGAAGGGTTGATGGTTCAGCTGGGACAATGACATGCTCATCAAATGTATCTTGCTTGATATCAAGGTCATCTGATTTAAAAATTGAAGCTGTCAGATGTCCCTCTGTTCTGCTACAGTCATCTGCCAAGGATAAAATCAATTACTTTTGAATAAAAGAACCTTATCTTTTTTATTTTTATAACATATCTATGTAAAATGTTCATAGAATATACAAAACAGATCACAATTCTACAGTAGACCTCAGTGCACATCAGTGTACGAACACAGGACCTTAATATGTGGTTCTACCATTACTCCCCAGCAACATGCCCGGGTCATACTTGATTCAGAGCATTCATTCACCCCCCACATCCCATCACTGGCTCGCTCTTGTTATCCTCAAACACATTTCCAGAAATCGACCTTTTCTTCTTCGACTGCAAAAACTCTTACTGTTTCTCTTATTCATTCTCGTCTGGACTATTGTAACTCTACTAATCGGTCTTCCTCTTACCAAACTCTCCCCTCTCCAATCTGTCTTGAATGCTGCAGCCAAGATCATATTCCTCACCATCAGTTACACTGATGCCTCTACCTTGTGCCAGTCATTGCACTGGTTGCCCATCCACTCCAGAATACAATATAAACTTATCACTCTCACCCACAAAGCTCTACAAGGTTTAGCACCACCCTACATCTCCTCCCTCGTCTCATTCTACCACCTTACCTGTGCCCTCTATTCTGCTAATGACCTAAGGCTAACATCCTCAATAATCAGAACCTCCCACTCCAGTCTCCAAGACTTCTCACGTGCTGCGCCAATTCTTTGGAATGACTACCCAGGATAATTTGATTAATCCCCAATATTCACAATTTTAAGCGTGCCCTAAGAATGCATTTCTTCAGACTGGCCTACCACCTCAACACATTAATCTAATTGTTCCTGTGTTGAACATTCAAAATTTTCTTCATAACCAGGTTCCTCGTATCATGTTCTCACACGCTCTATGCATTTAATAGCCCTCTGTGTCTGTACTTTTACATATTCTGGCTGATAACTGGTTCATTTTTTTAAATCCGCCCATTCCTGACCGCCTATTATGCTTCCATCATGGCATCTGGCATGTTTTGACTACCTCTATCATCATCAAAGCCTCCTTATGAACAGTGACAGCGGAGAAACGCGTCGGGGCATATACCAACTATGATAAGTGGTTTTCATCTATTTTGATTGATATTTTATCTGGTTAGGTGTGCAGGATACCTGCAGGGTCTTATTAGGTTTATTTTTTCACCAGCTATTTTTAATCTCTATTCTATAACTGCATTGTTTTCCCACCTGTATTGCCAAGGTATAATAGGGAAGAGAGTTGACAGTCCTCGTTTAGTGGGGGAGCCAAAAAATCGTTTCTATAGGGTGCCAACCTCCACTGCCAGGCAGGTGATAAATGAGGCCTATTGCAGGGTCATGTTAGCCTTTTTTTGGTCTCTTTTTGAATTTTTGGTATTATACCTTTTCTCACTGGGTAGGTGTTTTTTAAATTAATACTATTAAATAAAACATTTTTTAAGGGGAATATATGTTCACTGATAACCTTACATGCAGCATTACATGAACACCCGATTTCTTACATTATGGCTGGTCAGAGCAATAAAAGCAATTGTTACCATCCACCTTTCGTGTCTCCCCTTTCTCCTTATAGATTGTAAGCTTGCGTGCAGGGCCCTCATTTCTCTTGGTATCTGTTGATTTATGTGATTATTGTTATGCTGTAATGTATTTTATTGTCTGTACAAGTCCCCTCTAAAATGTAAAGTGCTGGGGAATATGTTGGTGCTATAGAAACATCGGTTCTTCATTACTAGAGATGAGCGAACGTGTTCGGAAAACGTTTACCAATCTCAAATGTGGCACAAACGCAGCACATTTGGATTCGTGTTCACTTTCACAAGCATTTTTACTCAAAGTCAGTAATAGTCGGTCACAGTTCGGTAAATCAAAGCGTTTCCAATAATGCTTTTGTATTACTTTGGCTATGAGGAGCCAGGGGATGGGGAGACATGTTTGATGAGGTGAGGAGGTGTGGAGAGGTTAAAGGAGCATCTGAAGAGATTATAGGAGCAACGCGCGCTTTTTTTTTTTCCTTTAACTTTATGTGTGTTGATTCTGGCAACCAATCAGGGCACAGAAACCATCCACAAAGTCATGACATAAAGTCTTCTGTGGTTGGTTGCCGAAGTTGCATGTCCCTGGCCATATAAAAAGGGACATCTTGTTTTGCTGATACCATTTGCTTATTGTCACAGTGTAGAGAAGGTGCTCCTGCACTAGTGTTGGTGCTGAAAGTGAACTTGTCAGTGAAACAGTTAGGATCCTGTCCTGTGTGAAATCGATCTTCCAGCTTTGAAGTAGATTGTGGCAGTCTCCGAAAGCCCAATTAGCTACTCCAAATCGTTTGCGCTAAAACTGTGTTTCAGTGGCAAATCAGAAGGCGATATTTCCACTTAAAAATTGTTAAGCATAACAGTGTGGTTCAGCCACAATATCTAAGAAAATAAATAGTGATTGTTCATTTAGTGACAGGTGACTGACAGCTGTGGCCTAAGGTTGTGAAACAACAGGGTACAAGAGGGGAAGACTACTTACAACATGAGTGGAAAAAAGCGAGGTTGTGGTGGAAGGAGGAACAGGCTTGGTGTTCGATGTGTACGTGGGTAAGGTGTTAATGTGAATGAAAGCTCAACTGAACAAACATCATCTTGTCCTATCCAAAGACCACTGACAAAATCGGTTATTGGCTGGCCTACCCGACTCCATTTTGTTTGGCAGCTGCACAGCAGTGCACCTTGTAGATGAGGCTCAGAAAGAGCATGTGCTCCAGTGGATGGCAAGCACTGCACCAAGTGGCCTCTAATCCTCTTCCTCCACCTTAACATCACATACAGTACAATCCTCAGAGGTGGTACTCCAATCACCCTTGCTTCCCCCGCATCAAAAATTTCCAAACGTCCAACTGACTGTGGGGAACCGTAGATGGGACATTCTGAAGAACTGTGGACACATTCTTTTGCATGGGCATCAGAGGTCTGCTCTGAAGAATAACAGAATCCAGAGGAGGAAAGCATCTGCACCGATGCTCAAATTTTTTTTAATGTTTGATCCGGGGACAGACGAAAAAGGATCCGAGCAGAATCCAGACCCTCGTCACCAGACGTTAATCACCAATGGTGGAGATGATCCTGATGAGACTCAGACACCAGAGGTGCACGCGGACTGTAATGCTGTGTCAGGTCTGAAAGAGGAGGAGGGTGACTCTCAGGGTGAGGTGTGTGAGAAAAGAGAGGATGACGATGAGGTTGTAGATGCCACTTGGTGTTAACCCAGAGGTACGCAGCTGAGTAGCTCAGGAAAGTAGGTGGAGGAGGAGGTTATGTTGTGGCTTCCCACACTGACACAAAGTGCTCTAACCACAACAAGCACTGCATCCTCAGCCCCAACTCTGGCTCTGGTCACAAAAGTGCAGTTTGCAGGTGTGGTAAGGGTTGCCTAGCCTGGGAGTTTTTTTTTTAGACACAAAGGATGACCCAACACACTATCTGTCAAATTTGCTGAAAAAAAGCTCTGTGGAGGCAAAAATTGCAATAATTTGACAACTACATGCATGCATGAACCGGCACATGCGCGATCAACATGTCTTAGTGTAGGAATCTCACTGTGCTAAAATGTGGACTAGCGGGCCTTGCCAAACACCGGCTGTCCTATCAAGCCTATCTGCTCCTTCCTCCTCTGTCAACATTCCAAGACTTCACACACAGGACTCTGGCCGCAGAAACTACAATTGTTTACCCACCACAGTTGGTATCAGTGAAAGCTGGTCAGCTATTAAGGAAGTAGACATGACTGCTGCTTTTGTGTCACCTAGCACAAAACATCTTTCACAATCCACCATAACATCTCCACCTGCATCTCACTCAAAGTCCAGCACTTTGTCCTGTTCTCAGTACGCCTCCCTTTCTCAGCACAGCAGTCAGCTCTCAGTCCTGCAGTTGTGTTCACATAAAAGAATGTTTCCTCCTACACATTGCAAAGCTAAGAACTTGAACTCCACCATCTCAAATCTGTTGGCCATGGAAATGCTGCTTTTCCACCTGGTGGATACAGATTGTTTCCAAAAGTTGATGACGGTCCAAGTCCCCTAGTACCAGTTGCCCAGTCACTATTACTTCTCTTAGAAAGCTGTGCCCGCATTACACCAGCAGGTTGTCGACAACATCACCCATTCCCTGAAAAACTTGATGTCTGCCAGGGTGCATTTCGCCACTGACACCGGCCTGGATATGCTGCTACAGAAAGCACGGTTGCACCCTTTAGGTCATCGACTTGCATCGCTACAGAGGTATTTCGGTCTATCAGTTAACAGTTTGATTAGCGATGTTCCGACACAGTGCAATTCAACTCTGAACAGTGACAAGCCCTGGTGCAGTATGTCCTTTAGCATAGCCGGAATAGTGGCGGAGAAATTGCTGTACCATCAGTTTGAAGACTTGAGCCATGCAAGGCACATATGTGAGGTTGCCACAGCGCAAGGCCGCCGCCAGGTTTGCACCGTTATTGCAATTGCATGTCTCCAACATCTATACCTTGTTATCAAACAGTAATTTGATACAACTCTAGTAGGTCTAAGTTCCAAAATTGAGGCAGCACACGATGAAGATATAAGACACATTAACATAGGAATATATCATGTCTATATTCAATATTATAAATACCCAGCATGTGTTATCAATTGTAATTACATCCAGATTTAATTTATATTTTGGTTGAAGGAGGGAAAATATACAACTAAAACCTGAGAGACAACAGTGTGTAAAATATCAGCGCAAAATGATTACAGCCGGTGACTGAGAAGAATCTGTGAGTCCTCTGCATTTAGTGGTCACTACTCACCTGGGTTATCTGTAGGAATCTCCTCTTTACACTGCTCATCACCCCTCACATATGTCTCTGTAGTATTAATATGGGTCAGATCTTCACCCTGAAACAAATATTGTAAAAGTCACAGACAGATGGAGAAATCACATCTATGATCAGCTCTAATCCTGTCATCTCCACCGTTCTCATTACACAAGTATAAAACATATAATACTGGTGGATAAAACAAGACTGAGCACAAGACCTTCACAGCCGTCTACACATCATAGGGGAGATCTCATGACACCTTCTCTCCATCTACCTGATGATCCTGAAGAACATTGGAATCTTCTTGTTTACAGTTCTGTGGAAGATGAGGATGGGGACATCTCTCTGGTGCTGTCCTCTTACTGGATAGATCTGGAGGAAACACATACAGGGACTGAATTCATTCTTTACATACAGATAATTATAGGCCGTGTGCATTTAGTATAATCTATTACCTGGTGATGTGAGGGGCTGGGGAACCTCCATCATGACGTCCTTGTACAGATCTTTGTGTCCTTCTAAATACTTCCACTCCTCCAAGGAGAAATAGACGGTGACATCCTGGAACCTTATAGGAACCTGACACATACAATGATACCGTTATCATCCCAATCCCTTCATAGCGTTACGGTATAATGTCCCAGCAGTGTCACCTCTCCAGTCAGCAGCTCAATCATCTTGTAGATGAGTTCTAGGATCTTCTGGTCATTGATGTCCTTATGTATTAGGGGGTGAGGTGGAGGACCTGTGATTGGGCTCAGGGTCTTCCCCATCCCTCAGACACAGGGTCCTGACAGCGCTCACTAGAGGTCTTCTTCACTACTGTGTAATCCTAGTTATGGAGAGACACATTAATAAATCTCACTACAGATATTTCCAGAGTCCTCACCTCTCCAGTTCTGTCCATCTGTTATTCCCATAGATAAGAATGATGTAATGTGACGTCATCAGAATCTCTCACCTCTCCAGTAAGCCGGAAGAGGATTTCTAGGGCGAGGTATAATATCCTCTCCGCCATCTTGTCCCTGTCCCTATCCATCCTTGATGGGTCAATGAGTAAAATTCTCTTATATAAAAGATCACCACTGAGAGGATCAAATATTGTAGGGACCTGAAGAAGAAGCAGATGTAACATCATACGGAATCCTGAGTAATAATATAATTACTGGAAATAATAAGGGGAACATATAATAATATGAATATAAAGAAATGTAACATGTAGATGTTGTATTCTCGCTTTGTACAGACTGTTCGCTTGAGTCTGGGGAACAGATCCAGTTATCAGTTCTCAGCTACTGAAAGATTGGAACATCTCTCTGTGAAACTCACAGTTACTGTACATCTTGTACATCTGCTAAAGAGAAATGAATATTGACTGCATTCCACATCCATGGGAGTGAAAAGCAGTGAATATTCATTTCTCTTCAGTAGCAGACACGCCGTTAGCCTTAGCAGTGGGCTTCCTGCAGGTGCCAGGCTTTCATGTGTTCCCGCTACTTAAGGGAATGAATATTTACTGTTCGCCACTCCCATAGGTGTGGAATACAGTGAATATTCATTCCTTTAGAAGCGGGGACACGCAAAAGCCCGGTAGCTGCAGGAAGCCGATGGATGCGGCTAACAGCGTGTCCGCTATTAAAGTGCAATAAATACTCGCTGCTCTCCATGCACATAGTCCCGGGCGTGGAGAGCAGTGAGCATTCTGGCAGCTGCCCCCTGCTTGTAAGCGGCGTATGACATCACTGCCATGCACTGCTTACAAGCATAAATCATCTGCTGGCATCAGAACAAGAAACAGCGAGGGAGCGCAGGGAAGGTAAGTATAATGGTTTATGTTTTTTTTCATGTTTTTCTGATGGGCTCCATGCATACCAGGATGGGGATGGGGCCAATCATACCAGGATAAGGATGGGGCGCTGCCTACCAGGATAGGAATGAGGGGGGCCATGCATACCAGTATAGGGATGAGAAGCCATGCATACCAGGATGGGGATGATTAGGCCATGCATAACAGGGTAGGGATGAGGGGGATATATACTATTCCAAGAAAAATATTCTTATGTTATAGCTTTTCTTTTATTGTGGAAAAATTATAACAAATAGTGATGAACGACCATGCTCAGTACATGATCGAGTATTGTGGGTGCTCGAGCGCCATACTCGAGTCCCTGCCCTGCATGTTTGTCGCCTATTAATCAGCCAATGAACATGCATGGTAATGCCATTGCCATGTTGGATACTGGCATTACTGTGATTGGCCGGCCGTATAGAGTCATATGGTCTTATTTAAGACAGTTCAGGGAGAGTTGATATAGGAGGGAGAGTGTAGTTTAGAGGAGAGATATAGTCAGAGTTTAATAATATTGCTATTGCAGTACTTATACTACTCCTGCAGCATTAAAACAACAGTCCTTGTCAGGTTTAGATATTCTTCTTTCTGTAGTAAAACTGATGTTACCTGCATTCATTGGAGGGAAAGTTTAGGATTAGAGACATTTAGGCAGGGTTTAATATTGCAGTACTTGTCTACCGCTGCTGCTGCACTGTTAAAATAACAATCCTTGTCAGGGCTATTTTTTTTCTCTAGTAATACCGGAAAGTTTGCAGGCGTATATACATGAAAGATATATATATCTTTGTACCGTGTTAGCCAGTAGATAGAAAAATATTCAGAATTGAGAGTCCTCAGTGGTTGATACCTTTTAATGGCTAACTGAAAAGATGATAACAAATTGCAAGCTTTCGAGACTACTCAGGTCTCTTCATCAGGCATTGACTAATTTTGTATTAGTCGTTGCCTGATGAATAGACTGAAAATGCTCATAGTCGAGTCTTATCAAAATGAACAAGACCTGGATTGGCCCAGACTTCTCAACCCCAGCAGCTGAACAAAAAGTCTATTCAAATAATCCTTTTTTCTGGTATATAGCCATGCACCTCTTCCCACCCAAAAAGGGTATACTGTTCCTAATTTCTTCTTTCTCTGGTCCTCCTCCACCACCATATCAACAGGGTCATCAGTCGGCTCTCACTCTAAATATTTATAGGGTCAACAGGCGGCCATCACTCAAAATTTTTTGTTTACAGGGCCATCATGCATCACTCTCCAAAATTTTTAGATGACCTTTATGTGTCACTCTCCATATTTTTAAAGGATCCTTATTCTATTCCATTTTATCTTCAGTTTTGGATATTTTTTTCTCAGTCCGTAAAAGTGGCGTAAGACTCTGACAACATTATTCCCAGCAGTGACCTGGAGTAAGAGATGCTTTCAGGCGTCTTCCACATGCTGTTCCCATTCATTATTCCCAATACTCGAGTTGAGTCCGTCTGAGCGTCCAGCCTCCTTGATTCGAGTACTGAGCATCTTAGTGCTCGATCATCACTAATAACAAATATCCCCCAGGGTTTCTCAGTCAGTGTACATGAAAAATGCCAAAATAATAACATAATCGCTGCCATTTTTCCAACTCATCCCGTAATAAGCAAAACCCGATCCAGAGAAATGGGAGGAAAGAGAAAGGGATAAGGGAGGCAGCGCTGAAGGGGTTACTGCCCCCTGACCCCGCCCAGTAATGGGGAATCTCCAGCACCTACCTCCACCTGCAGAGCAGCACTCCACATATATGGCTGTTCTGTGCGCACAGGACCTGTGATGAGGTCACAGGAGGGGAGGAGTCAGGGGTCACATGATCAGGGGCCTCAGTGGATGCAGGACTCTGCTGTGCTGGTTGCCATGGTGCTGGATGAGCAGTTGTGTGGTTGTGATGTGACTGTATACAGGCCGGGTGTACTTACACGTGTGGTTGTGATGTGACTGTATACAGGCCGGGTGTACTTACACGTGTGGTTGTGATGTGACTATACAGGCCGGGTGTACTTACACGTGTGGTGATGTGACTGTATACAGGCCGGGTGTACTTACACGTGTGGTTGTGATGTGACTGTATACAGGCCGGGTGTACTTACACATGTGGTTGTGATGTGACTGTATACAGGCCGGGTGTACTTACACGTGTGGTTGTGATGTGACTGTATACAGGCCGGGTGTACTTACACGTGTGGTTGTGATGTGACTGTATCCAGGCCGGGTGTACTTACACATCTACAATCCACAACATTGAAATTTTGGAAATTGCAGGATTACGAGACATGTTAATTATATACACAGACGATCAGAATGTAACAATATGTTGAACCTTTGATTTTCAGGCTCCTTATCTCACCATCCATTATGGCTTAGGCTGGTTTCACATTTGCGTATCTGTGCGCAGTGTTTGATCCGCATGCGTACATATCTTTAACATGATGTACACAGGGACATGCATTTGCGTACGCATGCATCATTTCGCGGTTTCAGGCAAACGCAACATGTTGCATTTTTTGAAGCGTCAAAAATCCGTCAAATACGCGCAGTCATGCGCATGCGGATGAGAGCGTCAAAACAACACATTACTGTCTATGGGAACGCATTGGTACGCAAGGACATACGCATGGATGCGTTCGATGCGCATGTGTACTTCAGGCTGCGCATGTCCAGAAACTGATTACAGCACCTGGAAATATCGAACGCATGCGCATAAACAACGCAAAAGCATGCCAAAACGCATACACACGCAGCGGTTTTTTGGCATCAAGCGTAAGATGATGCAGATGATACGCTGCGCACATATACGCAAATGTGAACTTATCCTTAGAGCATGAGACTACCATCATTTTATAGACTTGGATATCTCATACAGAAATTTGACTTGCAACTATTTAGCATATGATTAGTTATGCAGATTCTGGTCATGCCACTACATTGTTACTGTTTTGCTCCTAGAGATCTAAATTTTAATTTTTATTATTTTGTCAGTATTTTGTAAATCCATCTTTGGCTTTCAACACTGCTTGAATCCTTCTGGTCATGCTCTCTATCAAATTCAAACATGTGCTGACCGAAACCAGCCTCCACTCAGGTCCGTCATCTGTCTCTAGAGCTATAGGGGGTTCGCACGTTACTGGTAGAACACAGACTCTGGACAAGCGACATGGCTCCCGCCCCCATAAATAAAATCCAGTGATTTCTGCGCTCCCAAATCCAAATGCCCCCCTCCTCCTGAGCCCCACTGTGCCTAAACCACAGTAAACGGCCATATGTATGGCATCATTGTAATGGAGAGAAGGCACTTAATTTACAGGTGCGTATTGCCAGAAGCACAAGCTTGGCACAATGTATGGGGGCACTGCAATATATGGGGGCTCTACACTGTACAATATATGGGGGCTCTACACTATATGGGGACAAAATGTATGGGTACTAGACTGGCAGATTTGCAATTCTCCAGAAAAAAAAGCTCACATTTCTACAATGGGGTCACTATCGGGGTTTTTCTGCTGTTCTGGTACCTTCGGGGCTCTGCAAATGTCCGCAGACTATTCTAGCCAAATCTCTGCTCCAAAAGCCAAATAGCGCTACTTTCCTCTCAGCCCTGATGTGTGGCCTATCAGTAACACATATGGGGCAGTAGTTTAGCTCCAGGGGGCCAGATTAATAGGACAGTCATATTCACGATGAGGAAGCAAATCCTGACACCCCATCTCAGAGAAAACGTCCTCTATCCCTGACAAAAATGCAGGTAAGGTTTCTGTAAAGGCTGTAGAAAGGGAAATATTTAACCAGTTCTCATGGCAGTAATCCGCCCTCTCAATGATCCACCAGCTGATTATGTTTTACCAACCAGGGAAGGCCCAATACAATTCGGGTGGGAAGATCGCCCAGGTCATAGCAAGGAATTATTTTAAAATGAACGAACCTCACCCTCAGTCTTACGTTACGTACAATGTGAGTGAAAGCTTTCTGTGCAAGTGGCATTGAGTCGATGGCGAAGATGGGAATGGGTTTAACCTAAGCACAGAAAACCAGCCCGTGAGTTCTGACAAACTCAGCATCAACCATGCTGACTCCAACTTCACTGTCAACAAACACAGAAATCTCCTCAGTTTTGCTCTTCAGCACAACCTCTGCTGTCAGGACAAACCGGGAAATGCAGGCTGACCATAGATGTACCCCTTGCTTACTCCACCCTAGACTACCAAGGGTTAAACAAGTCCCCTTTTGTTTAGGCATCAAAGGACAGAACCCAATAAAATGTCCCTTTTTTCCACAAAACCGCCACTTCCCGTTTTTTTGGAAAACATCCCAGGAAATGTACAATGCAGAGGCACCCCCTAACTGCATGGGTTCCTCCACCCTCTCCCGTACAGGTTCACCACTAGACTGCTCCCCTGGCAAAAGGGCAATACCCAGAAAAGAGGCTCCAGAGAAGGTGGTCTTACCCACCTATCTTGAAGGCGTCTGTCAACATGAATAGCCAACGACATAACGGCCTCCAAGGACTCAGGGGTTTCATATACAGCCAAGGCATCTTTCAGCTTTTCAATGAGAGAGCCGGATCATTCCGCTTAGTATCAGTTGCCCATCTGCGGAATTCGGAGCTATATGTCTCCACTTACCAATTCCCCTGCTGAAGGTGACGCAACCTGCACTCAGCCAAGGCTAATCCGTCAGGATCATCATAGATAAGGGCTAGAGTCCCAAAAAATCCCTCCACAGACGAGACAAACCAATACCTGCGGCAAATAGAAAGCCCAGGACAGCGGATCTCCCTGTAGTAGAAAGATCACAATACCGATTCACTGCTCTACATTCCCAGAGGCTAGGAGTGAGGACGAAGTTTAAAATAAAGTTTGCATGCTTCTTTAAACACAAAAAACTTGTCTCTTCCTCCAGAAAACCTGTCTGGGAGGGCAACCTTGGGTTCAGGTTGGATCGGCTTACCTGCAGAGACCCCAACAGCAGCGACCTGCAGCCGCTGTCCCTGAAACTCATATTGAAGGTCATTCACCTCCAGAAACAGACAGTGCAGCTGCTCTGTCAGCCCTGCAACTGGATCCATACCAATGGGGAAAAGAAAAAAAAACACGCACACATGAAAAAACACACACAAATAAAACCACTTGTCAGTTTTTTTTTTCCTTAAATATGCACGGCCGGTGATAATGTCACGCACAGTGTAGGAAAGACTAAATTCAACTCGAAGGGATGAGGAGAAGGGAGCCTAACACTAGGGAAGGGGGGAGTGGAGACCCCTAGGCAGACCTAAAGTCACCCTGTCTGCCCTAAACATCCCTATATAGGTTCTGCAACTATCGCCGAGCAGGAACCTAATCCCTGCCTGACTCTGGCAATAATCCCAGTTTAGGAAAGGACTGGTGAGCAATAGTCGATCCCCACTACCACTAAAGACAGCTGGGATAGACAAACAAGGGGAACACTTATCTTGAGTAGACTCAGAGATTTAACACAGATGTCAATACCCGGCACTGCCGCCGGCACTCGGACCGGAGCGTTCAGCTGCATAGAAAAACATGTAGTGCCGGGTATTGAAGTGCGAGATTCGTGCGAGTTTCTCGCAAGTGTGACCCCGGCCTGACTTTACCAATGGTAAGGAGATACTGAGAATTGTTGTTAAGAGCCAATATCAGACTGTGGAGGATACATACAGGAACAGTTTCAGTCAGTTTCACATGTAAATATTTATATCCAGGTACATCTAGTCTCATTCGAGTCATTCTCTATCTTTTCTTCTTCATCTTGTCCAGACACCATTATCATGATAGTTTGTTGGCGCCATCTAGAGGCCAAGCATTACAATAACGTATTTTGACACCATTGGACGCATTACTGCTGCATGATTAATGATTATTTTTTGGCATTCATTTATAATTTTTTTGGATTCTGTTTTTGACATTGGTTTTTGTACACATCAGCACTTTAACTTTTAAATTAATTTCACAATCGTGCTTTTCAAATTCTGAAATTGTGTTGGGAAAATTGGCATTTTTTACCGTGCTGCTAGTAGAATTGTTAGCATTTAGCCTTCTTATTTCAGCATCCATTCCTGAAATTGTAAAATGTTTTTATTTTATAAACAAATTTAAACATTTAGTTTTAAATTAACCCTTTTTTTTGCGGGACAAGATGACGTTTTCAGCGGTACCATGTTTATTTATATCCGTCTTTTTGATCGCGTGTTATTCCACTTTTTGTTCGGCGGTATGATGATAAAGCAGTTTTTTGCCTTTTTTTTAATGGGTTCACTAAAGGGGTTAACTAGTGGGACAGTTTTATAGGGCAGGTCGTTACGGACTCGGCGATACTAAATATATGTATTTTTATGTTTTTTTTATTTACATAAAGAAATGAATTTATTGGGGATTTTTTTTCTTTATTTAGGAATTTTTTCAAAATTATTTTCACACGTTTATTTTTTACATTTATACATTGTCTTAGGGCGGGATATTACTATATAGTGTCAGATCGCTGATCTGACAGTTTGTACAACACTCTGTCAGATCAGCGATTTGACAGGCAGTACAGGAGGCTTCTCTGAGTCTGCTCTCAGTAGGCACTGAGAAGCCACCTCCCTGCAGGACCCGGAAGGACCCCGCGGCCATCTTGGATCCAGGGTCCTGCACGGAGGAGGCCCTCGGAACAGCGCGATCACATCGCTCTGTTCTGAAGGTCTCAGGGAGGCACGCAGGGAGCCCCCTCCCTGCGCGATGCTTCCCTATACCACCAGAACACTGTGATCCAGGGGCGGAACTATCGTGGAAGCAGGGGAAGCAGCTGCCACAGGGCCCGGGCTAGAAGGGGGCCCGTCCCTGCTGCAGCTGCTTCACCTACCACCAAGGTAGTTCCGCAAGCTGCCGGTGGTGTGAGCAGGGCCGCCATCCCTTACTGGCGTATGGGGCCCGGTGAACAGAGAGGGGCCCGAAGCGGGCCCCTCACTTCTGCTCACCTGGTACTAAGCCGGCGTGCTGAAACGTCGGGTACCATCGCAGCCGCGCGCACTCGTTCTCTGCTCCTTCCCTCTCTGCATAGTGAGGAGCAGAGTGCGGGTGGTGCGTGCGGCCGTGCAGAGAGTTACCGGCTGCAGTGTAGCAGGGGCGCAGTCACACACACCGTGACACCATTCACCGCCCCTACCCCCGCACCTGTAGTCAGCAGTTGAGCATCGGATCCCTCCCCTCCAGCAGCGTCACAGCTCTCAGACTGTGGAGAGCCATGGAGGGGCGGGGCTAAATGGCAGGGGTGGAGCCACAGACAAGCAGGGAGAAGGAGGCAAAAAAGAAAGAAAAACAAGAGTGGGAGAGAGAAAAGATGAAAGAAGACAGAAAACACAAGACAGAGGCAAGACACAGGTGAGAAGATGATATAGATAGATGTAGATATATATAGATATATAGCTATATATACTGTATATATATATATATATATGGGTATGTATGTTCCCACGGTCAGTATTGGCAACGCTTTGGGCGCAGCACATGTCCGCTCCATCCAAAGTGCTGCCGGCTTTTGAACGCAGGTGATTCCTCATGTGTTCATTGAACCGTGCGGAATCACTGCGTCCTATACATTGCACTGGTGATATTTATCTTGCGGAGACTCGTTTCTCTGAAAGATAAATAGACATACTGAGGTCTGAAAGACGCGCCACATGTGCATATACGCAGGGAAGCCGCGGGCGTCAGTGCACGTAGAGTGGAGACGGGATTTCTTGAAATCCCATCCGCTATGCTGTAACATCTGGATGCTGTGCGTTGCACGTTGCGGATGTACGCAGCGTTCAACCCGCAGCGCTTACTGACCATGGGAACATACCCAGCTGGGACACTAGCTGCAGTGGTGGGATTCAGGGGGCTCTCACCGGTTCAGTGACATTGCTTGTAAAAATAGCAGGCAGTTGCCCGAACAGTCAAGTAGCGGTGCCGCAATCCGGTTTCCTGGTCCGCAGTTTTCATCTAAATGTGCATCTGAGGAGCAAATTCAGTTGCAATATATTGCGATATAGAAAGCCACCGACTTTCTGCACAGCAATAGTTACCAGCTGCCAGCCAATCACAGGCCAGCAGCTGACATCGGCACACACGTCACCAGCGTCTGACATCATTGTCAGTCGCCAGCGAGTGCGCGCTTCAGCTGCATGGAGGGATTTCACCGCAGGAGCGCGGCCAGGTAAGAAGAACTTGTTTTTTTTGTTTTTTTTTATTGAGAGCGGGCGATCTGGGGCCCGGGGTAGAAGGTGAGACATGGGGGCAGAATGGACATGGGGGGTAGAATGCTGGACACGGGGGGCTAGAATGCTGGACACGGAGGGCAGAATGCTGGACACGGGGGGCAGAATGCTGGACATTGGGACAGAATGCTGGACACGGGGGCAGAATGCTGGACACAATGGCAGAATGCTGGACACATTGGGACAGAATGCTGGACACGGGGGCAGAATGCTGGACACGGGGCAGAATGTGGAATGGGGGCAGAATGCTGGACACAGGGGGGCAGAATGCTGGACACGGGGGGCAGAATGCTGGACATTGGGACAGAATGCTGGACACGGAGGGCAGAATGCTGGACACGGGGGGCAGAATGCTGGACATGGGGACAGAATGCTGGACACGGAGGGCAGAATGCTGGACACGGGGGCAGAATGCTGGACATTGGGGACAGAATGCTGGACACGGGGGGCAGAATGCTGGACACGGGGCAGGAAAGCTGGACACGGGGGCAGAATGCTGGACACGGGGCAGAATGCTGGACACAGGGGGCAGAATGCTGGACATGGGTGTAGAATTCTGGACACGGGGAGAATGATGGACACGGGGGCAGAATGCTGGACACGGGGGGGCAGAATGCTGTACACGGAGGGCAGAATGCTGGACATGGGGACAGAATGCTGGACACGGGGGGACAGGAATGCTGGACAAGGGGGGACACAGAATGCTGGACATAGGGCAGAATGCTGGACACAGTGGGAAAGGCAGAATGCTGGACATGGGTGGCAGAAATGACTGGGACACGGGGGCAGAATGCATGGACACGGGGGGCAGGAATGCTGGAACAGGGGGCAGAATGGCTGGACAGATGGGGGACAGAAATGGGACTTTGGGGCAGAATAGCGGACAATGGCGGAGGAAAAATGCTGGACACGGGGGCAGAATGCTGGACTACTGGAGGGCAGAATGCTGGACACTGGGGGCAGAATGCTGGACCCGGGGGCAGAATGCTGGACACGGTGGCAGAATGCTGGACACGGGGGCAGAATGCTGGACACGGGGGGCAGAATGCTGGACACGGAGGGCAGAATGCTGGACACGGGGGCAGAATGCTGGACAAAGGGCCAGAATGCGAGACACAGGGGGCAGAATGCTGGACATGGGGGCAGAATGCTGGACATGGGGGCAGAATGCTGGACACGGGGCAGAATGCCGGACATGGGGCAGAATGCGAGACACAGAGGGCAGAATGGCGATACGGGGCATGACTGGAGACACTGGGGGCATGACTGGAGACACTGGGGGCAGGATTTGAGACACTGGGGGCAGGATTGGAGACAGATGGGGCAGGATCATGGGGCAGGATGGATATGATGGAGACAGATGGGGCAGGATGGGGGGATCATATGGGGCAGAAAAAGCGGAGTTGCGCCAATATGTGCACTGATGAGGATGAAATTTTATGGATTGGCAATGCTGCAATGATGGGCAGTGCAGGCTGTATGTCTCTGTGAGGGCAGTTTTATTGCTGGTATATTGTTTTTGTAGCGCTGTATATATATATATTGGTATTTTACTAATAGCAATTTGGAATCCCTAGGAAATAATGATATCAAGAAAGAGAAAAATTGCTTCACTTGTGACAAATATGGAACCGAACATTGACCATCTCATTAGCCAAAAGCAGGCCCATAGTTCCCATTGAAATACCAGTAAGTTTGTTGATTTTTAACTTTACATGTTCTTTATTTTAAGTATTGTATTTGTTCCTGTTTTGTTTTTTTTTTACTTCAAAATAAGAGTGTAGTATATGGTGTATACAGGGTCATACACATCGTGTGCGGTATATAGAGGTGTAGTATATGGTGTATACAGGGTCATACACATCGTGTGCGGTATATTAGAGTGTATATACACTGCTGTATTATACTTTTCATATACAGGTTATAATGCCTCTTATTCTTTGTATAGAGGTGAGTGTGCCATGTATAATATATGGTATATACAGCGTAGTGTCGCATACACTGCTGTATTATACAATATACAACAGTTCTAATGCTCCATACCTAATATGCAGTATAATGTACAGTGTATATGATGTAACCTGTATAAATGTGACAATTGGCTTGCCCCCCCTAGTTTTGATCCTGGGTACGCCCATGCAAGCTGCCGGTGGTGTGAGTCTGATATGGGGCCGCCGCCACCTCCGGCGCCGCTATGAGAGGAGGTGGAACGGGCCCCGAGCAGTCCGGCACTTCCGCGTCATGTGACGTGGGGGCTGTGCGCGCGCTCTCACGTCACATGCAAGGCTGGCGTGGAGGACGGAGCGGCGCGCGGAGCAGAAGAGCTGGAGGACGCAGTCACCTGAGGATTGGCAGATTGGTAAGTATGCTTGCTGAGTCTGACTCTCTTTTACAGGGACGCGGCAGCCGCAGCTTCCCGTCCCAGCATTTGAGGAGAGGGGGGAGAGCGGAGGGGGGATGTGTGAGTGTGTCAGGGGCCTCAGGCCCCAGGACACAGCGGGCCACATTAGAGGCCCCAGGAAGCAGCAGGCCCCTATTGGGGGCCTAGGAAACAGCAGGCCCCATTAGGGGCCTAGGTCCAAAGGAAGCAGCAGGCCCCATTAGGGGCCTTGGGTCCCAGGAAACTTCAGGCCCCATTAGGGGCCTAGGGCCCCAGGAAACTGCAGGCCCCATCAGGGGCCTAGGGCCCCAGGAAACTGCTGAATAAGGTAATTATGTTGCATTATTCTTGTGAAGAAGAAATTTGTAATCTAGCCCATAAATTGCTTTCAAAATGGATGATTTATTCAGTAGAACAAAAGTACGGTATACAGAACAATCTTAGATTATTCTGTATACCGGACTGTTGTTCTACTGAATAAATCATCTGTTTTGAAAGCAATTTGCAGGCTGGATTACAAGTTTCTTCACACATTTACTCTGGAGAAAGCCTACCTTCGTCACTACCTCAGTTGCTTCCTGGGAGTTGGTTCTTTTCTGTTATTTCACTATCATTAGTCCAAAAATCTCTAATTTTGGATAATAAAGGTATCTTTCTTAACACAACTTGGGTAGACCGGGATTGGCAACGCGTGCGGGGGGGCCCCATTGTGAAGTTTGCTGTGGGGCCCTGCCGTTCCTAGTTACGCCCCTGCTGTGATCGCAGTGTGCTGGGGTTTGATGTGCCGGGAGTGGTCCGTGTCGGCAGGATTTGGAGTCAAATAAGTGGTTAAATAGATAGTTCTTTAGTGGGCGGTTGTTATATTGTATTGATTCCAACTCGAGCCAAGTCGGCGGTGATGTTTTGTTAAACCAATGAGAGCTTTGTTTTATTAGATTGGTTATAAAGTAAGCTTGAAGATTTGGAAGTCCCAAGCCCCCATTTATTCTCCTTTTATATAGAATGTCTCTAGCTACTCCTGCCTTATTTCCACTCCAGATGAAAGAGTTGACAGTTAGTTGGATTTTGTTTATGGAGGAAGGCGGGAATATTAAAGGCAGTGCTATGTAAAGGTATGCAATTTTTGGAAGAACAATTGATTTCACCGCTAGGATTCTACCCATCCATGTCGAGCCCAAGTTCTCCCAACCCAGAAAGTCTTTCGAAATTATATCTATGATACTGTCGCAGTTGATTTTAATTGACGAAAGAGTATTTTTAGAAAAGGTTACCCCAAACAGGGAATTTTTTCCTCTTCCCAAGTGAAATCAGTTGAATTTCTCAAGGTGTTGTTGGTTTGGTTGTCTAGATTGAAATAAGAGTTTAGATTTTTTTTTGTTTATTTTAAAATACAAAATGATAGAGAATGAGTCTAGTATTTCGAGTAGAGAGTTGTTAGATTTTATAGGGTCTGTAAGGGTTAGCAGTAACTCATCTGCAAAGAGACTTATTTTATATAGGCGTGTGGGGGTTTTAATACCTGAGATTGAGTTGTCTCTCCTGATCTTCTCTGCTGGAGGCTCAATGGCCAGGGTGGAGATAGTGTGCAGCCCTGTCTAGTTCCATTGGTGATATTGAAGGGCCTGGAGAGGTGATTGTTGACATAGATCTTCGTATTTGGAGTGGAGTATAATGCGAAAATATATGTTAGTGATCTGTTGTCACAACCAAAAGACTTCAGGACCATTCTGAGATATTCCCAACTGACCATATCAAATGCCTTTTCGGCATCTAGGGTTAGAATAATTGTAGAGGATTTTGTAGAGTTTACCATATTAATGATGTTTAGAAGTCTCCTTGTACCATCCGATGTCTGTTTGTCTTCGATAAAGCCCAACTGTTGTTGATCATTTTGGGCAGTATGCCTTTAAGGCTGTCCGCTAATATCTTGGAGTAGATTTTGAAGTCGCTATTGAGCGATATTGGCCTAAAGTTCTGTACTTTTTCAGTGTCGTTTTGAGATTGGGGGATCATTATTACTGTTGCCTCAAACATCTCCTTAGGGAAATAGCCACAAAGAGAGGCTCGGTTGAAGATTTTTTCTAAATGAGTGGATAGTATTTCTGCAAATGTTCTGTAATACTCGTTTATGAATCCACCGGGACCTGGAGATTTTTGTACTTTTAGGCTTCGAATGGTATCAATTATTTCTTTTGTGTTAAAGGGTAATGTTAGGTGGTATAAATCTGAGGAATCAATTTTGGAAACATGTACAGTGGTGGCCAAAAGTATTGGCACCCCTGCAATTCTGTTGCGCTGTTCTGAGGACTTCCTCCCTCCAAGGACCCGGATCCAAGATGGCCGCCGGGTCCTGCAGGGAGGCGGCTTCCTCAGTGCCTGCTGAGAGCAGGCACTGAGAAGCCTGCAGCAGTGCCAGAGCGATCGCTGGTGTGACAGAGTGCTGTGCACACTGTCACACCAGCGATCTGACATTTTACAGTGATGTCCCACCCTGGGACAAAGTAAAAAAGTGAAAAAATAAAAATAAACATGTTTTAAAAAAAATTCCAAAATAAAGAAAAAAAAAATATTCCCAAAAAATTCATTTTTTCCTGTAAATAAAAAAACCAAAACAATAAAAGTACACATATCTGGTATCCCCGCGTCCATAACGACCCCCCCTATAAAACTTTCCCACTAGTTAACCCCTTTAGTGAACCCCTTAAAAAAAAAAAAAACAAAGCAAAAAATCAATGCTTTATCATCATACCGCCGAACAAAAAGTGGAATAACATGCGATCAAAAAGACGGATATAAATAAACATGGTACCGCTGAAAACGTCATCTTGTCCCGCAAAAAACGAGCTGTCATACAGCATCATCAGCGAAAAAATAAAAAAGTTATAGCACGCAGAATAAAGCGATGCAAAAATAATAATTTTTTATATAAATTTGTTTTTATTCTATAAAAGCACCAAAACATAAAAAAAATGATATAAATGAGGTATCGCCGTAATCGTACTGACCCGAAGAATAAAACTGCTTTATCAATTTTACCACACGCGGAACGGTATAAACGCCTCCCCCAAAAGAAATTCATGAATTGCTGATTTTTGTTCATTCTAACCTCCCAAAAATCGAAGTAAAAAGCGATCAAAAAATATCACGTGATCAAAAATGGTACCAATAAAAACGTCAACTTGTACCTCAAAAAATAAGACCTCACATGACTCTGTGAGCCAAAATATGCAAAAATTATAGCTCTCAAAATGTGGTGATGCAAAAACTATTTTTTTGCAATAAAAAGCGTCTTTTAGCGTGACAGCTGCCAATCATAAAAACCAGATATAAATAGTAAATCAAACCCCCTTTATCACCCCCTTAGTTAGGGAAAAATAATAAAATTAAAAAAATTTATTTATTTCCATTTTCCCATTAGGGTTAGGGTTGCGGCTAAAGTTAGGGTTAGGGTTGGCGCTAAAGTTAGGATTAGGGTTAGGGTTGGGATTAGGGGTGTGTTAGGGTTGTGGTTAGGGTTGGGACTAGGGTTAGGGGTGTGTTGGGGTTAGGGTTGGAGTTAGAATTGGGGGGTTTCAGCTGTTTAGGCACATCAGGGGCTCTCCAAATGTGACATGGCGTCTGATCTCAATTCCAGCCAATTCTGCGTTGAAAAAGTCAAACGGTGCTCCTTCACTTCTGAGCTCTGCCATGCGCCCAAACAGTGGTTTACCCCCACATATGGGGTATCAGCGTACTCTGGACCACAAGAGTTATTGTGCAATTTGTCCTATTTCTTCTGTTACCCTTGGGAAAATAAAAAACTGGGGGCGAAAATATAATTTTTGTAAAAAAAAACTGATTTTTTTGTTTTTACGGCTGTACGTTATAAACTTCTGTGAAGCACTTGGGGCTTCATAGCGCTCACCACACATCTAGATAAGTTCCTTGTTGGGTCTATTTTCCACAATAGGGTCACTTGTTGGGGGGTTCCCACTGTTTAGGTGCATCAGGGGCTCTCCAAATGCGACATGACGCCCCCAGACCATTCCATCAAAGTCTGCAATCCAAAACTTCACTACTTCCCTTCCGAGCCCCAACGTGTGCCCATACAGTAGTTTTCTCCCACATATTGGATATCAGCGTACTCAGGACAAATTGGACAACAACTTTTGGGGTCCAATTTCTCCTGTTACCCTTGTGAAAATAAAATATTGGGGGCGAAAAAAAATCATTTTTGTAAAAAAAAAAAAAAAGGATTTTTTATTTTTACGGCTGTACGTTATAAACTTCTGTGAAGCACTTTGGGGTTCAAAGTGCTCACCACACATCTAGATAAGTTCCTTGTGGGGTCTATTTTCCAAAATAGGGTCACTTGTGGGGGATTTCCACTGTTTAGGCGCATCAGGGGCTCTCCAAATGCGACATGACGCCCCCAGACCATTCCATCAAAGTCTGCAATCCAAAACGTCACTACTTCCCCTCCGAGCCCCAACGTGTGCCCATACAGTAGTTTTCTCCCACATATTGGGTATCAGCGTACTCAGGACAAATTGGACAACAACTTTTGGGGTCCAATTTCTCCTGTTACCCTTGTGAAAATAAAATATTGGGGGCGAAAAAATCATTTGTTAAAAAAAAAAGGATTTTTTATTTTACGGCTGTACGTTATAAACTTCTGTGACGCACTTCGGGGTTCAAAGTGCTCTCCACACATCTAGATAAGTTCTTGAGGGGTCTAGTTTCCAAAATGGTGTCATTTGTCAGGGGTTTCCACTGTTTAGGCAGATCAGGAGCTCTCCAAACACGACATGGCGTCCAGACAATTCTGCTTTGAAAAAGTCAAACGGCGCTCCTTCCCTTCAAAACTCTACCATGCACCCAAAGAGTGGTTTACCCCACATATGCGGTATCAGAGTACTCAGGACAAATTGCACAATACCTTTTGGAGTCTTGTTACCCTTGGGAAAATAAAAATTGGGGCGAAAAGATCATTTTTGTGGAAAAAATATGATTTTTTAATTTTACGGCTCTACATTATAAACTTGTGTGGAGCACTTGGGCGTTCAAATTGCTCACCAAAGATCTAGATAAGTTCCTTAGGGGGTCTAGTTTCCCAAATGGGGTCACTTGTGGGGGGTTTCCACTGTTTAGGCACATCAGGGGCTCTCCAAATGGAACATGGCGTCCAATCTCAATTCCAGCCAATTTTGGTTGGAAAAATTCAAATGGTGCTCCTTCCATTCCGAGCTCTGTCGTGCACCCAAACAGTGGTTCCCCCCCCACATATGGGGTATCAACGTACTCAGGACAAATTGGACACCAACTTTTGTGGTCCAATTTCTCTTGTTACCCATGGGAAAATAAAAAAAATAGTGACTAAAAGATAATTTTTGTGGGAAAAAATATAGGATTTTTTATTTTCATGCCTGGGCATTATAAACTTGTGTGAAGCACTTGGGGATTCAAAGTGCTCACCAAAGATCTAGATAAGTTCCTTAGGGGGTCTAGTTTCCAAAATGGGGTCACTTGTGGAGGGTTTCCACTGTTTAGGCTCATCTGGGGCACTGCAAATGGAACATAACCCCCATCAACGTCTGCATTCCAAAACGTTACTACTTCCTTTCCAAGCCCTGCCGTGCGCCCAAACAGTGTCCCACCCCCACATATGGGGTATCAGCGTACTCAGGACAAATTGGACAACAACTTTTGGGGTTCAATTTCCTTGGGAAAAATCAAAAATTTGGGACTAAAAAATCATTTTTGTGGAAAATTGTTTTGTTTTTTTTTCACACCCAGGCATTATAAACTTTTGTGAAACACTTGGGGGTTCAAAGTGCTCACAACAGATCTAGATAAGTACCTTAGGGGGTCTAGTTTCCAAAATGGTGTCACTTGTGGGGGTTTCCACTGTTTAGGCGCATCAGGGGCTCTCCAAACGCGACATGGCGTCCAATCTCAGTTCCAGCCAATTTTAGTTTGAAAAAGTCAAACGGCGCTCCTTCCCTTACGAGCTCTGCCGTGTGCCCAAACAGTGTTTTTTCCCCACATATAGGGTATTGGCGTACTCAGGAGAAATTGTACAACAAATTTTTCAGTCCATTTTCTCCTTTTACCCTTGAGAAAATAAAAAAAAAGTTTGTAAAAGATCATTTTTGTGGCTAAAAAGTTAAATATTCATTTTTTCCTTCCACGTTGCTTCAGCTCCTGTGAAGCACCTGAAGAGTTAATAAAATTTTTGAATGTGGTTTTGAGTACCTTGAGGGGTGCAGTTTTTAGAATGGTGTCACTCAAAGTGACTTCAAATATGAGGTGGTCCCTAAAAAAATGGCTTTGTAAATTTTTTTGTAAAAATGAGAAATCGCTGGTCATCTTTTAACCCTTATAATTTCCTAACAAAAAAAATTTTGGTTCCAAAATTGTGCTGATGTAAATTAGACATGTGGGAAATGTTATTTCTTAACTATTTTGTGTGACATATTTCCCTGTTTTAAGGGAATAAAAATTCAAAGTTTGAAAAGTGCAAAATTTTCAAAATTTTCGCCATATTTGCGTTTTTTTTCAAAAATAAACGCAAGTTATATCGAAGAAATTTTACCACTAACGTGAAGTACAATATGTCATGAGAAAACAGTCTCAGAATCGCGAAGATCCGTTGAAGCGTTCCAGAGTTATAACCTCATAAAGAGACAGTGGTCAGAATTGTAAAAATTAGCCCAGTCATTAACGTGCAAACCACCCTTGGGGGTGAAGGGGTTAATGAATATGTGCTTTAGGAATACCCCTTTATTACTCAAGTACTATGGGTATGAAAAGGACGACATAGTGTTCCAACAGGACAACATGAAACAAACATTGAGATTTGGCGAAGAAATGGTTCAATGACAAAAAAGTAGAGTTGCTGGATTGGCCACTAGAGTCCGCAGACCTCAACCCAATCAAACACTTGTAGTTAGAATTGAAAAAAACGTATACATACCCAAGTGAGCACTATACACCAACTTTGGAAACATGTAAAAGAGACCCGAGATCAATTTTCGGTCAACACAAGCTTTATTCTGACTGAGAGCATGCCCAAAGGGATTCAGGCAGTGTAGAAAACCAAAGGTGGATTTACAAAATACTAACAAAATAATAAAAATTAAAATGTAGATCTTTAGAAGCAAAACAGGAACAATGTAGTGACATGACAAGAATCTGCATAACTAATCATATGCTAAATAGTTGCAAGTCAAATTTATGTATGAGATATCCAAGGTGATTGTCTAGCAAATGACAGCAGTCTCAAGTTCAAAGCAGAAGTGGAAAATGAGATATGAAGCCTGAAAGTCAAAAGTTCAAAACATTGTTACACTTTTGCTCTTCACTTACATAATGTTTCTACCCTGGGTGAGTTTTCTGATGTGTAACAAGATTTGATTTCTGGCTAAAACATTTTCCACATTTCGAACATAAGTATGGCTTCTCCCAGTGTGGCTTCTATGATGTATAACAAGAATTGATTTCCGGTGAAAACATTTTCCACATTCTGGACATGAATATGGCTTTTCCCCTGTATGAGTTCTCACATGATCAAGAAGATATGATTTGTACCTAAAATATTTCCCGCACTCTGGACATAAAAATGGCTTCTCCCCTGTATGAGTTCTCACATGATCAAGAAGATATGATTTGTGCCTAAAATATTTCCCGCACTCTGGACATAAAAATGGCTTCTCCCCTGTGTGAATTCTCTGATGTCTAACAAGACTTGATTTCCGGTTAAAACACTTTCCACAATCTAAACATAAAAATGGTTTCTTCCTTATGTGAACTCTTTCATGTCTAAGAAGAAATGATTTTCTGTTAAAACTTTTCTCGCACTCTGAACATGAAAATGGCTTTTCTCCTTTGTGAATTTTTTTATGTGTATCAAAATTTGTTTTCTGGGAAAAACTTCTACCCAATTCTGAACTTGAAGATGGCCTCTTTACTTCCACGGCACTTTGATTTTTGTGGCCCATTTTGTGTCTTTTATTTTTCTTAATAGCCTGTGATGAATTAGAAGATAGGAACTTTTTAAAAGGATCAGATGATAGATCTTTGCTGTGAAGGGTTGATGGTTCAGCTGGGACAATGACATGCTCATCAAATGTATCTTGCTTGACGTCAAGGTCATCTAATTTAAAAATTGAAGCTGTCAGATGTCCCTCTGTTCTGCTACAGTCATCTGCCAAGGATAAAATCAATTATTTTTTAATAAAAGAACCGTAACTTTTTTATTTTTATAACATATCTATGTAAAATGTTCATAGAATATGCAAAACAGATCACAATTTTACAGTAGACCTCAGTGCACTTCAGTGTACGAACACGGGACCATAATATGTGGTTCTACCATTACTCCCCAGCAACATGCCCGGGTCATACTTGATTCAGAGCTTTCATTCACCCCCCACCTCACTGGCTCGCTCTTGTTATCTGTATCTCAAACACATTTCTAGAATTCGACCTTTTCTTCTTCGACTGCAAAAAAACTCTTACTGTTGCTCTTATTCTTTCTCATCTAGACTATTGTAACTCTTCTAATCGGTCTTCCTCTTACCAAACTCTCCCCTCTCCAATCTGTCTTGAATGCTGCAGCCAAGATCATATTCCTCACCAACTGTTACACTGATGCCTCTACCTTGTGCCAGTCATTGCACTGGTTGCCCATCCACTCCAGAATTCAATATACAGTCAGGGCCAGAAATATTTGGACAGTGACACAATTTTCGCGAGTTGGGCTCTGCATGCCACCACATTGGATTTGAAATGAAACCTCTACAACAGAATTCAAGTGCAGATTGTAACGTTTAATTTGAAGGGTTGAACAAAAATATGTGTTAGAAAATGCAGGAATTGTACACATTTCTTTACAAACACTCCACATTTTAGGAGGTCAAAAGTAATTGGAAAATAAACATAACCCAAGCAAAATATTTTTATTTTCAAAATTTTGTGGCGAATCCTTTGGAGGCAATCACTGCCTTAAGTCTGGAACCCATGGACATCACCAAACGCTGGGTTTCCTCCTTCTTAATGCTTTGCCAGGCCTTTACAGCCGCAGCCTTCAGGTCTTGCTTGTTTGTGGGTCTTTCCCTCTTAAGTCTGGATTTGAGCAAGTGAAATGCATGCTCAATTGGGTTAAGATCTGGTGATTGACTTGGCCATCGAAGAATGTTCCACTTTTTTGCACTCATGAACTCCTGTGTAGCTTTGGCTGTATGCTTGGGGTCATTATCCATCTGTACTATGAAGCGCCGTCCAATCAAGTTTGCAGCATTTGGCTGAATCTGGGCTGAAAGTATATCCCGGTACACTTCAGAATTCATCCGGCTACTCTTGTCTGCTGTTATGTCATCAATAAACACAAGTGACCCAGTGCCATTGAAAGCCATGCATGGCCATGCCATCACGTTACCTCCACCATGTTTTACAGAGGATGTGGTGTGCCTTGGATCATGTGCCGTTCCCTTTCTTCTCCAAACTTTTGGCTTCCCATCATTCTGGTACAGGTTGATCTTTGTCTCATCTGTCCATAGAATACTTTTCCAGAACTGAGCTGGCTTCTGGAGGTGTTTTTCAGCAAATTTAACTCTGGCCTGTCTATCTTTGGAATTGATGAATGGTTTGCATCTAGATGTGAACCCTTTGTATTTACTTTCATGGAGTCTTCTCTTTACTGTTGACTTAGAGACAGATACACCTACTTCACTGAGAGTGTTCTGGACTTCAGTTGATGTTGTGAACGGGTTCTTCTTCACCAAAGAAAGTATGCGGCGATCATCCACCACTGTTGTCTTCCGTGGGCTCCCAGGTCTTTTTGGATTGATGAGTTCACCAGTGCTTTCTTTCTTTCTCAGGAAGTACCAAATTGTAGATTTTGCCACTTCTAATGTTGTAGCAATTTCTTGGATGTTTTTTTTTCTGTTCTTGCAGCTTAAGGATGGCTTGTTTCACCTGCATGGAGAGCTCCTGTGACCACATGTTTCCTTCACAGCAAAACCTTCCAAATGCAAACACCACACCTCAAATCAACTCCGGCCCTTTCATCTGCTTAATTGAGAATGACATAACAAAGGGATTGCCCACACCTGTCCATGAAATAGCCTTGGAGTCATTTGTCCAATTACTTTTGGTCCCTTTAAAAACAGGGTGGCACATGTTAAGGAGCTGAAACTCCTAAACCCTTCATCCAATTTTAATGTGGATACCCTCAAATGAAAGCTGAAAGTCTGAACTTCAACTGCATCTGATTTGTTTTGTTTCAAATTCATTGTGGTAATGTCTAGAACCAAAATTAAATAAATGTTGTCTCTGTCCAAATATTTATGGACCTAACTGTAAACTTATCACTTTCACCAACAAAGCTCTCCACGGTTCAGCACCACCCAACATCTCCTCCATCGTCTCATTCTACCACCTTACCTAACATCCTCAATAATCAGAACCTCCCACTCCCGTCTCCAGGACTTCTCACGTGCTGCGCAAATTCTTTGGAATGCCTTACACAGGATAATTTGATTAATCCCTAATACTCACAGTTTTAAGCGTGCCCTAAAAATGCATTTCTTCAGACTGGCCTACCACCTCAACACATTACTCTAACTGTCCCTGTTTTGACCATTCAAAATTTTCTTCCTAACCAGGTTTCACGTATCATGTTCTCACACGCTCTATGCATTTAATAGCCCTCTGTGTCTGTACTTTTACATATTCTGGCTGATAACCGGTTCATTTTTTTTAATCCACCCATTCCTGACCGCCTATTATGCTTCCATCATGGCATCTGGCATGTTTTGACTACCTCTATCATCATCAAAGCCTCCTTATGAGAAACCCTTCAGGGCATATACCAACTATGATAAATGGTTTTCATTTTCACACTATAGTTAAAATGATGTGGATATCTATTTTGATTTATATTTTATCTGGTTAGGTGTGCAGGATACCTGCAGAGTCTTATTAGGTTTATTTTTTCACCTGCTTTTTTTAATCTCTATTCTATAACTGCATTGTTTTCCCACCTGTATTGCCAGGGTATAATAGGGAAGAGAGGGACAGTCCTCATTGAGTGGGGGAGCCAAAAAATCGTTTCTATAGGGTGCCAGCCTCCACAGCCATGCAAGTGATAAATGAGGCCTATTGCAGGGTCATGTTAGCCTTTTTTTAGTCTTTTTTTGAAGTTTTGGTATTATACCTTTTCTCACTGGGTAGGTGTTTTTTAAATTGATACTATTAAATATTTTTTTTTTAAAGGGAATATATGTTCACTGATAATCGGTTCATGCAGCATTACATGAACACCCGATTTCTTACATTATGGCTGTTCCGAACAATAAAAGAAATTGTTACCATCCACCTTTCGTGTCTCCCCTTTCTCCTTATAGATTGTAAGCTTACGTGCAGGGCCCTCATTTTATTATTATTATTTATTTCTATAGCACCAGTGATTCCATGGTGCTGTACATGAGAAGGGGTTACATACAAATTACAGATGTCACGTACAGTAAACAAACTAACAATGACAGACTGATAAAGAGGGGAGAGGACCCTGCCCTTTCGGGCTTACATTCTACAGGATGGTGGGGAAGGATACAGCAGGTTGGTGGGTTGCAGCAGTGTTAATTGAGGCGATATCTCCGGTAGTGGTGAGGAGGTAGAAGAGGTCATTTCTTTTGGTATCTGTTGATTTATGTGATTATTGTTATGTTGCACTGTATTTTATTGTCTGTACAAGTCCCCTCTAAAATGTAAAGTGCTGGGGAATATGTTGGTGCTATAGAAACATCGGTTCTTCATTACTACAGTAGAGATGAGCAAAAGTGTTTGGCAAAAGTTTGCAATCTCAAATATGGCACGAACGCAGCACATTTGGATTCATGTTCACTTTCACAAGCATTTTTACTCAAAGTCAGTAAAACTCGGTCACAGTTCGGTAAATCATCGCATTTCCAATAATGCTTTTGTATTACTTTGGCTATGATGAGCCAGGGGATGGGGAGACGTGTTTGATGAGGCGAGGGTGTGTAGAGAGGTTAAAGGAGCATCTGAAGAGATTATAGGAGCAGCTTGCGCTTTTTTTTTCCTTTAACTTTATGTGTGTTGATTCTGGCAACCAGAGCGCAGAAACTATCCACAAAGTCTTCTGTGGTTGGTTGCCGAAGTCGCATGTCCCTGGCCATATAAAAAGGGACATCTTGTTTTGCTGATACCATTTGCTTATTGTCACAGTGTAGAGAAGGTGCTCCTGCACTAGCGTTGGTGCTGAAAGTGAACTTGTCAGTGAAACATTTAGGATCCTGTCCTGTGTGAAATGGATCTTCCAGCTTTGAAGTAGATTGTGGCAGTCTCCGGAAGCTTAATTAGCTACTCCAAATCGTTTGCGCTAAAAATGTGTTTCAGTGGCAAATCAGAAGGAGAGATTTCCACTTAAAAATCGTTAAGTATAACAGTGTGGTTCAACCACAATATCTAAGAAAATAGTGATTGTTCATTTAGTGACAGGTGACTGACAGCTGTGGGCCTAAGGTTGTGAAACAACAGGGTACAAGAGGGGAAGACTACTTACAACATGAGTGGGAAAAGGCGAGGTCTTGGTGGAAGGAGGAACAGGCTTGTTTCGATGTGTACGTGGGTAAGGTGATAATGTGAATGAAAGCTCAACTGAACAAACATCATCTCATCCTATCCAAAGACCACTGACAACATCTGTTATTGGCTGGCCTACCTGACTCCATTTTGTTTGGCAGCTGCACAGCAGTGCACCTTGTAGATGAGGCTCAGAAAGAGCATGTGCTCCAGTGGATGGCAAGCGCTGCATCAAGTGGCCTCTAATCCTCTTACTCCACCTTAACATCACACACAGTACAATCCTCAGAAGTCGCACCCCAATCACCCTTGTTTCCCCTGCATTAAAAATTTCCAAATGCCCAACTGACTGTGGGGAACCTCAGATGGGCCATTCTGAAGAGCTGTTGACACATTCTTTTGCATGGGCATCAGAAGTCTGCTCCGAAGAATAACAGAATCCAGAGGAGGAAAGCATCTGCACCAATCCCCAAATTTTTTTTAATGTTTGATCCGAGGACGGACGAAAAAGGATCCGAGCAGAATCCAGACCCTCGTCACCAGACGTTAATCACCAATGGTGGAGGTGATCCTGATGAGACCCAGACACCAGAGGTGCACGCGGACTGTAATGTTGTGTCAAGTCTGGAAGAGGAGGAGGGTGACTCTCAGGGTGAGGAGTGTGAGAACAGAGAGGATGACGATGAGGTTGTAGATGCCACTTGGTGTTAACACAGAGGTATGCAGCTGAGTAGCTCAGCAAAGTAGGTGGAGGAGGAAGTTATGTTGCGGATTCCCACACTGACACAAAGTGATCTAACCACCAAAAGCACTGCATCCTCAGCCCCATCTCTGGTTGTGGCTTGTACCAGTCGCAAAAGTGCAGTTTGCAGGTGTGGCAAGGGTTGCCTAGCCTGAGACTTTTTTGAGACACAAAGGATGACCCAACACACTATCTGTCAAATTTGCTAAAACAACTCTGTGGAGGCAAAAATTGCAATAATTTGACAACTACATGCATGAACCGGCATATGCACGATCAACATGCATTAGTGTAAGAATCTCACTGCGCTAAAATGCGGACTAGTGGGCCTTGCCAACCACCGGCTGTCCAATCAAGCCTATGTGCTCCTTTCTCCTCTGTCATCATTCCAAGACTTCACACACAGGACTCTGGCTGCAGAAACTACAATTGTTTACAAACCACAGTCGGTCAGTGAGAGCTGGTCAGCTATTAAGGAAGTAGACATGACTGCTGCTTTTGTGTCACCTAGCACAAAACATCTTTCACAATCCACCATAACATCTCCACCTGCACCTCACTCAAAGTCCAGCAGTTTGTCCTGTTCTCTGTATGCCTCCCTTTCTTAGCACAGCAGTCAGCTCTCAGTCCCGCAGTTGTGGTCACATAAAAGAAAGTTTCCTCCTACACATGGCAAAGCTAAGAACTTGAACTCCACCATCTCAAATCTGTTGGCCACGGAAATGCTGCTTTTCCACCTGGTGGATACAGACGGTTTCCAAAAGTTGATGGCGGTCCAAGTCCCATAGTACCAGTTGCCCAGTCACCATTACTTCTCTAAGAAAGCTGTGCCTGAGTTACACCAGCATGTTGCCGACAACATCACCTGTTCCCTGAAAAACTTGATGTCTGCCAGGGTGCATTTCGCCACTGACTCCAGGACGAGCAAACACGGGCAGTGGCGTTACATCTTGCTGACAGGCGACTGTGGTTTCTGTGGGGGCAGGTGGTCAAGAGGCTGCTCCACGAAAGTCTTTGAATCCCCAAGGCATGCTGGACAAACCTCTGTATAATTGTATAGCAGTTCCTGCACTGCTTCCGCCTTCTCACCTCCTCTAGGGCCTTCACCTGTGTCCACTACCTTTCCCTTAATCAGACATGTGTTCCAACAGTGCAGATAGAATCTCCCTCACCTCCGTACTGAGCAGTTATGGCTCACCGCCATCAGGCAGTGTTTAAATTAATATGCCTTGGAGATCGCACACAGCTCAAGAATTGTGGACAGCTATCCACGCAAAGCTACAGCAATGGTTGCCTCCACTAAACCTAGAGGGAACCAGGGAAGGCCATGTGCGATAACGGTGCAAACTTGGTGGCGGCCTTACGCTGTGGCAGCCTCACATACGTGCCTTGCATGGCTCATGTCTTCAACCTGATGATACAGCAATTTCTCTGCCACTATTCCGTCCTGGATGTGCTGGTACAGAAAGCACGGTCGCACCCCGTAGGGCATTGACTTGCATCGCTACAAAGGTCTTTCGGTCTACCGGTTAACAGTTTGATTAGCGATGTTCCGACACAGTGCAATTCCACTCTCAACATGTTCAGGGGCTGTGGCAGCAGTGACAAGCCCTGGTGCAGTATGTCCTTTAGCATAGCCTGGGCCAACGCAATCCGGACGTGGTGCAAATCACGCTTGTGGAGTGGGCACAGGTCAAGGACCTCTGCGCCCATCTGCACAGTTCTGAAATGGCTATTAAGATGGTTAGCGCTGATGATGCCATCATCAGCATCACTATTCTGGTCATCTACATGCTGGAGCACACTTTCAATAGTCTGCGTGAGGAGGTGATCGTCAAAGAGGAAGAATTGGAAGCAGAGGAGGATGTGGAATGGATAACAATATCTAAAATTTCCGGACTGTCGTCACACAGGCAGGTACCATGGGAATGTGGCTTACAGCGATCAAGGAGGGCTCATGGTACCAGACAAACTGTTAGTGAAGATGCAGGAGCTGAGGAACAAATTGAGGAGGACAAGGTGATGAAGAGTATAATAATATGCTCTCTGTTATCTTTGGAGGAGACAGAGGAAACAACCTTGAGTGCTACCCTGCCACCAACACAGCATGGACTTGGACCTCATGGAAGAACCTGACACATGAGCGCCTTCTTGCTGCACTATCTTCAACATGATGCCCATATTCATTGGGTTAGAGATAGTGCTGACTACTGGGATGCCACTCTATTAGATCCCCGGTGCAAGAGTAAATTTAGCCAGATCCTTCCCTCCCCTGGAAAGTCAACTACCTGTGTTACTTTCCTTACATTTTTCTATCAATATCACTGTATGAAACTGACGTTTGCCCCATCTGAGTATGATTGGAATAAAAAAAAAAATTGGAGGTGTTGCATGTGGTATAAGATACCCCACCTAAGAAAGCTTACACCGCTCCCTTAACCACCAGGTCCTTACTGAAACTTCAATTCCAAGCTGTAAATGCTGGGCCAGGCCCTGATACCTCATGCATGGCCCATGGCAGACTGCATCTGGGTTATTATAACAGGATCTACTGTTGGTCAATTGATGCCACTTTTCATGGTGTCTGCCCCTAATTTTAGCTGTTTTGGAAGATTTTTGTCACCCCTTAAGGTGTTGTCTATGCGTTTGGTTTTGCCCACCATTGAATCTAATGGGTTCAGATACGTTCGTCGAATGGCGGTATGTTTGGTGAATCCAAACCAAATCGAACCTTGAAAGGTTCGCTGATCTCTTCCCATTACTGAATTTACTATGCTTTCTTGTGGATTTCAATTCTATTCTACCTGTGGATATAATTTCAACTTACTTCAATGAATCCTGTAGTTACTATTTGCTCTTCCTGTTGCTGTTCTACCAGTGTTTCATCTGCAATTCACTGATATGGATAATATTTTTCTTCAAATTTTTTAAGTTGTTCGGTGTCCTTTGGTATGTAGTTCAGGAATCTGGGGAAATATGGGTCCTCATCTTCTAAGTCCAAGGGTGTTGGGAATATCATTTAAGGTTTCATCTCAAGCCAGAGCAGACCTCATTGCAATAGATGGGTTTTGATGACAAAAGTAAAGCGGACAGTTTTTGGTGAAGGAGCATGCACTGGCGTAACGACAGAATTATGTCCACTTGATTGTGATATGGAAGGACTAGACCATAAATCAAGCAGACACAGTAAAGTAGGATGAGATCATCTAAGACCTCAAACCTGGCAAAAAAACAAGGAATTCAGCTAAAGATTGGGCATTGTTCCAGTGGCAAGATAGTCCCAGGAAAGCCCACATCTAAAAAAAGATTATCCTGGGTTCAACATTTATCAATTATACTGTCGTGATAAAGATGATCTTAACGAAGGTGAAATCATACAGAAAATAGGTTTAAATTTTCATTTAGATTATATCCAACAGAACCAAAGTCTCACAGACTGCACCACAAGAACAATGTCCATGGCTGTTGAACGTCCACTTAAGTTGAGCAATATTTTACTTCTAGTGTATTTCTGAAGATTGAACTAAAGAACGGAAATATTAAACCAAAGAGATCATTTTGTAAATCAAAACTCCTTCGGTTCAATTTTATCATTAAATCAGATATTTTTTCTTTAAGTTTGAATATATTATGTAGTACAAGAAACACAGGTTTTACATACCTGGCAATGTGTTTTTTCATGAGACATGACGGCACAACGAGAGAGGGGATCCGCCTTTCAAGGACAGGAAACCTTCAAGGGGCAGCTCCTCTCTCCGCATCGGTTGTTTTACAGAGCACAAGAGGAACTCCGCAGATTAGTGTATGTACAATACATCCTTTATAATTCTAATTACCAACACCCAAGGGAGTGTATAATGCTAATAATACACCCAACTAATGACATGAGCAAAGGGAGGGAATATAAGGGTGCTGTCATGTCTCATGAAAAAACACATTACCAGGTATATAATACCCTTGTTTTTCCATCATACATAACGGCACCACGAAAGAATTACAGAGATTTGTAGTCTCAATCACTGCTTGTAACACTCTTCTCCCAAATGTGAGATCAGAGGTAGCAGATAGATCTAACCTATAATGTTTGAAAAAGGTAGACAGAGAGGACCAAGTGGCAGCCTTACAGATCTGGTTGATGGTGGCATCTGCTCTCTCCACCCAAGATGTCGCCATGGCTCTCGTGGAGTGGGCTTTTAGACCCTCTGGAGCAGCCCTGCCTGCACTACTGTACGCTAGCATAATGGCCTCTCTCACCCATCTAGCTATAGTTTGTTTCGAGGTTTTAAGGCACTTCCTTGCCCCCTGGTACGAGACAAATAAGGCCCTCTGCTTTCTCCAATGTCTTGTTACCTCTAAATACTGCAGGATACATCTCCTAACATCTAGACAATGAAGCCTCTACTTCTTCTGGTTACCAGGGTTAGGACAAAAGGATGGCAAAACTATCTCCTGAGCCCTATGGAATCTCGACACCTCCTTAGGGAGATATGCCAGATCTAACTTTAGCACAACTCTATCGTCCATGACCTGCGTGTAGGATGGGTCGGCTGATAACGCGTGTAAATCCCCAATCCTATGGGCCGACGTGAACGCCACTAACAAGGCTGTTTTTAATGTTATTATCCTGTCTGACATTGTGTTTAATGGCTCAAAGGCGCTTTCCGTCAAGGCTGATAAAACTAAATTTAGATCCCATGGTGGAGGAGTAGGGGATGGGATGGAGTCAGTTCTACTACAGACTTGGATAAACTTGGCCACCCACCTATTGTTTGCCAGGTCACAATTGAATAATGCTGCCAAGGCTGAGACGTGCACTTTGAGGGCACTGACGGCTAACCCCAACTCTAAACCCTTCTGTAGGAACTCCAGTATTGCCATTATCGGGACTTCCCCTTCCTGTATTGGCCCTGAGACAGATAAAAATTTCCTCCATATCCTGCCATAAATCCTAGTAGTCACTGGCTTCCTGCTACTGAGTAAGGTGAATATCAGCCCCGGTGAGAACCCCTTTTTTTCTAACAATGACCTTTAAAATTTCAGGCTGTCAAATGCAGCCTGGACTTCTGATGGTGACTGAATGGACCCTGTGTTAGAAGGTCCTGGTCTTCCAGGAGTACCCATGGGTCCGACACGGACATTACTCTCAGCCAGTAGAACCATGGCCTCTTTGGCCAAAAGGGGGCTATCACAATCACTCTGGCCTTGTCCTCTCTGATCTTCCTCAGAACTGCTGGTATGAGGCATATCAGGAGGAGTACAGGAGTCCTGATGTCCATTCTATCCTGAAGGCGTCTACTGCCAATGGCCTGTCTGCTGGATTTAAGGAACAGAATTTCTGAGTCTTCTTGTTGGCCTTTGAGGCAAAGAGATCTATACTGGACTTCCCCACATGTGCACTATCCGTTGAAAAATGGACTCTTTTAGGGACCATTCCCCTTGCCTCAAGAGGTTCCTGCTCAGAAAATCTGCCTTCAGGTTGTCTACACCTCGGATATGCAGGGCCGATAATGAGAGGAAATGATGTTTTGCCAGAGTCATAATCCTCTTCGTTATCTGCATTAAAAGACCGAGAACTTGTAGCCCCCCTGGTGGTTCTCATATGCGACCGCTGTTCGGTTGTCTGATAGGACTCTCACATGATGCCCTGTTAAGTGTGGTAGTAACCCCTTTAGTGCTTTCTCGACTGCTAAGAGCTCCCAATTGTTTGAGGATAGATCTTTTTCCTCCTGGGCCCAGGGATCCTGGAGCCATAGTGTGTCTAGGTGAGCTCCCCACCCCCAAGGACTGGCGTCCATTGTGACCACCTTGGAGGCTGTGTATGTCCAGGGGACTCCCCTCGGAGATGACTATCTGTAACCACCACCTGAGTGATTGGAGTACAGAGACCGGAAGGGTGATCTTCCGATCGAATTGTCCCTGAAGATCCAGGTCATTCTGTAGCATACACCATTGCAGTTCCCTTGCATGGAACTGGGCCCATTTTGCCGCTGGTATGCATGAGGTTAGGGACCTTAATACCGACATGGCCCTCCTTAGAGTGATCTCTGGCTTCTTTAGTGTAGTTACAATTATTTGTTTGATCTTTTCCTCCTTTTCCTCTGGGAGACAACATTCCTGTGCCACCGAGTCTACTGTTACTCCCAAGAAATTCTGGGTCATTGCTGGTTCCAGCCTGGATTTTTTGAGTTTCAGCTGCCATCCCAGTGTTTGTAGTGTCTCCATCACTACTCTGACTTGTTCTTGACAGTGAAAAAAACTTCTTCCCACTATCAAGAAGTCATCTAGATAAGGTATTATCAGAGTATCTTTTTCTCCGAGATGTGCTGTGACCTCTGCCATCAATTTTGTAAATACTCATGGAGCTATCGCTACTCCAAAGGGCAGAGCCCTGTATTGGAAGTGACGTAACTGTGATCCCATCTGTACTGTGACCCTGAGGAATCTGCGGTCTTGCTGCCGGATTGGGACGTGGTAGTAAGCGTCCTTGAGGTCCAGGACTGCCATGTAGCACTGAGGAAAGAGGAGTTTCACTGCCGTTCTTATTGTCTCCATCTTGAATGACGGGATTATCAGTACCTGTTGAGGCCTTTCAGATTTATAATTGTCCTCCAAGAATCATCTGGCTTTTTTACAAGAAATAGGGGGAGTAAAACCCTTCGTTTCTTTCCTCCACTGGAACCTCTTCCAGGACCTGTTTGTATAGGAGCGATATTATCTCCCCTTCTAGACTCCTTTGTTTTTCTTGTGAGGGCTGCACTGGAGTCTGCTTGAATCTTCGTGGTGGCCGGTGGTGGAACCTTAATTCCAGGCCTGATCCCACAATTTGCCAGATCCAAGCACTGGATGAGATCCTCTCCCAGGCTAGGAAGAAGTGAGAGAGCCTTCCTCCCACCTGAGAGGGACCGTCACTAGGAAGATTTCTTGATGTCTTTGGAGGGCTTGCCGAAGTAGAAGCCTTTCCCTCCTCTAGATCGCTTGTCAGAGTTGTTCCTGCCTCGATCCCTGTACTGCTGCCTTCTGAACTTCCGGCCCTTCTGAAAGGAGCGCCGAAAGGCCTGAAATGGCTGTTTTGGGAAATTCCTCTTGTTATCACCGGCTTTCTCCAGCACCTCATCTAATGCTGGTCCAAACAAGAAATTTCCTTTGCATGGCAGAGAGCAAAGTTTCATTTTTGCTTGTGTGTCCCCCGGCCAGCATTTAAGCTATACCGCACGGCTTCCCACATTGGCCAATGCTGCTGATTTTGCTGCCAGCCTTGCTGAATCCGCTGATGCCTCCGCTAAAAATACTGCTGCTGCTCTTATGGCTGGTATTGCTTCTAGGATAGTCTCCCGGGGGACTCTTTGCTCTAGCTGATCCTCCAGGTTATCCACCAATATCTTTAGGGATCTAGCCACACAAGTGGCCGCGATGGCCAGCCTTAGTGCCCCCACCGAGGCCTCCCAGGCCGTTTTAAGACAACTATTTGTCTTTCTGTCCAGAGGTTCTTTCAAGGAACCTAAATCCTCAAAGGGCAGGGAGGACTTCCTGGCGATCTTTGAGACCGCTACATCAATTTTTGGAGCCCTATCCCAGTATGAGGATGCCTCCTCATCAAAGGGGTACTTTCTTTTTAGAGAGTTGACTATGTGGGACTCTCTGGTTTTTCCCATTCCCTTCTAATGAGTCCTTGCAGCTGTTCGTTAATAGGGAAGGATCTCCGTTTTTTCTTTTGTAAGTCACCGAACATAACTTCTTCGGAAGTCCTTTTTGCTTTTTCATCTACCGACCCCATGGTAGAACGGACAGCCTTTATAAGCCTGTCTGTAGCTTCCACTGGGAATGTATCTTCTTCCTCTGAGCTACTCTCCGAGTAACCTAATATTTCCGAGTCTTCCTCTGAACGCGAGGAATCCTCCAGAGACACCACCGAGGGCCTGGATCTGTCCCTGAATTTGGTAGCTGTGTTCATTGTCTGTAATGCTTTCACTGTTCTACAGACCTCTGACTGGATCAGTTTGTACGCGAAGGTAGATGTCTCCTCCGCCATTGTTTTATCTATACAGTCCTGACACAATCTCTTATTCCAGGATGCTGCTACGGGTTTTTTGCATAAAGAACAATCCTTATTCTTAGTTTTTGATTTATTTTTCTTAGGGACCTCCTATACTCCACCCCACCAATATATGCAAAAAGAGGGAAGAGATGGAGACAAGAGAGGAGAAAGAGAACAGACGTTAGCGTGCTGGACTTTCTCGAAGCTCACTCACCACTTGGACGCTTCAAAAGGACGGGTACCGGCTCCGGAGGCTGACTGGTCTTTTCAGTGTCTCCCAGTGAGACTATGGACCCATCCTTGGCCTGACGGTCCGCCCGCACGTTGCCGAGCGGCTTCCACTACTGCTGCGGCGCATCTGGCCCTTCTCATCTGAGCGAGACCGCCTCACTTGCATCTCCTGGTGCGGCTGTAAATGTTCCGGTGTAAAGCTCTCCATTACTTTAAGCTGCCACCTGACAGCAGCAGCCAACTTCAACCTGGTATGATAAGTGATGCCCCGCAGCAGTTCTAATTGCCCTTAAATAATAGTATTTCCTCCCCCTTTTTTTTTTTCTGATGAGCACCTGGTTGATCCTGCACCTGCCGGCCGCCTGTGCTTTGTAGCCCACGCATGCGCTTTGTGTATGTGCACCTGGGACCACCTCTGGTGAGCTCCGCTCTATCAGGTGCCCACGCTCCAGCTGATAACTGCAGGCGTGCCCCGGCAACTACTTCCGGTGCGCACCCCGTACTACTTCCGCCCCAAGTGCCTCTTCCGCGCTCCCGGGTGCACTCGCCCGCCGGCTTCTACTTCCGGAGCGCGCCCGGCTACTTCCGATGTGCGCTCCCTTCCATGTACCCGGCGGCTGACCAATCTCTCGGGTGAAAGCGCCCACACCTGGCTTTCAGCTCTGTCGCGCACCTGCTCCTGCTGCATGCCACCAACGCCATGACACCTGCTGCTGTTACCTAACTCTTGGTCTTGGAGGAAGCATCAATGCCGCCCTGGCCACCCCTATTGCAGGTATTCGTGCAGCCACGGTGTCAGGCCTTTATGCTCAACAGGGAGGGACACCTGTTGTGAATGGGTTTGAGATGAGTTCTGAGCAGAGGCTCCCTCTGGTGGTTACAAGCGGTACTAGTGAGGATTGTGAGGACTGGGAATCAGGTGTTACTGATTGGTCTTATATAAGGGAGTCATTTTCCCATCAGGGTTGCCGGTGATCAATTGTTCTGGTCTGAATCCTTCTTTCCAGTTTCCCTTGTAGCCTGCTGTGTCGTATCTGCATCTCCTGCTATCAGATAAGACAATTTCTTATTTGTGTTTTTTCTATATTTTTGCATTTTGTCCTGCACTTCTGTGGGGGCCTTCAGGGTCCCCTCCGGGGCTTTTGCCCTCTCAGTTTAGTCCAGCCACTGTGTTTTGTACTTTTGCTTTTTCCAGTTTTTTTTCAGTGGCTGCTGTTTTGTTTTTGTTACACCAGAGAACTAATTTAGGTGGTAGAGGTCGTGTGATCTCAGGTGATTTTGAAATTAGTAGAGTTGGTGTTTTTTCAGGGTTTTCTGAGATTGCAGTAAGTACCCTTCCTATCCTTTTCTGTTTAGATAGTTTGGGCCCCAGCGTTTGCTCATACTATTTTCTTTCTGTGTCAGTATTTCCTCTTGTCTAACCGCCATTACATGTTTGGGGGCTTTCTATTATCTTTGGGGTTCTGCTCCGGGGCAGATAGCTTTCCTATTTCTATCTTTAGGTGTGGTTAGTTTCTCGGGCTGTGACGAGGCGTCTGGGACCAACGTGGGAGCGCTCCACGGCTGCCTCTGGTTGTGGTGGTTGGTCAGGGTGCTGCAATCTCATAGATTCCAACTGCTCTGGTGTATTTCCTTTTTTACCTGCACTCCTCAGCTACCGTAACATAACAGTATCACCGGCCATAAAAATTGTATGGTACTCACAGAAGGGAAAAAATATTTTGAAGGAAGAAAAGTTGTCAGAGATATTTTTCTGTTTGTTGCATTTTTTTTTTTTTTTTTTCCCTCTGTATCTCTGGGTGCTGGGGAGGATCTTTTCTCCCAATGGAGTTTTCACAGTTGTCTGGCCGTGTGGATCAGCTTGCCACTGAGGTTCAGAGTATTGCTGCATATCTTGCTAGGTTGCCTGTTGTGGAACCTAGGATCCCCATGCCAGATTTGTTTTTAGGGGATCGAGCTAAGTTTCAGAATTTCAAAAATAATTGTAAATTGTTTCTTGCCTTAAAATCTAAGTCCTCAGGGAACGCAGCGCAGCAGGTTCAAATTATCATCTCTCTCCTGCGCGGCGATCCTCAGGATTGGGCTTTTTCCCTGATACCTGGGGATCCTGTTTTGAGTGATGTTGATGCATTTTTTCAGGCTTTGGGGTTATTGTACGATGAGCCTAATGTCACTGATCAAGCTGAAAAAGCCTTGTTGGCATTAAATCAGGGGCTTGATGACGCTGAGTTATACTGTCAGAGATTCCGTAGGTGGGCAGTCCTGACCAAGTGGAATGACGACGCTTTGGCGGCCCTTTTCCGGAAGGGTCTGTCGGATAATGTAAAGGATGTTATGGTGGGATTCCCTGTCCCCTCTGGTCTCAATGATTCTATGTCATTAGCGATTCAAATTGACAGACGTTTGCGTGAGCGGAGAAGTATGCGTGGAGTGGTGTTGCCTTGTGAGCCAGCTGCTGAGCCCATGCAGTGTGATGGAGTGGTGTCTGGGGCACAGCGTCATGAGTTTCGAAAGCGCAATGGGTTATGTTTCTACTGTGGTGATGCCTCTCATGCTATTTCAGTCTGCCCTAAGCGGGGAAGACGTTTTGCACGCTCAGTTGTCTTGGGTAATGTTCAGACTAAGTTTTTATTAACTGTCACTCTGATATGCTCTCTGTCCTCATTTTCTGCTCAGGCTTTCGTTGATTCTGGAGCAGCTATTAACCTGATGGATTATGATTTTGCTAAACGTTGTGGGTTTCCCTTGATACCCCTACAGAAGTCTATTCCTTTACTGGGGATCGATTCTACCCCTTTGGCTGAGAATAAACCCCAGTTTTCTACTCAGGTGATAATGAGGGTTGAACCTGATCACCAGGAGTGCTGCAAATTTTTGGTTCTATATAATCTGCATGACATTATAGTGCTGGGTTTCCCTTGGTTACAGTCTCATAATCCTGTTTTGGATTGGAAATCTGTGTCTGTAACCAGTTGGGGCTGCCAATGTGTTAATACCAACACTCCTGTTTTTTCTGCCTCCCCCCAGGCTGAGGATGTTCCTGACTTTTTGTTTGATTTTTCTGATGTGTTTAGCGAAAGTAAATCTGCATCCTTACCTCCCCATAGGAGCTATGACTGCGCTATTGAATTAGTGCCAGGTAGTAAATTCCCTAAAGGTCGCCTTTTTAACTTGTCTGTACCTGAACATGACGCTATGCGGTCTTATATCAAGGAATCATTGGAGAAGGGTCATATCAGACCATCCTCTTCACCCTTAGGTGCCGGTTTTTTCTTTGTGGCCAAAAAAGATGGTTCATTAAGGCCGTGTATTGATTATCGTCTCTTGAACAATATTACTGTGAAATATCAATACCCGTTACCCTTGATTTCTGACCTGTTTTCCAGGGTCAAAAACGCTACTTGGTTTACCAAGCTTGACCTCAGGGGGGCGTATAACCTTATTCGCATTAAGCACGGGGATGAATGGAAGACGGCATTTAACACCCCTGAAGGGCATTTTGAGTACCTTGTGATGCCCTTTGGGCTCACTAATGCTCCTTCCGTCTTCCAGTCCTTCATGAATGACATTTTCAGGGATTTTGTGGACAAGTTTCTGATTGTTTATTTGGATGATATCTTGATTTTTTCTAATGACTGGGACTCTCATGTGAAACATGTTCGAACTGTATTCCAGATTTTGAGAGAGAATGCTCTGTATGTGAAGGGATCAAAGTGTCTTTTTGGCGTACAGAAGATCTCATTTCTGGGATTCATTTTGTCCCCATCTGTTATTGAAATGGACCCGGTCAAGGTTCAGGCCATCTGTGATTGGGTCCAACCTACTTCATTAAAGGCTCTTCAGAGATTTTTGGGTTTTGCCAATTTTTATCGTAAATTTATTGGTAATTTCTCGGTTATTGTTAAACCATTAACTGATTTGACCAGAAAGGGTTCTGATGTGGTGAATTGGCCTCCTGAGGCAGTCTCTGCGTTTCAGGAACTTAAGCAGAGATTCACTTCTGCTCCTGTTCTACGGCAGCCTGATGTTTCTCTGCCATTTCAGGTGGAGGTTGATGCCTCTGAAATTGGGGCAGGTGCCGTTTTGTCCCAAAAAGATCCAGAGACCTCTAAAAGTAACCCTTGTGCCTTTTTCTCTCGAAAATTTTCTCCTACTGAACGTAATTATGACGTGGGTAATCGGGAGTTATTGGCCATGAAGTGGGCTTTTGAAGAGTGGAGACATTGGCTGGAGGGAGCCAAACATCAGGTGGTGGTCCTTACGGACCATAAGAATCTGGTCTATCTGGAATCTGCCAAGCGACTCAATCCTAGACAGGCCAGGTGGGCCTTGTTTTTCACACGTTTTAATTTTGTGGTTTCCTTTCTTCCTGGCACTAAGAATGTTAAGGCGGATGCCCTCTCGAGGAGTTTCCTTGCGGACTCTCCTGAGCTATCTGATCCCTCGGTTATTTTGAAGGAGGGTGTAGTTCTTTCCGCCATCTCGCCCAATTTGAGACTTGCTCTGGAGGGGTGTCAGGAGGATAGGCCCGAGCGCTGCCCTGTTGGAAAATTGTTTGTCCCGGACCAATGGAAAAAGAGTGTGATGTCTGAGATTCATTGTTCCGCATTGGCTGGGCATCCCGGAATTTTTGGTACCAGAGACTTGGTTAGTAGGTCCTTTTGGTGGCCTACCTTGTCTCGCGATGTCAGGGAATTTGTGCAGTCCTGCGGGACTTGCTCTCGCTCCAAGCCTTGCTCTCGCTCTAGTGGTTTGTTGATGCCATTGCCTGTGCCCAAGAGACCATGGACCCATATCTCTATGGATTTCATTTCCGATCTTCCTGTTTCTCAGAGAATGACCACCATCTGGGTAATTTGTGATAGGTTTTCCAAAATGATACATCTTGTGCCATTACCTAAGTTGCCTTCCTCCTCTGAATTGGTGCCGTTGTTCCTTCAGCACGTGGTTCGTTTACACGGCATTCCTGAGAACATTGTGTCTGACAGAGGAGTCCAGTTTGTTTCCAGATTTTGGAGGACTTTTTGTTCTAAACTGGGTGTTCAATTGTCTTTCTCCTCGGCATTTCATCCTCAGACCAATGGTCAAACTGAGAGAACAAACCAGACATTGGAGACTTATCTAAGATGCTTTGTGTCTGCTGATCAGGATGACTGGGTCTCTTTTTTGCCTTTGGCTGAGTTTGCTCTTAATAATAGGGCTAGCTCTGCCACTTTGATGTCTCCGTTTTTCTGTAATTCTGGGTTTCACCCTCGATTTTCTTCAGGACAGACGGAGGCTTGTGTCTGTCCAGGTGTTGACTCTGTTGTTGAGCGTATGCAGCAGATTTGGGACCAGGTAGTGGAGAGGTTATCCCTCTCTCAGGAGAAGGTCCAGCGGTTTGCTAACCGGCATAGGACTGATGGTCCTCGGTTTAAAGTGGGGGACTTGGTCTGGTTGTCCTCAAAGAATATTCCTATGAGAGTAGCATCTCCTAAATTTAAGCCTAGGTTCATTGGACCTTATAAGATCATGGAGATTATTAATCCTGTTTCTTTTCGTTTGCTTCTTCCAGGGACATTTAAGATCCATAACGTGTTCCACAAGTCCTTGTTGAAGAGGTTTGTTGAGCCAGTGGTTCCTGCTGCTGTGCCTCCTGACCCTGTTTTGGTTGAGAGCAATCTGGAGTATGTGGTTGAGAAAATATTGGATTCTCGTTTTTCTAGACGAAGACTCCAGTATTTGGTTAAATGGAGAGGTTATGGTCAGGAAGACAATTCTTGGGTGTTTGCTTCGGACATCCATGCTAGGAGACTTATCCGTGCGTATCATAGAACTCATCCTGACCGACCTGGTTGCTCAAATGAGGGTTCGGTGACCCCTCCTCAAGGGGGGGTACTGTTGTGAATGGGTTTGAGATGAGTTCTGAGCAGAGGCTCCCTCTGGTGGTTACAAGCGGTACTAGTGAGGATTGTGAGGACTGGGAATCAGGTGTTACTGATTGGTCTTATATAAGGGAGTCATTTTCCCATCAGGGTTGCCGGTGATCAATTGTTCTGGTCTGAATCCTTCTTTCCAGTTTCCCTTGTAGCCTGTTGTGTCGTATCTGCATCTCCTGCTATCAGATAAGACAATTTCTTATTTTGTGTTTTTTCTATATTTTTGCATTTTGTCCTGCACTTCTGTGGGGGCCTTCAGGGTCCCCTCCGGGGGCTTTTGCCCTCTCAGTTTAGTCCAGCCACTGTGTTTTGTACTTTTGCTTTTTCCAGTTTTTTTTCAGTGGCTGCTGTTTTGTTTTTGTTACACCAGAGAACTAATTTAGGTGGTAGAGGTCGTGTGATCTCAGGTGATTTTGAAATTAGTAGAGTTGGTGTTTTTTCAGGGTTTTCTGAGATTGCAGTAAGTACCCTTCCTATCCTTTTCTGTTTAGATAGTTTGGGCCCCAGCGTTTGCTCATACTATTTTCTTTCTGTGTCAGTATTTCCTCTTGTCTAACCGCCATTACATGTTTGGGGGCTTTCTATTATCTTTGGGGTTCTGCTCCGGGGCAGATAGCTTTCCTATTTCTATCTTTAGGTGTGGTTAGTTTCTCGGGCTGTGACGAGGCGTCTGGGACCAACGTGGGAGCGCTCCACGGCTGCCTCTGGTTGTGGTGGTTGGTCAGGGTGCTGCAATCTCATAGATTCCAACTGCTCTGGTGTATTTCCTTTTTTACCTGCACTCCTCAGCTACCGTAACATAACAGACACCCACGTGGCCTCAAAGGAGTCTTAATTCTGTCTGGGTACTGATGTGCTTTTACAGGCTGCATGGCCACCTACTGTCAACAGGGAGGGCAATCTGAAAGTGACTTCGGAGGACCCCAATACACGTTGCAGGTTATAGGCATCAGGAAGGGTACATCAAATGTGGCCTCCGAGGCTGTAAACTTCACCAGGGCATTTGCCTCACGGCAGTGGCCATGCTTCGCTCAGGGGAGCATGGTAAAACATGGCACCGAGGCGACTACCGGCACCTGGTGACGGATGTGGCAGACCAACGCCTGCCAAAAAACCATTCGACCCAGGCCAAGGCATCCTCTTCTTTCTTTAAGAGTCTTCCATCTTGAGGGTTCCTCATCAAGGACAGGAAACCAACTGATGCGGAGAGAGGAGCCACCCCTTTTATCTTGAAGGTTTCCTGTCCTTGAAGGGCGGATCCACTCTCTCGTGGTGCCGTCATGTATGATGGAAAAAATGTAATTTATTTTATTTAACAGCCTTCAGTTCGATCTCGAAACATGGCGACTTTATGGATAAACGCTCTGTAGGAAGATCAATCTTGTGCAAGACTAGATAGGTCCATGAAGGTCTTCTCCACTATTATCTTGATTGTATCAAACCATGGGGCTGCTGGTTTTCCTCTTCGTTTTGTTCCCTCTATTCTTCCAACCATGATGTCCTTCTCCAGTGATTGCTCTCTTTATATGATGTGTCCAAAGTAGGCAAAAAGTAGAAGAAAATATTTTACCCTAATTCCGGCTTTATATCCTGTACATCTGTAGCTGAAATAGGTTTAGAAAAGTATATCCTTCTCATTTTCAGTCCCCTAATAGTTATGCTATAGAGCACATATGGGATGAAGTAGGACAGGCTGTTCAGAGCATGTCAGTATCTTCATCAAATAAGCCACTCTAAATTGTCCTATTTCCCAATACAATGATTTCCACATCTACTGAAACGTGAGCCATAAAGCATTAATGAAATTCTAAGGCCAAAGAAGGTCCCATGTGTTATTAGGGGGAAAGGGGTCTATAATAAGGTGGCCATTCAGTGCATGTCTCCAACATCTATACCTTATTAACAAACAGTAATTTGATACAACTCTAATAGGTCTAAATTCCAAAATTGAGACAGCACACGATGAAAATATAAGACATATTAACATAGAAATATATCATGTCTATGTTCAATATTATAAATACCCAGCATGTGTTATCAATTGTAATTACATCCAGATTTAATTTATATTTTGATTGAAGGAGGGAAAATATACAACTAAAACCTGAGAGACAACAGTGTGTAAAATATTATTACAGTCGGTGACTGAGAAGAATCTGTGACTTCTCTGCATTTAGTGGTTACTACTCACCTGCGCTGTTATCTGTAGGAATCTCCTCTTTACAGTGCTCATCACCCCTCACATATGTCTCTGTAGTATTAATATGGGTCAGAATTGTATCCTGAAACAAATATTGTAAAAGTCACAGACAGGTGGAGAAGTCACATCTATGATCAGCTCTAATCCTGCCATCTCCACCGTTCTCATTACACAAGTATAAAACATATAATACTGGAGGATAAAACAAGACTGAGCACAAGACATTCACAGCCGTCTACACATCATAGGGAGATCTCATGACACCTTCTCTCCATCTACCTGATCATCCTGAGGAACATCGGGATTTTCTTGTTTACAGTCCTGTGGAAGAAGAGGACGGGGACATCTCTCTGGTGTTGTCCTCATACTGGATAGATCTTGAGGAAACACATACAGGGACTGAATTTATTTTTTACATACAGATAATTATAGGCCGTGTGTATTTAGTCCTGTCTATTACCTGGTGATGTGAGGGGCTGGGGAGCCTCCATCATGATGTCCTTGTACAGATCTTTATGTCCTTCTAAGTACTCCCACTCCTCCATGGAGAAATAGACGGCGACATCTTGACACCTTATAGGAACCTGACACATACAATGATACTGTCATCCCCCAATCCCTCCATAACGTTACTGTATAATGTCCCAGCATTCCCAGCAGTGTCACCTCTCCAGTCAGCAGCTCAATCAGCTTGTAGGTGAGTTCTAGGATCTTCTGGTCATTGATGTCCTCATGCATCAGGGGGTAAGGTGGAGGCCCAGTGATTGGGCTCAGGGGTCTTCCCCATCCCTCAGACACAGGGGCCTGACAGCGCTCACTAGAGGTCTTCTTCACTACTATGTAATCCTGGTTATGGAGAGACACATTAATAAATCTCACTACAGACATTTCCAGAGTCCTCACCTCTCCAGTTCTGTCCATCTGTTATTCCGATAGATAAGAATGATGTAATGTGACGTCATC
>JARQOD010000003.1:34093886-34181176 GCA_033576555.1 Oophaga sylvatica | reverse complement strand
GGAGCGGTGAGAGAGACACACACTAGAGGAAGGGGTGCACTGTCAAGGGTCTTGGCAAATCATGACACTCTCCCAGCGTCCATGCCCTCATGACCGGGTATTTTTGACAAGGAGAGAAAAGTTTTAAAAGATGGTCAAACAATACCTGGCCGACCAAACCAGCGTACTCCCTAATTCCTCTTCGACCTTCAACTATTGGACACCGGGCATAAGCAGACCTTCTATGCCTTGGAGGTGTTATGCTGCCCTACTGCTAGTGTCTTGTCTGAGCGGATTTTTTAGGGCCACAGGGGAGTCATAGTAGACATGCTAGTTTACCCTAGCTTTCACTTTGTGCAAAGCCTTCATGAGTGTAGGAGTACCACAAGTACACTTTTTTCAAAATATTTGTATGAGGCAATATAGTTGATGCCTTCAAGAGTATATGGATGACCCTGCTTGTAATTTTTGGCAGGATTTGCACTTAATGTATAGCCTTTATGAGTCTAGGAGTACCAATGCATGACAATTTGAACAGAATGTATATGAGGCCCTCCATTATGTCTAAAACTGGGTGTCAGGAGCGGCACATGGACGGAGGCCCGGGGGACACGGATTGAGATCCCACCGCTGCCACCAATATGTCATGAAAATACAGCAAATAAGTCTATTGACCTTACACTTTACCGCATGGGAGCTTATTTTAGTTATCCCTCCCTGCCACATCAGGTCAGTCAGGGAAACACACCTAGGATAATTAGTCACCGGACGGGCCTGCTTGGACGTGTACTGGCTATTAGCCACGCTGCAGTGAAAGGATTATAACTACTCCTAGCTGCAGCCAGGCAATAAACTTATAAAACCCGCTCCGTCACTGTCAGCTATACCCCATGCCCAGCACACACTCGCTGCCACCAGCCTCTGGTTTTAGAATGTGGCCAGAGGCCACCCCAATTTAGCAGCGTAGTTCACTTCAGGCACGTGCAAATTCATTATAGAGCATAGAGACGAACTAGTAATTTTATATTTTACTCCAAAAAGATAGGCAGTGTTTCCAAGGTATAAAAAGATTTTACAAAGTGAGACAATTAAAAATATGTACAATGCAGTTACAAATAAAAGGGGGTTAAGAAAAGAAACTCACAACTCATAACTCGCAGAGGGTACCCCGTATAGAAACGCACAGCTTGTCGCTGACATTCATCCACAACCAAACTCGAACTAGTTATTCCACACCGTGCAGGGGAAACCCATTTCTCTGGTTCTGTTGGCGCTGGAACCATGAAAAACATGGGCTATGAAGCTTAGTTGACGCACGGTGCAGAACTATAACTTTCGTATTATCATAAGCTTGCAGCGTTTTATGATCAAATGATTAGATTGCAATTATTGTCTATGAGTGAAGCTGCACATGTTGGAGACAAAGAGACCCACTGCTGGGAGGCGGGAAGCCAGTGACTAGTAATTCAGGTTACACTGGTCGTGTGTGAGCTGTGGGGAGGAACAAGGGGGGTGAGTGGCTGCAGTCTGTGAGTGAGCATAAATTTGCAGGCTGAAGGTGAAGGAGGGGAGTCACTTGCCTCTGCGTAGCTGAAAGTTCTAGAAACAGTGTAAGGAATGGTACTCATATTCCAGATGATCATGACACTGTGTGTATCTGAGTCCACAATTTTTGGCAGCTCTAGCTTCCTTCATTAATTTCGCTGAAATGTCCTATTTGTTAATAAAAAAAATAATTTTGGTGTACCTAAATGATATGTTTTTTAAAATTTTGCCTTAAATACAATTCATACAGGAAAAAATATTTCTTAATATTTTTTTCCCTGTAAAATGCAATTTCTCGTTGATTGGGAATGTTTTATTGTCAGTCCTTAAAGTGGAGTTAAAGTGTCACAACATTGTTCTCAGCAGCGATCTGGGAGTCAGAGATACGTCCAGGGGTCATCCCCATGCTGTTCTTCTTCCATTCAGCACTTTTCCTATCCATTTCAACATTTTCACTGCCCCCAGACCTCTTTGTAGGGTCTGCAGGAAAAATACTCGGATTTCCAATTGACTCCTATTACAGGTCCTTCTCAAAAAATTAGCATATAGTGCTAAATTTCATTATTTTCCATAATGTAATGATTACAATTAAACTTTCATATATTTTAGATTCATTACACACCAACTGAAATTTGTCAGGTCTTTTATTGTTTTAATACTGATGATTTTGGCATACATCTCCTGATAACCCGAAAAACCTGTCTCAAAAAATTAACATATTTGAACCGTCCAATAAAAGTGTTTTTTAAAAACAAACAAAAAAACCATCAAATAATAATGTTCAGTTATGCACTCAATACTTGGTCGGGAATCCTTTTGCAGAAATGACTGCTTCAATGCGGCGTGGCATGGAGGCAATCAGCCTGTGACACTGCTGAGGTGTTATGGAGGCCCAGGATGCTTCGATAGCGGCATTAAGCTCATCCAGAGTGTTGGGTCTTGCGTCTCTCAACTTTCTCTTCACAATATCCCACAGATTCTCTATGGGGTTCAGGTCAGGAGAGTTGGCAGGCCAATTGAGCACAGTAATACCATGGTCAGTAAACCATTTACCAGTGGTTTTGGCACTGTGAGCAGGTGCCAGGTCGTGCTGAAAAATGAAATCTTCATCTCCATAAAGCATTTCAGCCGATGGAAGCATGAAGTGCTCCAAAATCTCCTGATAGCTAGCTGCATTGACCCTGCCCTTGATGAAACACAGTGGACCAACACCAGCAGCTGACATGGCACCCCACACCATCACTGACTGTGGGTACTTGACACTGGACTTCAGGCATTTTGGCATTTCCTTCTCCCAGTCTTCCTCCAGACTCTGGCACCTTGATTTCCGAATGACATCCAAAATTTGCTTTCATCAGAAAAAAGTACTTGGGACCACTTAGCAACAGTCCAGTGCTGCTTCTCTGTAGCCCAGGTCAGGCGCTTCTGCCGCTGTTTATGGTTCAAAAGTGGCTTTACCTGGGGAATGCGGCACCTGTAGCCCATTTCCTGCACACGCCTATGCACGGTGGCTCTGGATGTTTCTACACCAGACTCAGTCCACTGCTTCCTCAGGTCCCCCAAGGTCTGGAATCGGTCCTTCTCCACAATCTTCCTCAGGGTCCGGTCACCTCTTCTCGTTGTACAGCGTTTTCTGCCACACTGTTTCCTTCCAACAGACTTCCCATTGAGGTGCCTTGATACAGCACTCTGGGAACAGCCTATTTGTTGAGAAATTTCTTTCTGGGTCTTACCCTCTTGCTTGAGGGTGTCAATGATGGCCTTCTTGACGTCAGTCAGGTCGCTAGTCTTACCCATGATGGGGGTTTTGAGTAATGAACCAGGCAGGGAGTTTTTAAAAGCCTCAGAAATCTTTTGCATGTGTTTAGAGTTAATTAGTTGATTCAGAAGATTAGGGTAATAGGTCGTTTAGAGAACCTTTTCTTGATATGCTAATTTTTTGAGACAGGTTTTTTGGGTTATCAGGAGTTGTATGCCAAAATCATCAGTATTAAAACAATAAAAGACCTGACAAATTTCAGTTGGTGTGTAATGAATCTAAAATATATGAAAGTTTAATTGTAATCATTACATTATGGAAAATAATGAAATTTAGCACTATATGCTAATTTTTTGAGAAGGACCTGTATACTCATTACTCGAAATTAGCATTGGAAATTACTTGGTTCGAGTAACAAACATAGTAGTGTTCGCTCATTTCTAGTAAAGAGTTTTTTTCATTCCAAAAATAAATGTTTGTGTGGTGAGATTTGTTTTCAAAATTGCTCCCACAATAGGCACAGCTTTTTCACCAAGTCTAGTTGCAGTAAACAAAAAAACAAAACACACAAGCATGATCAAATGATTTATCTGGTCCATAGATGTTTTAATTACAATGAGATGTTTTAATTACAATGTGTTGACCATTCTACAAATTCACAGAGTCTCGGCATTAGAGGGCAAAAAAAAAAAAACACAATTATAATTTCTCTTGGCTATCAGAAAGTTGCACTTGGTGGATTGGTCACATTTTACATTCCAAGGGATTAAAATCATTACCAAATTGATTCAGGGCGGAAGACCATAAAAGGAGAGGAATTGCCAGAAACCTCTCTAAGGTATAGATGTACAGTAAAGTATGAATATGTTATTGTAAAATATTCTTTGCCAAACGGTCTTTCCTGATGAAGAAGTCTTTTGTACTTTGAAATGTGTAGAATAAACTATCCATTTGACAATCTGGGATATACGTCTCATCATTGATCAGCAAGCGCAGAAATCATCCACAAATCTCTCCTTTCTTTCCTAAACATTGAATTATAGCATAGCTATTAGAGATGTGAAATTCTGATGAAATTTGAATTTGCCAAATGCACTGGATTTTACTGGGAAATTAAATTTGGAATTTATTCTTCAAGCAAGGGAAATATACTTTGACTGTAGTTGTATGTTTTCTTGTACAGTTTTTCACAGAATAAAAAGAGTCTAATTCACTGTGTGATTTCTTTGACATTCAAGATTTAAGAGTAACATGTACTTACTGATTTATAAGTAACACATTTCTTACACTCTGGACATCTCCCATGAGATATTTTTTTAAGTGCAATCAGAGCTCCATTCTGGCTTCACGATTTTCCACATGCAATATATAAAATGGCTTCTACATTCAACACTCTGACTCCTCTGTGGTTTATCAAGATGTGATTTATGAGAACAATATATTTTTTGCAGTCTGAACATACAGTGAAGAGCAAAATGGTAACAATGTTATGAATTTTTGACTTTCAGGCTCTATATCTCACCATTCACTACTGCTTTGATCGTGAGACTACCATCATTTTATAGACAATCATCTTGGCTATCTCATACGTAAATTTGACTTGCAAATATTTTCCTTATGATTTGTTATGCAGATTCATGTCATGGCACTGCATTGTTACTGTTTTGCTCCTGGTGGTGGAAAAATATTTTTCTTCTTAAATACTACAAAATACAACCTGTTCTCACATTCCCTAATCGCTCCATGTATTATTAGGTTGATTCCCAAGTAAAAGGTCATTGGTTAGAATCAAGGCCATGAAGATGATTTCCTAAGAAAAGAGAAACAGCATAATCCAGCTAATCGATAGTGGTCTCTTGGCCAAGAAAATTGCCAAACTGCATCATGTGAGTGCCATGACAGTTGGAAGAAAACGAAATGAAGTATATCCATCCATTCAGAAGCCAAAAGGTGGACATCCAGACAAAATAGTGGCGTTAATAAGACAGCTCATCCTAAGGTCTATCAGTTCTGGCACAACAAACACAGCAGTGGAGGTGGCTCATATGCTTCATAACAGTGAGATCACAGATGTAGATATAAGCCCCGTGCGACGCACATTGAACAAGTCTGGAATGATTGCCCGAAAAAAGGTGAAGAAGCCTCAAATTCAATACTGTCATAAGAAGCGTTGGTTCGAGTTTGCAAACAAGTACGAAAAGTGGACAGTAGCAGATTTGAAACGAGTGATTTGAAGCAATAACATGAAGTTAATAGACTAGGTTCTGATAGGTGCAAATGGGTCTGAAAGAAACCAGGGAAAAAGGGTCTAACGAATGGAGAATTTGAGCGAAATGTCGAATTCTGTGGTGGAAGCCTGATGATATAAGGTTGTTTCACAGCCAAAGGCGTTGGATACTTGACAAAGATCGGTGGTGGTGTTGAGCTATATGTGAGTATCCTACAAGATGAGTTACTTCGTATGCTCAAATAGAATGGATATGAAAAGGACGACATAGTATTCCAACAGGACAACACAAAGCATATGTCAAGAAGAAATGGTTCAATGACAATGAAGCAGAGGTGCTGGACTGGCCCCCAGAGTCCCCCATACCTAAACGCAATCAAACACTTGTGGGTAGAGTTAAGAAAAAACTGTATACATACCCAAATGAGTCGCCCATTATGCATTATGCACCAACTATTGGAATGTGTAGCAGAGACCTGAGATCAGATTTCAATCGAGCCATGTGTGAATATGATTCACAGCATACCCAAAAGGATTCAGGCAGTGGTGAAATCAAAAGGTGGATTGAAAATATGACAAAAATTTTTAAAAATTTTGCTTTTCAGTAGCAAAACAGTAACTTGACATATTACATTTGACATAATCAAGATGATTGACTATCAAATGACGGCAGTCTCAAGTTCAAAGCAGAAGTGGATAATGAGATATGGAGCCTGAAAGTCTAAAGTTCAAAACATTGTTACACTTTTGCTCTTCACCTACATAATGTTTCTACCCTGGGTGAGTTTTCTGATGTGTAACAAGATTTGATTTCTGGCTAAAACATTTTCCACATTTCGAACATAAGTATGGCTTCTCCCAGTGTGACTTCTCTGATGTATTACCAGAATTGATTTCCGGTTAAAACATTTTCCACATTCTGGACATGAAAATGGCTTTTCCCCTGTGTGAGTTCTCACGTGATCAAGAAGATATGATTTCTGCCTAAAATATTTCCCGCACTCTGGACATAAAAATGGCTTCTCTCCTGTGTGAATTCTCTGATGTCTAACTAGACTTGATTTCCGGTTAAAACAATTTCCACAATCTAAACATAAAAATGGTTTCTTCCTTATGTGAACTCTCTCGTGTCTAAGAAGCACTGATTTTCTGTTGAAACTTTTCTCGCACTCTGAACATGAAAATGGCTTTTCCCCTCTGTGATTTTTTTTGTGTGGAACAAAATATGTTTTGAGGGAAAAACCCCTGCCCAGTTCTGAATTTGAAGATGGCCTCTTTACTTCCACGGCACTTTGATTTTTACGGCCCCTTTTGCGTCTTTTATTTTTCTTAACACCTGGTGATGAATTAGAAGATAGGAACTTTTTAAAAGGATCAGTTGATAGATCTTTGCTGTGAAGGGTTGATGGTGGAGCTGGGAAAATGACATGCTCATCAAATGTGTCTTGCTTAATATCAAGTTCATCTGATTTAAAAATTGAAGCAGTCAGATGTTCTTCCGTTCTGCTACAGTCATCTGCCAAGCATAAAACCAATTATTTTTTAATAAAATAACCTTAACATTATTATAACAATTCTCTTTAAAAATGTCCATAGAACATGCAAAAACAGATCACAATTCTACAGTAGATCTCAGTGCAGGAACCACAGGACCATAACATTAGGCTACCGGCACCATACTCTGCATGCAACAGGGCAGAGAATAACGCCTGCGCAGGAGCCGCGACAGAAGCAAGGAAGAGGACGTCATCACATGAAGATGGGAGGCGCCAGACTCGGACCTGCGACACCCACTGGACCGGACCGCCCTCCCGGGTGAGTATAATATAACTTATTTTTCTTGCCTTTCAGGTTACATTGGGGACTTATCTATAGCATTGCAGAATGCTGTAGATAAGCCCCTAATGGCGGTGGCCGCATCTTATATGCGAAAAATGTGGCGGGTTCCCTTTAAACAGTCGCTGCTGACAATTCAACATAAAGCTTTGCATGAGGAACAGGTGGAGATGGAGGAAGACATGAGACAGGAAGATACCACCCAGCCCAGCCTTAAGTCCTTTGCTCAGAGCAAATTGGGTAGCAATGAGGAGGTGGATGCTGAGGAAGAGGAACAGGAGCTGGCTGATAATGCAAAAGAGGCTAGTACCCACATAACCTTCATTCCAACTCTCCTATGTGGATGGGCTGAAAAGGGGAATTAGGAGGAAGAGATGGAGGAGATGGAGAACAGTCATTATGTTAGAGACAGGGAAGTGTTGGATGTAGGGACCTTGGCACATATGGCAGTAATTCTGCCTTTAGAGTAGAAACCACGGCACTCAACTTGAGGAGAGGTAGGTGCACAAGTCAGGCATCCGCCCAATAGACATGAAACTAAAAACTTGGCACTCAGGAGGTATGACAGGAAAAGTTCATTTATTGATGGTGCATCCAGACAAAAAACATGAACGTTTTCGGTCTGTTAAAGGACCTTCATCAGATTATTTCCAAAGAGGACACATAGATACCTTGAAATAGTAAAAATTGCGTATGCCAGAGACAGCAAATTCTCCAAAAAGAGACAATGGTAATACTGGATGCGTTAACCATGTAAGGCACAGGGTATGTCACTAGTTGAAAAAATGGGACCGTAGAGGCAGAGTGCTGCATCAGCGCCAGTGCTTTACAAGCTCAATGCTTGTCATGGAGAAAGCGCTCAGTCGCCGGGTCCAGAGCAGAGCAAGGAGATGATGGCGTCCTGCAGTCCAGCTCCTTGCTCTGCTCTGGACCCAGCGACTGAGCGCTTTCTCCCTGACAAGCATTGAGCTTGTAAAGCACTTGCGCTGACGCAGCACTAAATTTCAGTGCCTTTTCTTGCCACTACGGTCCCATTTTTTCAACCAGTGACATACCCTGTGCCTTACATGGTTAACGCATCCAGTATTACCATTGTCTCTTTTTGGAGTATTTGCTGTCTCTGGCATACGCAATTTTCACTATTTCAAGGTATCTATGTGTCCTCTTTGGAAATAATCTGATGAAGGACCTTTAACGGACCGAAAACGTTCATGTTTTTCGTCTGGATGCACCATCAATAAATGAACTTTTCCTGTCATACCTCCTGAGTGCCAAGTTTTTAGTAATTCTGCCTTTCCCCTGACCCTCATGTTATATTCATATGGGCCAAAGAAAAAAAAAAAAAAAAAGAGTACTGGTTGTTTACCCTGCTAGACTCACACTACAAGAAGAACCTTGCATCTCTACTTCCTGAGGCAGAGAGGTCTTCTAAAATGGTGCTACACCAGAAGGCTATTGAGGAAAATATGTAGAAAAAATTCCATCAGACAACACGTGTGGCAGGGGGCAAGCTTCCTTGCAAAACAAAGGAGAAGAGGCGAGGGAGACATACACCAGATACAGAAGAAACATAGAATGTTAGAGTTGGAAGGAACCTCCAGGGTCAATATGTCCAACCCCCTGCTCAATGCAGGATTCACTAAACCATCTCAGAGTATGTCCAGCCTCTGTTTGAAGTCTTCCATTGAAGGAGAACTCACCACCTCTCATGGCAGCCTGTTCCACTCATTGATCACCCTCACTGTTATTCCTTCGATAGCACCGTGAAGATCAATTGATGTTACAATTGCTTTCATAGAGGAAACAGGTGCAAAATAGGAATTTAAAAGTTTGACCTTTTCAATATGATTTTTGACCACTTCACCCTTTTCATCTTGTAAAAATCATATAGCATCTTTGACTTTTCTTTTGCTTTTAACATACCCCCAAAAATCTTTTTAATTCCTTTTGGTCTCCTTTGCAAGCCGCACTGCATCACTTCATCACTGGCTTTAGCTCTTCTAATGCTTGCCCTGCAGAAAGCATTATATTCTTCTTTTGATTTGCCCCCTCTTTACAATTAATATACAGGGGTACACTGTCAAAGACCTGGGCCAAATTCAAGGCAACCTGCCAGTGTCCATGCCCTGATGACCAGGTATTTTTTAACAAGGAGGGAAAAGTTTTTAAAGATGGTCAAGCAGTACCTAGCCAACAAAACCACCGAACTCCCTAATTTCTCTGCAATGTTCAGCTATTGGGTCTCAAAGTTGGACACCTAGCATAAGATGTCCCTCTATGCTTTGAAGGTGTTGTACTGCCCTGCCACTATCGTTTTGTGTGAGCAGGTTTTTAGTGCCACCTGGGGGATCATAACAGACAGGCTTGTTCGCCTGTCAACAGAAAGTGCTGACAGACTCACTCTGATATCAATGAACAAAGCCTCGATTAGCCCTCCTCTTTTCCACACCACCAAATGACAGCAGCACATAAATTGTTTTTAATGTTCAATATTTGAATGAAGCCCGCCAGCTGTTGCCTTCTAGGGTTTATGGATGATCCTACTTACAATTTTTTTCTGGCTTTGAACTTTGTGCAAAGCTGTTTTCAGTGTAAATGTACCCAAATTACACTTGCTACTTTCTTAATTTTTTTTTAAGAGGCACTCCAGTTGTATGGTTGACCCTGCTCATAATTATTGGCAGGCTTTGCACTGTGTGCAGGGCTTTTATGAGTGTAGGAGTAACACAACTACACTTTGTTCAAAATATTTGAGTGAGGCACTACAGATGATGTCTTCATGGGCGAGTGGATGACCCTGCCTGTAATTTTTGGCCAGATTTTCACTTAGTGCATAGCCTTTATAAGTCTAGGAGTACCACTTTGTTACAATTTGAACAGAATGCGTATGAGGCCCTCCTTTATGTCTAATACTGGGTATATCTGGGTCTAGCACCAGACATATGTTGGCAGGCAGTAATATGGGTAAGCTGAGCATCCCCTATGGTATTATTTCCCCTGGGTCTGAGATATTTGGAAACTAGCACTTGTCTGTGTATCCTTACTTTTGCTGTATAGTCTTTCTTTGAGCAGGGGTTCTTTCTATATATACTACACCTTAGAGGCACTAGGTACTTTTTGAATATATTGTGAAAAAACACACACCTTTTTTTGAGGTGTAGTTTATTCGGCTTTGGTCAATGTACCCTCCCTGTGATATAACCGTTTGTTGTCCTTCACACATGAGCCTTCTATGTGCCTTTGTCTTTGTAGCTGTCCATTACTATGTGTGTTATGTTTTGCAATTTATTCTTTAATAAAATTTGTTACATTTTTACTGTAACTTTTTGGACAATTACTCCATGAGTTTTTGTAGGATTTATTATGCATGGAGTGTCCTTATATACTGAATTTGGTCCTTAAGATAGGCATATGTCTATTTTGATCAATTCTTAGCATGTATCAGTGGATCTTGTTCTCATAGGAATAAATCATGTCTATATTCAATATTATAAATACCCAACTATAATTATACTATAGTAATTAACAACTATAATTATATCCAGATTTAATTTATATTTTAGCTAAAGGAGGTAAAATATACAACTAAAAACAGGGATACCAGAGTGTAAAATATCAGCTCAAAACTATTACAGCAAGTGAATGAGAAGAATCTTTGATTTCTCTGTAATTTTGTGGTTATTACTCACCTGGGAAGTTATCTGTAGGAATTTCCTGTTTACACCACTCATCACCAATCACATATGTCTCTATAGTATTAATATGGGTCAGATCTTCACCCTGAAACAAATATTGTAAAAGTCACAGACAGATGAGAAGTCACATCTATGATCATCTCTAATCCGGCCATCTCCACCGTTCTCATTACACAAGTATAAAACATATAATACTGGTGGATAAAACAAGACTGAGCACAAGACCGTCACAGAAGTCTACACATCATAGGGGAGATCTCATGACACCTTCTCTCCAACTACCTGATGATCCTGAGGAACATTGGGATCTTCTTGTTTACAGTCCTGTGGAAGAAGAGGACGGGGACATCTCTCTGGTGTTGTCCTCGTACTGGATAGATCTGGAGGAAACACATACAGGGACTGAATTCATTCTTTACATACAGATAATTATAGGCCATGTGTATTTAGTCTTGTCTATTACCTGGTGATGTGAGGGGCTGGGGAACCTCCATCATGGCGTCCTTGTACAGATCTTTGTGTTCTTCTAAATACTCCCACTCCTCCATGGAGAAATAGACGGTGACATCCTGACACCTTATAGGAACCTGACACATACAATAATACCGTCATCCCCCCGATCCCTTAATAGCATTACTGTATAATGTCCCAGCACTCCCAGCAGTGTCACCTCTCCAGTCAGCAGCTCAATCATCTTGTAGGTGAGTTCTAGGATCTTCTGGTCATTGATATCCTCATGTATCAGGGGGTAAGGTGGAGGCCACGTGATTGGGCTCAGGGGTCTTCCCCATCCCTCAAACACAGGGTCCTGATAGCGCTCACTAGATGTCTTCTTCACTACTGTGTAATCCTGGTTATGGAGAGACACATTAATAAATCTCACTGCAGAAATTTCCATAATCCTCACCTCTCCAGTTCTGTCCATCTGTTATTCCCATTGATAAGAATGATTTAATGTGACATCATCAGAATCTCTCACCTCTCCAGTAAGCCGGAAGAGGATCTCTAGGGTAAGGTGTAATATCCTCTCCACCATCTTGTCCCTGTCCCTATCCATCCTTGATGGGTCAATCAGAAAATTTCTCTTCTATAGAAGATCTCCACTGATACGATCCGATTTTGTAAGGACCTGAATGGGGAGAAGAGGAATATGTAACATCATAAGGAATCCTGAAAAATAATGCAATTACTGGAAATATTAAGGGGAACATATAATATGAAAGTAATGAAATGTATCATGTTTTCTCACGATGTACAGACTGCTTGAGTCTGGGGAACAGATCCAGTTATCAGTTCTCAGCTAGTGAAAGATTGGAACATCTCTCTGTGAACCTCGCAGTTACTGTACATCATGTTACTGAGCGGAGGCAGTTTGCACATCATTAGGTTAAATCACACTGACTGCATATGGCTCCTTAACGCCTTGTGCTATGTGCCCACGATCCGTAACAAGCAGCCCTTTGGACTCTGCGTCCAAAGCGCTGCAGTCTATTGAACGCGGGGAAATCCGCTTGTGTTCACTGAAACATGCGGACTTGCCACATTCAATACATTCTATTGGTGAAATTTCTGTTGCGGAGACTAGCGTCTCTGCAAGAGAAATTGAAATGCTGCAGTCTTGAAAGGCGCGTCACATGTCGGTGTCCACGGGTGATCCGCATAGTGGACATGGGATTTCTCGAAATCCCATCCACTACAGTATGCTGTAACATCTGGCCACTGCAAGTTTGACGCTGCACAAATAAGCAGTGTCAAACCCACAGCAGTTCCTGATTGTGGGCACGTACCCTTAGATGCTGTGATCAACAGTCACTGTCTAGTCTACGTAGTTAAACAGACTATCAGCATCATGGTACGTGAAAGCACTACTGCCAGAAAAAATAACATTTATAAGAAAATAAGGAATAGAAATGCAGCACTTACCCATATCCTTTGAATCAAAAGTCCTTTATTCCAGACACATGGACATCATTCTTCACGGCGAGCAGGTAAAAACAAGTGTTAAAGCAGGGGAAAGGAGAAACAACGGACTACGGCCATTTCGAGTCTTAACTGATGCTCCTACGGGTCCATGGGTGAATGGACCCGTAGAAGCATTAGTTAAGACATGAAATGTCACTGACCCAACATGGGAAGGTGCCATGCAGACACAGAAAGGGAGGGATCCACAGCACCACAATAGGCAGAAAGAGGCAGAGGGGTAGTCAGTGGGAGAAGGCGGGCAACTGTGCCCCAGAGCACCCACACGCAGCAAGTTCCCATGCAAAGCGTTAGGTGTTCCCCAGTATGACACTTTTTTAAAGAAGGTGTAGAAGATAAATGAATGATCATTTGCAACCTGTGCGGTATCAAGATAAGCAGTGGCCTGAGCACTACCAGCATGCTTAGGCACGTCATCAAAACCCCCGACTAGGTGGGCCGAATGCATGGGTCCACAATCAAGGTCTGCGGATAACTCCACTGCCTTTTCCCCTATTCATGACTCAGGCAAGAATGCCTCTCGCTCTGCACCTGTCCTTGCATATTCTCCATCACCATCAGCAACTATGTGCAATTCCTTGTTCTTGCACAGCGTTCAACTGCCCCTACCTCAGGCCTTGGAACGCAAGAAAGGTCACATTTCCAGACTGCAATGGAAATGTTGCCGTTTAGGCTTGTGGACATTGAGGCTTTTCACAATTTCATGATGGCGGCATTCCCTCAGTACTTGGTCCCCAGCCACCCCTATTTTTCCTGGTGTGCCATCCCAACACGTGTACCATAACATCACTTGAGCCCTGACCAATGCAGTTACTGGGAAGATCAACTTAATGACCGACACTTGGACAAGCGCTTGTGGGAAGGGACGGTACATTTCCCTGGAGGAACACTGGATGAACCTAGTGGAGACCGGGACCGAGTCGCACCCTGGGACGGCACATGTGCTACTGATGCTGAGGATTGCGAGACATAGTTCCATCAGAGTTTCCTCCACCTCCTACATCAGTTCTTGACCACGCCACTTCTCCTCGGAATTGTTATCCATATCAGTAGCAAGATGGAAGCACTGCCTCAATGAAGTGGCAACAGGCTCTGCTGAAAATCACCGTAGAGTCACTGAAATGTACAGTCATGGCCAAAAGTTTTGAGAATGACACAAATATTAATTTTCACAAAGTCTACTGCTTCACTTTTTCTAATGGCAATTTGCATATACTCCAGAATGTTAAAAAGAGTGATCAGCTTAACAGCAATTACTTGCAAAGTCAATATTTGGCTAGAAAATGAACTTTATCCCCCAAAACACATTTCAACATCATTGCAGCCCTGCCTTAAAAGGACCAGCTAACCTCTTCTCAGTGATTGCTCCATTAACACAGGTGTGGGTGTGGATGAGGACATGGCTGGAGATCAATCTGTCATGATTAAGTAAGAATGACACCACTGGACACTTTAAAAGGAGGCTGGTGCTTGGCATCATTGTTTCTCTTCTGTTAACCATGGTTATCTCTAGAGAAACACGTGCAGTCATCATTGCAATGCACAAAAATGGCCTAACAGGGAAGAGTATCGCAGCTAGAAATATTGCACCTCAGTCAACAATCTATCGCATCATCAAGAACTTCAGTTCTCCAAGAGCAACTTCTCCCAACCCTCCAAGAGCAGTTTGGCAATCAACAATGCCTTTTCCAGCATGATGGAGCACCTTGCCATAAAGCAGAGGTGATAACTAAATGGCTCAGGGAACAAAACATAGAGATTTTGGGTCCATGGCCTGGAAACTCCCCAGATCTTAATCCCATTGAGAACTTGTGGTCAATCATCAAGAGACGGGTGGACAAATAAAAACCTAAAAATTCTGACAAAATGAAAGCATTGATTGTGCAAGAATGGACTGCTATCAGTCAGGATTTGGTCCAGAAGTTGATTGAGAGCATGCCAGGGAGAATTGCAGAGGTCCTGAAGAAGAAGGGTCAACACTGCAAATATTGACTTGCTGCATTAACTCATTCTAACTGTCAATATAAGCTTTTGTTACTCATATGTTTGCAATTATTATATTTCTGTCTGTGATAAAAACATCTGTCAAACACACATAAAAACCAGAGGGCAGCAGATCATGTGAAAATATAATATTTGTGTCATTCTCAAAACTTTTGGCCATGACTGTATAATAGGCCAGATAGATCTGTAGCACTCGCCACTGAACCTGTAACCAGGCAAGGTCGTGTGCGATAATGGCTGTAACCTGGTGGTGGCTCTGATGATTGGCAAGCTCTACCACATACCATGCCAGACCTACGTGCTCAACTTAGTGGTTCAGCTGTTTCTGAAAACCTACCCAGATTTGCCAGAGCTTTTTTTTCTGAAGTTACACTGCATGTGAACCCATTTCTGCAAGTCAGCTACACCTGCAGCTGGTCTGGCAGTGCTGTAGCAGCGCTTGCACTCATCATTACATATATTGGCAATGCTTTGTGAGCAGCAGGAGGCAATAGTTGAATAACAACTACAACATGTGCATCGGTATTCTGGTCCGCCTCTGCCCATAAAAACAAACGATTAGGAATGGATGCCAAACATCTGTGAGGTTCTCCAAAACTTTGCGGAATCAATCAAGATGGCGAGCGGCAATGAAGCCATAATCAGCTTAACCATCCTGCTTCTGCCTCTACTCAAACGCTCGCTGCTCACAATTAAAGAAGAAGCTTTGCATGTGGAAGGTGGAAATAGAGAAAGTACACAGGTTGACACTACCCAGCCCAGCCTCATCTTATCTTCTCAGCGTGTATTGAGTGGTAATAATGAGGAGGAGGAACAGGAGATGGTTGCTTGTGCTACAGAGGGTACTAGCCACACCAGCTTCATCCCATCTGTTCAGTGTGGATGGGCTGAAGAGTAGAAGATGGAGAGTTGTCCTCCTGGTGGGGACAGGAAGTCTTGCCTGTTGTGAGTCAGGCACACATGGCTGACTTTATGTCCTTTACTGATTGTTCACCGTACTCGAACCACGCTACAAGGAAAACTTTCCATCTCTCCTTCCTGTGGCGGAGAGGTTTGGTAAAATGGTGCAATACCAGAAAGCCCTAGTCAAACAATTAGTACAAAAATTCCCATCTGACAACGCTGGCAACAGAGGTCGTATAGATCCTTGGGCAACCAAGGAGGAGAGACAACGGAGATATACACCAGGTCCAACAGAGGCAGAGGAACACTATCAAAGTTCATCAGACCTTTTCAGCATCCAGGCCCTGATGTGCTGGGTAGTCTGACAAGGAGGAAAAAGTTTTGGAAGATGGTGAAATAGTACCTGACCGTACCCACATCACCCTCAATTCCTCTGTCCCATACAACTATTGGGTATCCAAGCTGGACACCTGGCATGAACTTTCTTTCTCTGCTTTGGAGGTGCTGGCCTGGCCTGCCATTAGCGTTTTGGCAGAGTAGGTTTTTAATTCCGCCGTGGGAATAATAACTTATAGATGCATCTGTCAACTGAAAATGCTGACAGGCTGAATTTTTTCAAAATGAACAAGAGCTGCATTGGGCCAGACTTCTGAACCCCCAATGACAGAAAGGGAACATAAAGCCAATTTAAATTTAGGGTTATCATGCAGTCCTTACTCGCCACATTTTTAGGTAGCCATTACGCGTTACTCTCGACAAAATTGTTAGAGGGCCATTATGCTTCACTCTCTCCACATTTTTAGAGGGTCATCAGGAGGCACTCGTTCAACATTTTTGTTTTCCAGGATGTATTGCAGTCCCTTCTAATTTTTGGACACCCTTGCACTAAGTGCATTGGCTTTATGAGTCTAGGAGTCCCACTACAGAACAATTTGAACAGAATATGTATGAGGCCCTTCTTTATGTCTAATACCAGGTGTATCTGAGTCCCTCTCCCCTCTTATTTTTGGCAGTTCTTACATTGTCCACAGCGTATGCTGTTCCCCTTCCATTTCAGCGATTTTCCTGCCCCTCAGCCCTCTTGTTAGGGTCTTCTGGAAAAATGCTTGAGTTTTCCATTGACTTCCATTATAATCAATATTCGAGTCAAGCCCGTACGAGTGTCCGACCTGCTCGAGTGGAGTACTGAACACTCAAGCATTTTAGTGCTCAATCATCACTTTATATTTATATAGCTATAACATATTCCGCAGCGCTTTACAATTCAGAGGTTCATATGCAGCAGTCATAAGTAACAAAGGTAAAGATAATCTAACCCTAAGCGAAAACAATGGCGCCCCGCTCTTCAGAGCTTACAATCTACAATGAGGTGGAGGAGACACAGTACAGGGGCTTATTTACAATGATGGTCCAGCCATCCTGAGGGAATTATTTGTAGTGCTTATGGGTGCTCAGGGTATCACAGTCATTGTACATGAAAACTGCTTAAATAATAACGGAATTGTTGCCATTCCTCAAAAATATATGAAGAGAAGCCGATCAGTTACATTATATGGAGCCGAAAATGGCGACAAAGTACAACTCATCCCGTAATAAGGAAAACCTGATCTAGAGACATGGGAGGAAAGAGATAAGGGAGGCAGAGGGCACAGGAGTGTCAGCACTGAAGGGGTTACTGCCCCCCCCCAGTAATGGGGAATCTCCAGCACCTACCTCCACCTGCAGAGCCGCACTCCACATATATGGCTGTTCTGTGCCCAGTAATAGGGAATCTCCAGCACCTACCTCCTCCTGCAGAGCCGCACTCCACATATATGGCTGTTCTGTGCCCAGTAATGGGGAATCTCCAGCACCTACCTCCACCTGCAGAGCCGCAATCCACATATATGGCTGCTCTGTGCCCAGTAATGGGGAATCTCCAGCACCTACCTCCACCTGCAGAGCCGCACACCACATATATGGCTGTTCTGTGCCCAGTAATGGGGAATCTCCAGCACCTACCTCCACCTGCAGAGCCGCACTCCACATATATGGCTGTTCTGTGCCCAGTAATGGGGAATCTCCAGCACCTACCTCCACCTGCAGAGCCGCACTCCACATATATGGCTGTTCTGTGCCCAGTAATGGGGGATCTCCAGCACCTACCTCCACCTGCAGAGCCGCACACCACATATATGGCTGTTCTGTGCGCACAGGACCTGTGATGAGGTCACAGGAGGGGAGGAGTCAGGGGTCACATGATCAGGGGCCTCAGTGTAGCAGGACTCTGCTGGTTGTCATGGTGCTGGATGAGGGGAAGTTTCTGTGTGGGTTTAGGAGGGGTTTACAGGGTGGATGTAGCAAAGCCGTGTGTGTACAGGGTGTACTGAGCGGAGCCGTGTGTGTATGAGGTGTACGGAACAGAGCCACGCGTGTGTACGAGTTGTACGGAGCGGAGCCGTGTGTGTACGAGGTTTACGGAGCGGAGCCGCGTGTGTACTGGGTGTACGGAGCGGAGCTGCATTTACGAGGTGTACGGAGTGGAGCCGTGTGTGTACGATGTGCACGGAGCGGAGTCGTGTGTGTGCGATGTGCGTGGAGCGGAGCCGTGTGTGTACGAGGTGTACGGAGCAGAGCCGTGTGTGTACGAGGTGTACGGAGCAGAGCCGTGTGTGTACGGAGTGGAGCCGCATGTGTTCGGGGTGTACGGGCAGAGCCCACATGTGTACGTGGTGTAAGGAGCAGAGCCGCGTGTGTACGAGGTGTACGGAGCAGAGCCAAGTGTTTACGAGGTGTACAAAGCGGAGCCGCATGTGTACGGCGTGTACGGAGCGGAGCCCATATGTGTACGTGGTGTAAGGAGCGGAGCCACGTGTGTACGAGGTGTACGGAACGGAGTCGTGTGTGTACGAGGTGTACGGAGTGGAGCCGCGTGTGTACGAAGTGTATGGCGAGGAGCCGCGTGTGTACAAGGTGTACGGAGCGTAGCCGCGTGTGTACAAGGTGTACGGAGCGGAGCCGCGTGTGTACGAGGTGTACGGAGCGGAGCCGCATGTGTACGGAGCAGAGCCGCGTGTGTACGAGGTGTACGGAGCGGAGCCGCGTGTGTAGGACGTGTACGGAGCGGAGCCGCGTGTGTAGAACATGTACGGAGCGGAGCCGCGTGTGTAGGACGTGTACCGAGCGGAGCCGCGTGTGTAGGACGTGTACGGAGCGGAGCCGCGTGTGTAGGACGTGTACGGAGCGGAGCCGCGTGTGTAGGACGTGTACGGAGCGGAGCCGCGTGTGTAGGACGTGTACGGAGCGGAGCCGCGTGTGTAGGACGTGTACGGAGCGGAGCCGCGTGTGTAGGACGTGTACGGAGCGGAGCCGCGTGTGTAGGACGTGTACGGCGTGGAGCCGCGTGTGTAGGACGTGTACGGAGCGGAGCCGTGTGTGTACGACGTGTACGGAGCGGAACCGCGTCTGTACGACGTGTACGGAGCGGAACCGCGTGTGTACGACGTGTACGGAGCGGAACCGCGTGTGTACGAGGCGTACGGAGTGGAGCCACGTGTGTACGAGGCATACGGAGCGGAGCAGCATGTGTACGAGGCATACGGAGCGGAGCGCGTGTGTACGAGGCATGCGGAGCAGGTAACACTCCTGTAGTTAGTTTTATTGTCACACTAGCGAGAAATATCACATAGAACTCAGACCAATGTTAATCTATTGGGCAGCTCCCAGCAGCTGATTTTTTCTCTGCCGTATTTTATGGACTGAGAAAATCTGTCACCGTATTATGCCAATGCAAGTCAGTGACTACCGCTGACGTCACTTAGCCTGTGCAGACTTCCCACTTGACCCGCGGTGAACTGACAGCATGGGAAAAAGTTCAGAAACTTTCCCAAGCTAATCAGTTCATCTCCGGTCAGCTGGGACGCCTGCGCAGACATGAATTCATTAATTCTGCAGTGGTTTACAGCCGGGCCGGTAGCATTATCATCGGTCCCGATTGTAAACTAGTTAACCCCTTGTGATAGATTGCAGCGGGGGACCTACTGAACGCCGGAGAGGTATGGATAGTGTTGGTTTTTTGTTTTTTTTTGGTTACAGGAGAACAAGGGATTCAGATGGATTGGCAGAATAATAAATTTGGTCAAAAACTTTGTGTCATTATTTCATTAAAAGAATTTTCAGTTAATGCCACCTTCAAGAGCAAGGTGACATTAACCACTAATTAACCCATGAGCCACCACTAAAGACAATGGGAATAGAGAGGCTAAGTGCCAAAAAAGGCGCATCTAATAATAGATGTGCCATTTCAGGGGTGGCTGGGGCCAGATGTTTGTAGCCAGGGGGGACCAAAAACAATGCTCCCTCCTTAGGCTATTAATATCTGTCCTTACTCACTGGCTTTCCCTGTCTGGCGGAGAAAATACCGCGGGAGCCCACGCATTTTTTTTCAACCAATTTAACACATGTCCCAAATTTTGCACACATACACTCATAATTAATTGTCAAAACCATATATCAAGCTAAATTAAATGAAAGGGTTTACTGTATGTAAATCGTGTCATTTCATGGCCGGCAATTGATTTAACGGCTATTTTGCTATGTAGAAGTGTATGAACTATATATATATATATATATATATATATATATATATATATATATATGTGTGTCAAAATGGCATGTATATATTGTAAGGATCCGCTCTGGTAGGCAAGTGCCGGGCACGCAGTAACGAGGCAATACCCAGGCTTTAAGTCTAAAAATCAATGTTTTACTGTCTCTTTAACACCAGGTAACAAAACATTACAAAACATAAATGCATTCCAGCTTTCAATATCACTGTTCCCAGACTCACCCTTGCATGGGACGGGCTTGACTAAGCGGCTGCAGGCCAGCAGGGACCGCCAGGTGCCATTCCCGGGTGATCTGGACTCGCTTCCGGTGCTCACTGACACACTGTAACAGAAAGTCACTTTTCCTGGCTGACTCCAGCCAAACTCCTCAACAGAACCGCATGGTTCTCAGTGGTTCTCATCACAGGCTCCGCACACCCATATGTCCTGTCCAGGTGCTATTCAGGACCCCCGTCCAACACCCCGGCTACCAAGTTCCAAGTCTCACCACGTGCTTCCAGGAATCCGATCCAACCCCAGGATCTTCCAACACTGACAGACCTTCCAGGAACCTTCCAGGCAGCCCTATGCAGGACACACTCTCCACTGTCTCAGCCAGACTTCCAGAGACTCCCCAGTCTTCAACACAATCTTCTCACCATGTGCCAAACACTGTCTTTCATACCTGTAGCCACTCCCCAAGCCAAGGCATGAAGCACATGGTCTGGTCACCTGTTCATGACCTCATCACAGGTCCTTCACAACACATACAATCACCAGTATGTAACATTCATTCTCCCACCACCAGTGGGCGGTGTATGTGTGGTTAGTTAGTCCCACCCAGTTCACAAGCTAACCCTGTAGGTTCACCCTTAACAATAATCAGAACTCTTATGGGACTACGAGTCCCAGAACAACATTACTGACCTACAGCACAGAATAGCTCTGCGACACATACTTTCCATTTAGCACCATACCAGGGACTGGTTTCCCATCCATCTCATGCCTCCATGCATAATTTGAGCAACTTATACAGCGCCCCCTAGGTGCCACTATAGTCATTATACCACATACCTTCCCCCTCTGTTCAAACTTGTTAGGTTGAACACCTGTTTCAACCTGAGGACCCCGAGACAGGTCACCCATGTCACCTTGCCCTACAAGTCGAGGGGACCGTCTCAGTCGATTTTGGGCATCCTGCAACATTACCTCTTGGTTAGGCCTCCCCCGCCCCCAGCGGTCAGAATGGCGGCCTTGTCTTTCCGTCTGTGTCACCCAACCCCTCCAGTACCGCCTCCTACGGTTGTTGCGGTCCTGAGTCCTTCGTCCAGTCAAGCTCACTGGTTCATCTGAGTCGGACTCTCTATCTCTTTGTCCACCACCGGGTCTCACACTTAGGTCACTCAGCCCTGAGCTAACAGAAGCGTCATCTCTACCCCTCATTGTTTCAGCTCTTCTACTGCCAGTCCCCAGAGAAGCCTCTTGTCTCTCTATATCTTGGGCTGGAAGCAGTTGCCATGTTTGTTTCAACTCCTGTAGCTGTTCCTTCATCTGCTTTCTTCTCCAGATCAGCTGTTCTACGTCTTGTAGGTATGTCACTCGATACTCCAGGAGCGTTCGGATGTTCTTCAGGCTCTCCACTGAGCCCACACCAATGAATGGAACCATGTCTTCTTCTCCAGCCACCTTGATCTCGCCATCAGCTGGAATCCTCACTCTCCTTACACCGGATCTATCCACCATCTCCTGCATCACTTTTCCAAGTCTTCCAATGACTCTCCCCTCCAGATTTCTGGGTACCGGAATTACCTCTTCTACCAAGCCCAGCCGATCTTGATCTTCCTTCGTCTGCTTCAGATGTCGAGCAGCTTTCATGTTACTCAACATAATCCTCTGTTTCGCGTGGAGACACTGCAGATGCATATCCTTCAGGACAGCCACCAGCTTCTCTGTGTCTTCCCCCTCTGCCAGGATCACCAACTGGTTCGTCTCTGGTGCCCAGTTCACACTATCAGCTTTTACCGCCTTTTTAAAGGCCTCATGCACCCCCTCACTGGCACAGGCTTCTCGCATGTCTGCAGGTACGTTTATCACACACCTAAAGAGTGAAACCTCACCCTCTTCCTGAGACTCATCTTCCTCATGACCCCTTGCCAAGAAGTACACTGGCACTTCCGCCTGGTTATCACTCGAGCACAACCGCTGTAAGTCTTCACCCACCAACTTCTCCTCCTGCAGAAGACCTCTTACTGCTTCTCCGAGCGCAATCACATATTCCCTTAAGGCCTTACTCCCACTTTGCCACATTGACAGGTGACCTCTGAGCTCAGAGACTTCCTTCTCCAGCTCATTCACTCTATGTTCGGCAGTTTGTCTCATGGCCTTTTCTTGTTCGATCTGCTCTTTAAGGGTCTTTAGTTCAGCAGACTTTTGTTTCTCACCAGACAACTTTTTAGCAATGTTCTGCTTTATGGCCGCAACCTCGGCCTCCAGGTGGCGCACCTGCTCCAACTGTATGGCGTTGGCGACTTCCGTATCCAACCCCTTCAACCTTTCTTGAGGCCCGGCCCGGTCATCCTTAGGCCCCTCTTGACTCTTTGTACCTTCAGAGAGCTCTACACTCTCCAGCTCTTCAGTGTCTATCTGTGTGATATCTTGTACTAACGCATCAGTCATAGGTTTTTCTTTATTACCATCCTCAGTACATACATTGTGTTCCGGCGCTTTGCGCCCTTTACGTCTCCGACGACGGGAGGATTTTCCCTCCTGGTGGGGGCCTTCCTTACTGTACTCCTTTTCTAACTTAGAGTCACAGTCACCCTCGGAGTCTGAGTCACCCCCATCCTGGCACCCGTCAAGAGACTTCAGGTCTGTCAGTTGGGTAGACGCACCCTTTCCACTTGTGTCACCGTCTGCTACGTCACCGAGTTGATCAGACCCGTCCACTTTGGAAGGTGTCACCGTACTAATACCCACCATCTCCCTCCTCCTGCAAGTCCTATAACTACGGGACACACCAAATTTGGGACTATAGCGACCTCCTGTTCCCTCATGTCCCAGCCTGTCCCCAAAGTTACCCCGGCCACGGGATACTCCTTAGTGTTCCCATGAATGCAGGTGACCCTGACCTTTCTACCGGGTATTTGAGACCCCTTAGGTGCAACTCTCACTAAAGTCACCGACTCCCCGGGTCGATCAGACCAACCATATCTTCATTATTTATCGGCAGGTCACACCCCCGTAGCCTTGCGCCAGGTGGATAGTTCATAAGACAAATTGGACACATATATTTTCCACGGGCAACAGTTCGGCTGCACCTCCAGGTACACCTCGACGTCATCTGATTTTTCCATTTTTGGAATCGCTGCACGCACCACTCTCCGGACATCCAGGCGTCCCTGGGCAGCTCCTGCTGTCTGCGGCACTGTAATGTGCTGCATCAGTAGAAATTTGGTTTCCTGTTGCTGTCGATTAAATATTTGCTGCTGCTCCATAGCCTGCTGCTGTATAGCCAGCTGCTGCTGCATAGCCTGCTGTTGCTGCTGCGTATCCAGCTGTCGCTGCTGCGCATCCAGCTGGTGCTGTCGCATGACCTCCACAAGCATTTCCACCGTGCTCTCCATCTCCGGACAGTTCTCCATCGGGTTACAGCCAGCTGCTTGTCACCTTCGTAACCCCACCGAGTTACCGCCAGACGTCTTCACCTGGTTATTTGTCATGCAGAAAAACATCCAATAAAACAGCCTGACCTCACTGCGTGTGCCTGCATTAACGCCGCCAATTTCTCCTGAGTACGCCGATACCCCATATGTGGAGGAAAAACACTGTCTGGGCGCACGGCAGGGCTTAGAAGGGAAGGAGCGCCGTTTGACTTTTTCAAACCAAAATTGGTGGGAATTGAGATTGGACACCATGTCGCGTTTCAAGAGCCCCTAATGTGCCTAAACAGTGGAAACCCCCCACATGTGACACCATTTTGGAAACTACACCCCTAAGGAACTTATCTAGATCTGTTGTGAACACTTTGAACCCCAAGTGTTTCACTAAAGTTTATAATGCCACAAAAATTATTTTTTAGTCCCCAATTTTTGATTTTTCCCAAGGAAATTGTACCCCAAAAGTTGTTGTCCAATTTGTCTTGAGTATGCTGATACTCCATGTGGGGGAGAAATATTGTTTGGACACACCGCAGGGCTCGGAAAGGAAGTAATGACGTTTTGGAATGCAGACTTTGATGGGTGTCATGTTCAGTTTGCAGAATCCCTGATGTGCCTAAGCAGTGGAAACCTCCCACAAGTGACCCCATTTTGGAAACTAGACCCCCTAAGGAACTTATCTAGATCTGTGGTGAGCACTTTGAACCTCCAAGTGCTTCACAAATTTGTAATGCCCAGGCATGAAAATAAAAAATCCTATTTTTTCCCACAAAAGTAATATTTAAGTCACCAATTTTTTATTTTCCCAAGGGTAACATGAGAAATTGGACCATAAAAGTTGTCCAATTTGTCCTGAGTATACTGATACCCCATATGTGGGGGGTAACCACTGTTTGGGCGCACGGCAGAGCTCGGAAGTGAAGGAGCGCCATTTGACTTTTTCAAACCAAAATTGGCTGGAATCGAGATTGGACGCCATGTCGCATTTGGATAGCACCTGATGTGCCTAAACAGTGGGAATCCCTCACAAGTGACCCCATTTTAGAAACTAAACCCCCTAAGGAACTTATCTATATCTGTGATGAGCACTTTGAACCCCCAAGTGCTTCACACAAGTTTATAACGTAGAGCCGTAATATTAAAAAATCATATTTTTTCCACAAAAATGATCTTTTCACCCCAATTTTTTATTTTCCCAAGGGTAACAAGACCTCAAAAGTTATTGTGCAATTTGTCTTAAGTACGCTGATACCCAATATGTGGGGGTAAACCACTGTTTGGGTGCATGGCAGAGCTCGGAAGGGAAGGAGCGCAGTTTGACTTTTTCAACGCAGAATTGGCTGTATGCCACGTCGCATTTGGAGAGCCCCTGATGTGCCTAAACAGTGGAAACCCCCCCAAGTGACACCATTTGGAAACTAGACCCCTTAAGGAACTTATCTAGATCTGTTGGGAGCACGTTCAACCCCCAAATGTTTCACTAAAGTTTATAATGCCTGGGTGTGAAAACAAAAAAGAAAAAATTCCACAAAAAATGATTTTTTAGTCCCCAATTTTCCAATTTTTGATTTTTCACAAGGAAATTGGACCCTAAAAGTTGTTGTCCAATTTGTCCTGAGTACGCTGATACTCCATATGTGGGGGGGAAATACTGTTTGTGCGCACGGCAGGGCTCGGAAAGGAAGTAAAGACATTTTGGAATGCAGACTTTGATGGGTGTCATGTTCAGTTTGCAGAGTCCCTGATGTGCCTAAACAGTGGAAACCCCCACAAGTGACCCCATTTTTGAAACTAGACCCCAAAGTAACTTATCTAGATGTGTGGTGAGCGCTTTGAACCCCCAAGTGCTTCACAGAAGTTTATAACGCCCGGCGTGAAAATAAAAAAATCATATTTTTTCCACAAACATGATATTTTAGTCCCCAATTTTTTATGTTCCCAGATGTGTGGTGAGAACTTTGAACCCCCAAGTGCTTCACAGAAGTTTATAACGTAGAGCCATAAAAATAATAAATCATATTTTTTTCTACAAAAACAATATTTTTGCCCCCAATTTTTTATTTTCCCAAGGGTAACAGAAGAAATTGGACCCCAAGAATTATTGTACAATTTGTCCTGAGTATGCTGATACCCCATACGTGGGGGTAAACTACTGTTTGGGCGCATGGCAGAGCTCAGAAGGGAAGGAGCACCATTTGACTTTTTCAACGCCGAATTGGCTGGAATTGAGATCAGACGCCATGTCACATTTGGAAAGCCCCTGATGTGCCTAAACAGTGGAAACCCCGCCAATTCTAACTCCAACCCTAACCCCAACACACCCCTAACACTAATCCCAACCCTAACCATAACCCTAACCACAAACCTAACCCTAACACACCCCTAACCCTAATCCCAACCCTAACCCTTACTTTAGCCCAACCCTAACCCTAACTTTAGCCCCAACCCTAACCCTAATGGGAAAATGGAAATAAATACATTTTTTTAATTTTATTATTTTTCCCTAACTAAGGGGGTGATAAAGGGGGGTTTGATTTACTATTTATAGCGGGTTTTTATCATTGGCAGCTGTCACACGCTAAAAGACGCTTTTTATTGCAAAAAGTAGTTTTTGCATCATCACATTTTGAGAGCTATAATTTTTCTATATTTTGGCCCACAGAGTCATGTGAGGTCTTATTTTTTGCGGGACGAGGTGACGTTTTTATTGGTACCATTTTTGGGCACATGACATTTTTTGATCGCTTTTTATTACGATTTTTGGGAGGGAGAATGAACAAAAACCAGCAACTCATGAGTTTCTTTTGGGGGAGGGGCGTTTATAGCGTTCCGCGTGTGGTAAAATTGATAATGCAGTTTTATTCTTCGGGTTAGTACGATTACTGTGATACCTCATTTATATCATTTTTTTTGTTTTGATGCTTTTATACAATTAAAACGATTATATATAAAAAATTATTTTTTTTGCATCGCTTTATTCTGCGAGCTATAACTTTTTTATTGTTTCGCTGATGATGCTGTTTGGCAGCTCGTTTTTTGCGGGACAAGATGACGTTTTCAGCGGTACCATGTTTGTTTATATCCGTCTTTTTGATCATGTGTTATTCCACTTTTTGTTCGGCGGTATGATGATAAAGCATTGTTTTTTAGACTTGTATTTTTTTAAGGGGTTCACTAAAGGGGTTAACTAGTGGGACAGTTTTATAGTACGGGTCGTTACGGATGCGGCGATACCAAATATGTGTACTTTTATTGTTGTTGTTTTTTTTTTACATTAAAGAAGTGAATTTATTGGGGAATATTTTTTTTTTTTCCATTATTTAGGATTTTTTTTTTTTTACAAATGTTTATTTTTATTTTTTGTACATTTTTACTTTGTCCCAGGGTGGGACATCACTGTGTAGGGTCAGTTTGCTGGTGTGACAGTGTGCACAGCACTCTGTCACACCAGCGATCGCTCTGGCACTACTGCAGGCTTCTCAGTGCCTGCTCTCAGCAGGCACTGAGGAGGCCGCCTCCCGTAGGACTCGGCGGCCATCTATACCCTATATATGGGAGAAAACTACTGCATGGGAACACGTCGGGGCTCGGAAGTGAAATAGTGACGTTTTGCATTGCAGACTTTGATGGAATGGTCTGCGGGTGTCATGTTGCGTTTGGAGAGCCCCTGATGTGCCTAAACAGTGGAAACCCCCCACAAGTGACCCCATTTTGGAAACTAGACCCCCTAAGGAACTTATCTAGATGTGTGGTGAGCACTTTGAACCCCCAAGTGCTTCACAGAAGTTTATAACGCCTGGGAGTGAAAATAAAAAATCATATTTTTTTCACAAACCTTATCGTTTAGTCCCCAATTTTTTATTTTCCCAAGGGTAACAGGAGAAATTAGACCACAAAAGTTGTTATCTAATTTGTCCTGAGTACACTGATACCCAATATGTGGGGGGGACCACTGTTTGGGCACACGGCAGGGCTTGGAAGGGAAGGAGCGCCGTCTGACTTTTTCAAACCAATATTGGCTGGAATTGAGATTGGACGCCATGTCGCGTTTGGAGAGCACTTGATGCCCCTAAACAGTGGAAACCCCCCACAAATGACACCATTTTGGAAACTAGACCCCTTAAGGAACTTATCTAGATGTGTGGTGAGCACTTTCAACCCCAAGTGCTTCACAGAAATTTATAAACGCAAAGCCGTGAAATTAAAAAATAATTTTTTTCCTCAAAAATGATTTTTTTAGCCAGCTATTTTTTATTTTCCCAAGGGTAACAGGAGAAATTAGAATCCCAAGATTGGTGTGCAATTTGTCCTGAGTACGCTGATATGTTGGGGTAAACCACTGTTTGGGCGCACGGCAGGGCTCGGAAGGGAGGGAGCGCCATTTGACTTTTTGAACGCCACGTCGTGTTTGGAGACCCCCTGTTGTGTCTAAATAGTGGAAACCCCTCAATTCTAGCTCCAACCCTAACCCAACACACCCCTAACCCTAATCCCAACCCTAATTCTAACCCCAACCCTAATTGTAACCCTAACCCTAATTGTAACCCTAACCCTAATTCCAACCCTATCCCTAATTATAACCCTAACTCTAAGGCTAGGTTCATATTGCGTTTCACCAGCCCGTTCAACACATAGTGTTGACGGGCTGGTAACGATATAGCATAACGCGGTCGCGTTATGCTATACCCGCTAGCGCAGAGGAATCAGCAGATGATTCTTCTGCGCTAGCTTTAACGGAGGCCAGACGCTGAAGGCCGCGTCCGAGGCTCCGTCACTGAATAACGGTAAATCGCGAACGCATGTCGCTTTACGGCATGCGTCGCGATGCGCCCTCAAATGGGGTGAATGGCAGCGTTAACGGACTGCGTTACACCGTTATACCGCAGTGTAACGCAGTCCGTCTAACGGACTGCCATAACGCAGTATGTACCCAGCCTAACGCTAAACCCTAATTCCAACCCTAACCATAATGGAAAAATGAAAATAAATAAAATTTCTTTATTTTATTATATGTCTCTAACTAAGGGGGTGATAAAGGGGGGGTTTATGTACTGTTTTTTTATTTTGATCACTGTGATAGTTTATCACAGTGATTAAAATGTACTTTTCCTGAATGAATGAATCTGCCGACAGGCAGATTCAGTGGGCGCACTGCGCATGCGCCCGCCATTTTTATTTACAGGATGAAGAGGTCGGAGGACAGGGGCAGCTGCCAGAGGACAGGGGGACATGAGGAACACCTGGAGGTCCCGGGGGGAGGGCTCGGGGGTCCCAGGGACCCTATTTCTATTTATTCCTATTTTTATGTGCGCTCACATCAGAGGGGAGAGAAATTACAGGCAGGATCGCCGTTATATGGCGATCTCAAAAGTGTGGGGACTGCGGGGGACCCTTATTATGTTCTCTGGGGTCTCGGCTACCACAGGTAGCCGAGACCTAAGAGAAAATCGCCCCAATCCCCCCGGCACCTTGCGGCGGGCGCATTACGCATGCGCCAGCCATTTTCTCGCCATTGGAGCATGGCGGCGGCACCAGGGGACACAGGAGGGCCCTAAGACCACCAGGGGCCACAAAGGGGGGATCAGAGACCCTATTTCTCTCTCCTCTGATGTCCAATCACATCAGAGGAGAAATTAAATGGCACATCAGATTTTTTTGTTGCGATCGCCGTTGTAGGGTTAATAACGGCGATCGCAACACCGGGGTCGGTAAAAACCGACCTGATTCATGTTCTCTGGGGTCTCGGCTACCGGGGAAAATCTGACTGTGGGGGGCGCTATACACTTTTTCCACAGCGGCGTTAATTAACGGCTCTGTGGTTTAAGTACCCTTAATAACCGCCGTTCAAAGGCGTATCGGCGGTCGTTAAGAAGTTAATGACCAGGCCAATTTTTACGATTCTGACCACTGTCACTTTATGTGCTTATAACACTGGAAAGCTTCAACGGATCTTGGCGATTCTGAGATTGTTTTCTTGAGACATATTGTACTTCATGTTAGTGGTAAAATTTCTTCGATATAACTTGCGTTTATTTCTGAAAAATGGAAATATGGCGACAATTTAGAAAATTTTCCAATTTTCAAAATTTTAATTTTTATTCCCTTAAATCAGAGAGATATGTCACAAAAATAGTTAATAAATAACATTTCCCACATGTCTACTTTAAATCAGCACAATTTTGGAACCAAAATTTTTTTTTGTTAGGAAGTTATAAGTGTTAAAAATTGACCATCGATTTCTCATTTTTCCAACAAAATTTACAAAACCTTTTTTTAGGGACCACCTCACATTTGAAGTCACTTTGAGGGGTCAATATGACAGAAAATACCCAAAAGTGATACCATTCTAAAAACTGCACCCCTCAAGGTGTTCAAAACCACAATCAAGAAGTTTATTAACCCTTTAGGTACTTCACAAGAATTGAAGCTATGTGGAAGGAAAAAATGAACATTTAACTTTTTTCCCCCAAAATTTTTCTTTCGACACAATTTTTTTTATTTTGTCAAGGGTATCAGGAGAAAATGAACCACAATATTTGTTGTACAATTTCTCCTATGTACACCGATACCCCACGTGTGGAGGAAGACCAGTCTTTAGGCGCACCGCAGTGCTCAGAAGGGAAGGAGCATCATTTGAGATTTTGAATGTCAAATTGGCTGGAATCAAGAGGGGATGCCAGGACGCGTTTGGAGAGCCCCTGATGTATCTAAACAGTGGAAACCCCCCATAAGTGACCCGTTTTGGAAACTAGACCCCCCCAAGGAACTTATTTAAATGTGTGGTGAGCACTTTGCACCCCCAAGGGCTTCACAGGTTATAACGTAGAGCAGTAAAATTAAAAAATCATATTTTTTTCCACAAAAATGATCTTTTCACCCCAATTTTTATTTTCCAAAGGATAACAGGACCCCAAAAGTTATTGTGCATTTTGTCCTGAGTACGCTGATACCCCATATGTGGGGATAAACCACTATTTTGGTGCATGGCAGAGCTCGGAAGGGAAGCAGTGCCATTTGACTTTTTTTGGCTGGAATTGAGATTGGACGCCTTGTCGCATTTGGAGAGTCCCTGATGTGCCTAAACAGTGAAAAAACCCCAAGTGACCCCATTTTGGAAACTAGACCCCCCAAGGAACTTATTTAAATGTGTGGTGAGCACTTTGAACCCCAAAGGGCTTCACAGATGGTTATAACGTAGAGCTGTAAAATTAAAAAATTATATTTTTTCCACAAAAATGATCTTTTCACCCCCAATTTTTATTTTCCAGAGGGTAACAGGGCCCAAAAGTTATTGTGCAATTTGTCCTGAGTACGCTGATACCCCATATGTGGGGGTAAACCACTATTTGGGCGCATGGCAGAGCTCGGAAGGGAAGCAGCGCCATTTGACTTTTTTGGCTGGAATTGAGATTGGACCCCATGTCGCATTTGGAGAGTACCTGATGTGCCTAAACAGTGGAAACCCCCCAGAAGTAACCCCATTTTGGAAACTAGACCCCCAAAGGAATTTATCTAGATGTGTGGTGAGCACTTTGAACCCCCAAGGGCTTCACAGAAGGTTATAACGTAGAGCCGTAAAATAAAAAAATATTTTTTCCACAAAAAAGATCTTTTCACCCCCAATTTTTATTTTCCAAAGGGTAACAGGACCCCAAAAGTTATTGTGCAATTTGTCCTGAGTACGCTGATACCCCATATGTGGGGGTAAACCACTATTTGGGTGCATGGCAGAGCTCGGAAGGGATGGAGCGCTGTTTTGGAATGCAGACTTTGATGGAATGTTCTGCGGGTGTCATGTTGCGTTTGCAGAGTCGCTGATGTGCCTAAACAGTAGAAACCCCCACAAGTGACCCCATTTTGGAAACTAGACCCCCCAAGGAACTTATCTAGATGTGTGGTGAGCACTTTGAACCCCAAGTGCTTCACAGAAGTTTATAACGTAGAGCCGTGAAAATAAAAAAATAATTTTTTTCCACAAAAATGATCTTTTTGCCCCAATTTTTATAAGGGTAATAGGAGAAATAGGATCCAAAAAGTTGTTGTGCAATTTGTCCTGAGTACGCAGATACCCCATATGTGGGGGTAAACCACTGTGATCGCCTTACTGCGATCTTTGGGAGGCAGATTGAACAAATCCACAAAAGGCGAAGAACTGTTTTTCTTTTTTACGCCGTTCCTTGTGCGGTATTAGTGATTAGGCGACTTTATTTTTCGGATCGGAGCGATTACAGCGATACCAGATTTACATCCTTTTTTCATGTTTAGCTTCTGTCACACACTAAAAGACGCTTTTTTTTTTGGAAGATTTTTTGTAAGAAATTTTTGCATCGCCGTATTTTGAGAGCTATAATTTTTCCATGTTTCGGCCGACAGAGTCATGTGCGGGCTTATTTTTTGCGGGACTAGCGGACATTTTTATTGGTACCATATTCGGGCATATAATGTTTTGTGTTCGCTTCCTATTCTGATTTTTGTGGAAGCAGAATGAACAAAAACCAGCAATTCAGGAATTGTTTTTTTTTTCCTCCGTTCCGTGTGTGGTAAAATTGATAAGGCAGCTTTATTCTTTGGGTCACTACGATTACAGCGATACCTCATTTATATCTTTTTTTTATGTTCTGGCGTTTTTTACACAAAAACTTTTATGGAAAATATAATTATTTTTGCATCGCTTTATTCTGCGAGCTATAACTTTTTTATTTTTTCGCTGATGATGTTGTATGGCTGCTTGTTTTTTGCGGGACAAGATGGCGTTTTCAGTGGTACCATGTTTATTTATATCCATTGTTTTGATCGCGTATTATTGCACTTTTTCCAAGCGGTATCATCATATAGTATAATTTACTACTTTTTTTTTCCGCTTTCACTGAAGGGGTTAACTAGGTGTGATGACATCTACTACATTGAGCAGCCTGTGTATAGCTGCGCTTTCCTTCCCCAGCCTGCACACAGGCTTAGTGTAATCTGAGCTGCCAGCGCTGGAGTTTTCCCTCCTCACCGCAGGGGGTCTCCATTGTCTGCCCATGTGCTTTTCCTCCCATAGCAGCCATTATGAGAATTCATTCTTTTTGGTTATAACACGGTGGGAGCTTTCGTCAGAAACACGAAAGTTACTGTTTTGAAACATGCGCCCGACAGGCATCGTTCCCGTGGTATTGGTGAACCCGTAACTCCAACAGAACCTGAGAAATGGAATTCTCGGATGCCCCATGAACTATCTCACCCAAGTTTGGGCTCATTTGAACCGTCATTTTAAAAAGTAAGATCATTGATAGGTCTGCCATTCTTCTGCGAGGTTCTCAGGATGAAGTATGCTCCTGATAATCTTCCAGAACTAAAACTAGAACTTCTATCCCTGGGAGGTGGCCAGAAAAATCATCCACTTTTGTGAGGTCAGCAGCCCACAGGTATAAGTCTTGCGGTGAGCCCCCCCTTGGTCATTCCTTGCTTTGACGACTTGACTAAGAGATCTGCAAATGAACTATGATGTGTGGCTCCTTCCCCCCAGCCTGTCCTGCCTGTAAATGATATAAGTACCATGTAAGTCTTTCACTTTTAATCCCGTTTATTTTTAACTGTATTGTACATAACGATATTGCCTCAGCTTGTTACCGTTTCTTTTAACTATAAGCACTGCCTGCATTTTAAGGAATAAACCTATAAATTTATTAGTTTGATTCTCCTGCTCTATAAACGAATTTGCACGTGCCTGAAGTACTACGCTACTGTTTTGGGGTTGCTACGGAACCTCTTGATAAATTATTCATTAAGTAAATCGTAGCTGGTGGCAGCTAAAAGGAAGGGGTGTAAAGTGTTAACCTATTGGGTGGCGTTGGCAGTGACGGAGCGGGTTTTATAAGTGTATTGCCTGGCTGCGGCCCGGAGTAATTATAATTCCCTCACTGCAGCGTGCCCAATAGCCAGCACACATCCAAGTGACCCGTCTGGCGACTAATTATCCTAGGTGCAGTTCCCTGACTGACCTGAGGGTAAGGGGGCGCCAGAGAGCTGCAAGTTCCTAAGTGGAAGTGGGATAATTACAAATCCCTGCAGTTTACGGGGTCGGACGGCAGCAGCCGTCGTGTGTGTGCGCGTTTTCGTCACATTTGCGGCACGGAGGGATCACAAGCCGTGATACCCCGGGCTACCGAGTGGCGGACCGTGTGCATGTTCATCACATTTGGTGGCAGAGCGGTGGGATTATAGAGCATTAGTGATCTGGTCTGAGCAATCATTCCTCTCACTAAAAAACTTGCACGGTTCTTTAGGGACCCTGCAACTAAAGTTTTGGAGAACAGACTCAGTGTTTATTAGTCCTGAGACAATTGTGTGTACTTTCGGTTACCCCTCCCTTCTCTTTGTTTTTTCTATCCTATCTTTTATTTGGCAAACATGGCTACCATAGGAGCAAGTTGGTACGGACAGCAGAGCAAGGACACTCTTGTGGGAATCTGCAAGTACCACGGCCTTGTCCACACGAACCGAACCAAAGGCCAACTGGTCCAGGCCCTGAAGGAGCTGGACGAGCATCGGAGCGTGTCGGGCGCAGGAGCCGGCCCAAGCCAAGGTGGTGTCGCAGGAACAGAGGCCCAACCCCTGACTGCTTACACCCAGGGCGGGATGGACCCTTACTTGCAGGCGGCCCTGGCGGGACTCTCCGCTGACGACCAGGAAGAACGCCTGAAGCTGATCCAGCAAGCTCTAGAGAGAGCCGACCAGCGAGAGGCCAAACAGCGAGAGGCTGAGATAGCCGAGCGCCAAGCCCAGCGAGAGGCCGAGAGAGCCCAGCGAGAGGCCGAGAGAGCCGAGTGGGAGGCTGAGAGAGCCGAGCGGGAAGCTCAGAGAGCCCATGAACTGGAGCTGCTCAGACAAGAGGCAATGCCCTCCACAGCCCGGAGCGGTACACCCAGCAGCTCTCAGAGTCCGAAGCCCCGGCCGGAGCACTTTCCCGTGATGGAAAAGGACGGAGACTTGGACACTTTTCTGCGGGCCTTTGAGAAAGTCTGCAGACAGTACCAGCTGCCTGACAACCAATGGGCCAGGTACTTGACCCCCGGGCTAAAGGGCAAAGCTTTGGAGGCGTTCGCTTCCCTCACATCAGATCAAGATGGTGACTATGAGGCCATCAAGCAGGCCCTGATCGCCAAGTACCAGCTAACCCCTGAGGTATACCGAAAGAAGTTCCGGAACCTCCAACGTGGCCCACATGACAGCTATAGCAATGTGGTGCAAGGACTCAGGACCCACTTTGACCAGTGGATCCATGGACTGTCAGTTGACACCTTTGAGGAGCTGAGGGACCTGATGATCAAAGACCAGTTTCTGCATCTGTGCCCAGCTGAGGTCCAACAGTTCATCCTGGACCGAGAACCGGAGGACGCGGTCATAACAGCACGGATCGCCGACAGCTATGAGGCCAACCGGAAACCCGAGGTGCGGAAGCCTGTCACCGCCCGCTGGGGAGGGGGTAAGCCTGCAACCAACCCCAGTGCCCCTGCCGGCCGTCCCTCTGGAGGCACTATCCCCTTTGCCAGCGCCAGGCCTACATCAGACCCCCGCCAGTGTTTCTCCTGTAAACGGACAGGACACATCAGCGCCACCTGTCCGGAGAGGCAGAAGAACCCCCAGCCAAGGCCTCCGGGCCCAACGCCTCTGTTCTTTTGGTGGGTGGTGTGGTGGGGAGGGTTGATGACAACGTGCAGCCCGTCCGCGTGGGGGCTCGTCTTGCTACAGGCCTCAAGGACACCGGGGCTGAACGAACCCTCATCCGACCCGAACTGGCGGCCCCTGAAGAGTTGATTCCGGGGAAAACCTTAACTGTCACCGGGATTGGGGGGCGTCCACTACCCTTGCCGATAGCCCGAGTTTTCATTGACTGGGGTGCCGGGAGTGGGGTGAAGGAAGTGGGGGTGTCCGAAAACCTGCCACTGATGTTTTATTGGGGACTGATCTGGGGAGGATGGTGGCGTACTATGTCCCTGACACCCCTCCCCAATCTGCTAATAAGGTTAACGTTAACCCTGATGTTGATGATGATGGGAAACTGAATGTGTTACCTGCCAATGCTTTGCGAAGTGATTATGCAATCGATAACCTTTCTTTCCTAGGAATGATGCTGATAGTGATGTATCTGTGCCATCTGAACCTGTTAACCCTTTCTCTGAAGTGGTAGGTGTGTCCACAGGTACAGGAGCGTTCAGCCACGTCGCTCTGCGGAGTGAGACGGCTGAGGAACCCCTAGCAGGAGCAAGCGACAGTGCTCAAGGAAATGGGGAGGTGCATGGGAACCGTGAGGAAGGTGACGCCATGACACTGACCAGTGCCACCGAGGAAGGTAACTGGCCCATAAGTAGCACTGCTCCTGAAGTGTTGGGGGTGGATGGGGAGGTAGAGCCCATAGCAGCGCAGGCTGATGGGTCTGTAGAAATCCCCAGGGAGACTGCATATGTAGCTGTTGTCACCCGCAGTCAGAGTGCCCGGATCGCAGGTAGCGCCCTGCCATCTGGACCCTCCTCCGCTACAGGAGAGACTGAACCAGAGGTGGACCCAGAGCCGGTCCCAGAGGGTCCCAGTGAGGAAGGAACCCTGAAGTCACTTCTGGCTGCCTCCAGCCAGGAGTTCCAGGCCGCTCTGCACTCAGATGCGAGCCTGGAGAACTTGAGGCACCTCGCCGAGACGCCCACCTCCGTGACTGATAAGGAGAGGGTGTTCTGGGAACGAGGAAGGTTGTACCGGGAGACAGTACCCGGAGATTCCCAAAAGGAGTGGTTGAGGGAAAAACAGCTGGTCGTCCCGCACCAGTTCCGAGGTGAGTTGTTGAGGATTGCCCATGAGATTCCACTCGCTGGACACTTGGGGATCAGCAAAACTAAGGCACGGCTGTCTCAACACTTCTATTGGCCCAAGATGGGGACAGATGTGACTAACTACTGCCGCTCCTATATCACCTGTCAAAGAGTGGGGAAGGCGGGGCCTGCTCTTAAGGCTCCCCTGATCCCGTTGCCAGTGATAGAGGAGCCTTTCCAGAGGATCGCGGTGGACATTGTGGGCCCGCTGGCCGTCCCCAGCAGCTCTGGAAAGCAATACATCCTTACTGTGGTAGACTACGCTACCCGGTACCCGGAGGCAGTAGCTCTGTCCTCAACTAGGGAAGATAAGGTGACGGATGCACTGGTGACCATCTTTTCACGGGTAGGATTTCCCAGGGAGATGCTTACCGATCAAGGGACCCAATTTATGTCTCGCCTAATGAAGGCTCTCTGCAGCAAAATGCAGGTGACGCGTATGGTATCGAGTGCGTATCACCCACAGACCAATGGTTTGTGTGAGCGCTTTAACGGTACCCTCAAACAGATGCTCCGCATGCTGGTTGAGACCCAGGGACGCGATTGGGAGAGGTACCTCCACACCTGCTATTTGCCTACAGAGAAGTCCCGCAGGCCTCGACGGGGTTCTCCCCCTTCGAGCTCCTGTATGGCAGGCGAGTCCGGGGACCCCTTGGGTTGATAAGAGAATCCTGGGAAGATGAGCCAAACCCCACAGAAGTGTCCATCGTGGATTATGTCATGCGCTTCCGCGACAAGATGCAGACCTTGACGCAGTTGGTGCATGACAACATGACGCAGGCTCAGGCTGACCAGAAGCACTGGTACGACCAGAACGCCCGGGAGCGGACCTACCAGGTGGGTCAAAAGGTGTGGGTGCTGGTACCCGTACCAAAGGATAAGCTTCAGGCAGCCTGGAAAGGCCCGTACGTCGTGCACCAACGGCTCAACCCAGTCACCTACGTGGTCACGCTTGATCACACTGGGGGTAGGCGCAAGGCCTTTCACGTCAACATGATGAAGGCCCATCACGAACATGAAGCCTGCGTCCTACCGGTCTGCAACCTGCCCGAGGACGGGGAGGAGGATCCCCTCCTGGACATGCTGGCCCAAGCCAAGGCCAATGGGTCCATTGAGGACATGGAGGTAAATGCCTCGCTAACCGTCTCCCAGCGGTTGCAGTTGCTGACCACTCTGGAACCCTTCTGGGCCGAGTTCACTAACCGACCCGGAAGGACCAAGTTGGCAGTCCACGAGGTGGACACCGGGAATCACGCCCCGTTACGGCGGACACCTTATCGGATCTCTGAGGAAGTGCAGCAGATTATGCGCCAGGAGATTCATGAGATGTTGCAGCTGGGGGTGATCCGACCGTCCAAAAGCGCGTGGGCCTCACCTGTAGTTCTCGTGCCAAAAAAGGATCGGACCACCCGGTTCTGCGTGGACTACAGGGGGCTCAACGCCATCACTACTTCTGATGCGCACCCAATGCCGCGCATCGAGGATCTGCTGGAGCGGTTGGCGAATGCCAAGTACATATCCATCATGGATTTAAGCCGGGGATACTGGCAGATTCCCCTGAGCCCTGCGGCGCAGGAGAAATCCGCCTTTATCACCCCTTTTGGACTGTACGAGTCCACGGTCATGCCTTTCGTCATGAAGAATGCCCCTGCCACTTTTCAGCGGATGGTCAACCACCTGCTTCAGGGACTGGAGGAGTACGCTGTGGCGTACCTGGACGATATTGCCGTCTTCAGTTCCACCTGGGAGGAACACCTTCAGCATCTCCAGGAGGTGCTCAAGCGTATTCGCCAGGCAGGTCTGACCATCAAGCCGGGAAAATGCCAGATGGGCATGAGGGAGGTCCACTACCTGGGGCACCGGGTAGGGGGGGTTCCATGAGTCCAGAGCCCGAGAAAGTGGACGCAATCGTGTCCTGGCCCACCCCCAGGACCAAAAAGCAGGTGAAGTCCTTCCTGGGCACTGCAGGGTACTATAGGCGTTTTGTACCGAACTATAGCGCCATTGCAAAACCCTTGACGGACCTCACCAAGGGCGGTCTACCCCAAACAGTCAGCTGGACAGATGGCTGTGAGGCGGCATTCCGAGCTTTGAAAACAGCCCTGTGCAGCTCTCCAGTGTTGAAAGCCGTCGACAGCAGTCGGCCATTCCTGGTACAGACTGACGCCAGCGAATTTGGCCTCGGTGCTGTACTCAGCCAGGTTGATTCGGGGAACCAGGAGCACCCGTGTTGCACCTGAGCCGGAAACTTCTGCCGAGGGAAGTGGCATACTCCACCATCGAGAAGGAGTGCCTGGCCATGGTCTGGGCACTGCAACGTTTGCAGCCCTACCTGTACGGGCGCACCTTCAAGGTGGTCACCGACCACAACCCTCTGAGCTGGCTGCACAGTGTCCGGAACCAATGGTAGGTTGCTACGCTGGAGCCTTGCCCTACAGCAGTATGATTTTGCCGTACAACACAAGAAAGGCAGCGATCATGGGAATGCTGATGGGTTGTCACGACGTGGCGAACCCGCTGAGGTGCGCATGGCGGATTACCGACAGGTCATGCCTCCGTAGCGCCCTCTAAGGGGGGGAGGTGTGATGACATCTACTACATTGAGCAGCCTGTGTATAGCTGCGCTTTCCTTCCCCCAGCCTGCACACAGGCTTAGTGTAATCTGAGCTGCCAGCGCTGGAGTTTTCCCTCCTCACCGCAGGGGGTCTCCATTGTCTGCCCATGTGCTTTTCCTCCCATAGCAGTCATTATGAGAATTCATTCTTTTTGGTTATAACACGGTGGGAGCTTTCGTCAGAAACACGAAAGTTACTGTTTTGAAACATGCGCCCGACAGGCATCGTTCCCGTGGTACTGGTGAACCCGTAACTCCAACAGAACCCGAGAAATGGAATTCTCGGATGCCCCATGAACTATCTCACCCAAGTTTGGGCTCATTTGAACCGTCATTTTAAAGTAAGATCATTGATAGGTCTGCCATTCTTCTGCGAGGTTCTCAGGATGAAGTATGCTCCTGATAATCTTCCAGAACTAAAACTAGAACTTCTATCCCTGGGAGGTGGCCAGAAAAACCATCCCCTTTTGTGAGGTCAGCAGCCCACAGGTATAAGTCTTGCGGTGAGCCCCCCCTTGGTCATTCCTTGCTGTGACGACTTGACTAAGAGATCTGCAAATGAACTATGATGTGTGGCTCCTTCCCCCCAGCCTGTCCTGCCTGTAAATGATATAAGTACCATGTAAGTTTTTCACTTTTAATCCCGTTTATTTTTAACTGTATTGTACATAACGATATTGCCTCAGCTTGTTACCGTTTCTTTTAACTATAAGCACTGCCTGCATTTTAAGGAATAAACCTATAAATTTATTAGTTTGATTCTCCTGCTCTATAAACGAATTTGCACGTGCCTGAAGTACTACTCTACTGTTTTGGGGTTGCTACGGACCCTCTTGATAAATTGTTCATTAAGTAAATCATAGCTGGTGGCAGCTAAAAGGAAGGGGTGTAAAGTGTTAACCTATTGGGTGGCGTTGGCAGTGACGGAGCGGGTTTTATAAGTGTATTGCCTGGCTGCGGCCCGGAGTAATTATAATTCCCTCACTGCAGCGTGCCAATAGCCAGCACACATCCAAGTGACCCGACTAATTATCCTAGGTGCAGTTCCCTGACTGACCTGAGGGTAAGGGGAGCGCCAGAGAGCTGCAAGTTCCTAAGTGGAAGTGGGATAATTACAAATCCCTGCAGTTTACGGGGTCGGACGGCAGCAGCCGTCGTGTGTGTGCGCGTTTTCGTCACATTTGCGGCACGGAGGGATCACAAGCCGTGATACCCCGGGCTACCGTGTGGCGGACCGTGTGCACGTTCATCACACTAGGGTTACGCTTTTATAGATGGGATTTTTACGGACGCGGCGATTCCAAACATGTGTATTTTTTTTTTTTTACATAAAAATGTGTATTTTTTAGGGGAATTTTTTTAAATCATATTTTAATATTTTTTTTTTTTACAATTTTTTTTAAAAATGTTTTTTTTTACCTAGTCCCTTTATGGGACTTTCACTTTTGTTGCAGGTATAATGCATTGCAATGCTCTAGCATTGCAATGTATTATACCTATGCAGAAAGCTGTTGAGACCATGTTGTGAGCATGGTCTCAGAGGCTTTTCGTAGCTGGATTACCCAGAGGTTGTCATGACAACCCCGGGTCATCAAGGCAGAGATCGGGCCCTGCGATTACATCGCGGGGATGCCGATCTGAGGCAGAGGGAGCTCCCGACCCTCTGCATCCCCCCTGAACGCTGCGATCGAGCAGTCAGGGGGTTAACAGCCAGGGCGGCGCGGACCCCACTCCTGGCTGTCAGTGCAGGAAGCTCGGCCACTGCCGCACTGAGCTCCTGCACTGATCGGGCAGGAGATGCTGAAATTTCAGCATCTCCTGCACTGATCGGGCAGGAGATGCTGAAATTTCAGCATCTCCTGCATGATCGCTGCTGTATTTGATTGTCAGATTGACTAACCAATCACAGCGCTGTGGGTGCGGGGACCGACTGCAAGGGTCCCCGCACCTCTTGCCGTGCCTGTCAGCTGTCATAGACAGCTGTCGGCAGTGAACGGTAGTTCAAAGGCATGACGTGCACAGTCCGTCCTGGTGCCGGAACTGACATCCTGCCATGACGGACTGTGCAAGTCCATGGACATTAAGGGGTTTTAAAGCAACATTACTATTGCTTAAAATCTACACGGCTATACACACAAAACTGCAGATGTTAAACATCCGCCCTCCTACGCCTATTGGTGGTATTTTTACTTAGTTTTCTTTTAAATAATTGTATTTGCTGATTAAAGGTCTTTCTGTAGTTCTCCACAGGCGGTCCTTGGCTCTTGGACAACTCATCTGATACGGTAATTCTTTTCACTCTTCTAACTGAAATCTTGCGGGGAGCACCTGGTCGTGGCCGGTTTATGGCGAAATGATGTTCTTTCCACTTCAGGATTGTGGTGCCAACAGTGCTGACTGGAATCTTCAGTAGATTAGAAATTCTTCTGTAACCAATGCCATCAGTATGTTTTGCAACAATAAAGTTGTGAAGGTCTTGAGGCAGCTCACTGGTTTTACCCATCATGAGATGTCAATTCAATCAATAAGTCCTAGAAATGTCTAGTGCAACCTCAAAATATAGTATAGACAAAAAAATCCCAAAATCTTAGAGGGATAAAGAGGCATGAACAAAGAAAATTAAAATTCCAAATATTTTATTAGGTAACATAGTTAAAAAATCTTTTTTAGACACAATTTTCAAACATAAGGGTATTTCATTAAAAACGTAGGTGAAGGGCAAAAAAAAGGGATGTATAAAGGACTTTATCAGCACTCAAAAATCTTCTAGGGGATATAACCCTGAACTATACAAATATATATTCATTTACTAAAAATAATAGGGTCAGAAAAGTGCAAAGTGCAATGTGCTAAAATAAATAAATGAATAAATAAATGAGACCTTTTTGATGATGGGTACATCTGTCTATTAAATTTCCATGACCACGAGTAAACAAATGAAATCTAGTGAGATATGCTGGAAAGTGCTATTTGCAAAAAGTGCCAAAGCTCCTTAAGTTAATACCTACTAACAATAATCAAAACCATGTGGCCTAGTCAGAATATATATATATATATATATATATATATAGACACTGCAAGTAAAATGCATAGAGTATTACTTACATTGAAGGTATTGCTTTAAGGATAATGCAGTGCTGCAGCATGCCCTAGCTACCACCCCGACAGCGCCGTTTCGCCAACCAGGCTTCTTCCATTAGGGAGTATGTAAATAATGCTTGTGTTTTGCCCTTTAAATAGCGTATAGGGTTTAATACAGCTGTGCAAACAGCACTTTCCAGCATACCTCATTAGATTTCATTTGTTTACTTATGGTTATAGAAATTTAACAGACATATGCACCATCATCAAAAAGGACTCATTTATGTATTCATTTATTTTAGCACATTGCACTTTTCTGAGCTTATTTTTTAGGGACATGAATATATATTGGTATAGTTCAGGGTTATATCCCCTAGATTTTTAAGTGTTGATAAAGTCCTTTATACATCCCTTTTTTTGCCCTTCAGCTACGTTTTTAATGAAATACCCTTATGTTTAAAAACTGTGTCTAAAAAAGATTGTTTTAAGTATGTTACCTAATAAAATATTTGGCATTTTAATTTTCTTTGTTCATGCCTCTTTATCCTTCTTAAGATTTTGGGATTTTTTATCTATATACCATCATGAGACATGGGCGTACCCAGGATCAAAACTAGGGGGGGGCAAGCCATGGTCGTTCAGGTTGTAAAATATAAGAACAAAAAATGTACCTTATAGATGACGTCGTCTCTGGAGTCATTCTCCTTTTCTTCATCTTGTTCAGACCCTATGATGAGTTTTCTCATCCACAGTCGTCTCTGCAGACCTCCATCTTCTCTGCTCTTCTGCACCAACTCTCCACACGATGCCCTTAAAGACAGAAGAGTCATTATAATGCTCCTGAATAAAAATATCTGCAATATACTGTCGCCTCACACTATTCCCCTCCCTCCTCACGCTGTCTCCTCATATATTTACCCCCTCACTCTATTCTGCCTGCTCACACATACCCCTGACTCCCCATACTGTGTCTGCACACATCCCATCACCCTCACTCCCCATACTGTGTCCACACACATTCACCCGTTCACTCCCCATACTGTCTGCAACCATCCCCCATACTGTTTCCTCATACATACATGCTCTTCAGTACCTCAAATCCCCCCACACATTAAATCCCCCATCCCCACTTCAAATCCCCCCACACACATTAAGTACCCCCATCTACACTCCAAATCCCCCACATACATTAAGTACCCCCCATCCACACTCCAAATCCCCCACATACATTAAGTACCCCCCATCCCCACTCCAAATCCCCACACACATTAAATCCCCCATCCCCACTTCAAATCCCCCCACACACATTAAGTACCCCCATCTACACTCCAAATCCCCCCACATACATTAAGTACCCCCCCATCCACACTCCAAATCCCCCACGCATAAAATAACCCCCCATCCCCACTCGAAATCCCCCCACACATAAAATAACCCCTATCCCCACTCCAAATCCCCCCACTTATAAAGTAACCCCCCATCCCCACTCTAAAATCCCCCCCCCCATACACTCACACTCACACGTGTCCCCCGTTAATCTTCGGTGGTTCTTCAGCTCCATTACACGTCTGGAGCACTTACCACCAACCGCTGCCTCACTGCCTGTGTCTTCGCCTCTGAAGAGCCAGCGTGTGACGTCAGCAGCGTGATCATGTGACCTGATCACGCTGCTGGCGCTTCATGGATGCGGAAGTGCCTGCGGCGGCGGTCAGGGCACAGAGCACTGCAGAGGAGCAAGATGTGAGTGTGTGTAGCTCAGCTGTATGCTAGCGTCTCTGACTCTGACACCTGGCTGGAGCCTGGAGTGAGTCAGATGCTAGCACACTGTGACTGCACAGCGATGCGCAGCAGCAGCACTTTCTCTGAGCCGGCTGTCAATTTGACATCCGGCGCTCAGAGAACGGGAGAGGGGGCGGCAGAATGCAGCTACAGGCCTCATCTTGGCACGGCGCGCCCCTGCTCCTAGGGGGGGGCAACGGCCCCCCCTGCCCCACGGTGGGTACGCCCGGTACGCCCATGTCATGAGACGTTTCTTGTGTCGCACTTTGTTAATGAACAGGAATAAACAGCCACACTCAATGAGTATATTTATCAATGCATAACATGGGGATTTTTATTAGGGTCACCACAGCAATAGTACAAGTGTCAAAGTAACGTTTTGACCAAAAAAGGTCTTTATCAAACAACACTTAGTAGAAGAAGTGGAAAGGGGAGATGAACAATATTAACTATAGTCTTGAGGTGTGATTGACTGTTTGAGGTAGTGGGACCATAAGTCCCAGAGGTTACTGGCGCTCAGAGAATCTGGAGGATCTGTGGTGATGTGCACTTTGTTAATGAAACACCTTTTTATAGGCCATCAGTGGAACCAGTTGATAATATTTTACACTATAAGTAGAAAACAACCCTGCCACTTGGACATCTATGGTTTTATTTCTTTGACTGTGTGGTTTGGCTGTTATTAACATCTGGTGAGAATTTCATGTTAATAGCACCTTTACAAATACAGTTACTTAGAAAATTGGTGATATATATTTAGCAATGAGAAGTATTAACTGCACATGAAATATTGTCTTTTATTTGCTTTTTAGATAACAGATGTCTATTGGTAATGTTAGTATTAACCCCTTCCCGACCCATGACGCCGACGTAGGCGTCATGCTATAAATCATGTTACTGCGGGTCGGGGGTCCGGGGTCACTGAAAGGTCACCCGACCCGCAGTAACAGGACCCTTACTGCATCACCACAGGGGGGTTGGCTTAACCCCCACGTGGCCACGATCGCTCTGATTGGCTGTTAAAAGTGAAACTGCCAATCAGAGCGATTTGTAATATTTCACCAATGAAACTGGTGCAATATTACAATCCAGCCATGGCCGATGCTGCAATAGCATCGGCCATGGCTGGGCACCAAGATCTGACCCCCCCACACCGAGTCACGGCGGTGATCGGCCGCCGCCATCGAAAGATGGCAGCGATCGGTCACCGCCGTCGCTGTCTGCTCCCCTGCTCCTGCGATCACCCCCCCTCACCTTCCGATCCCCCCCCTCACCTTCCGACGTCCCCTACTCACCTCTCCCGGTCCACCGATGTCCCTGGATCCGTCCCGGCGGCTGCCCGGGATTCTTCATGGGCGCCGCCATCTTGGAAAATGGCGGGCGCATGCGCAGTGCGCCCGCCGGCGCATGCGCAGTGCGCCCTCCATTGTAAAAAATTTTATTTTGATCACTGTGATAAACAGTCACAGTGATCAAAATAAAAAAAAAGTAAATGAACCCCCCCCGTCATAGGTAGGGACAAATAATAAAAAAAAGAATTTTTTTTTTTCCTAGCAGATTTTGCTGCTGATCCGCAGCTGATTTTGCTGCGGATCCGCGGCGGATATCGCGGCTGATACGCGGTGGAGGATCCGCGGCTGATTTCGCTGCTGATCCGCGGTGGATTTCGCTGCGGATCCGCGGCGGATTTCGCTGAGGATCCGCGGCGGATAACGCTGCTGATCCGCGGCTGATTTCGCTGCTGATCCGCGGCGGATTTCGCTGCTGATCCGCGGCGGATTTTGCTGCTGATCCGCGGCGGATTTCGCTGCTGATCCGCGGCGGATTCGCTGCTGATCCGCTGCGGATCCGCGGCTGATTTCGCTGCTGATCTGCGGCGGATTTCGCTGCGGATCCGCGGCTGATTTCACTGTGGATCCACGGCTGATTTCGCTGCTGATCCGCGGCGGATTTCGCTGCTGATCCGCAACTGATTTTGCTGCTGATTCGCGGCGGATTTCGCTGCTGATCCACAACTGATTTTGCTGCTGATTCGCGGCGGATCCGCGGCGGATTTCGCTGCTGATCCGCGGCGGATTTCGCTGCTGATCCGCGACTGATTGTGCTGATGATCCACGGCTGATTTCGCTGCTGATCCGCGGCTGATTTAGCTGCTGATCCGCGGCTGATTTCGCTGCTGATCCGCGGTGGATTTCGCTGCTGATCCACTGCGGATTCGCTGCTGATCCGCGGCGGATTTCGCCGCTGATCCACGGCTGATTTCACTGCTGATCCGCGGCGGATTTCGCTGCTGATCCGCGGCGGATTTTGCTGCTGATCCGCGGCGGATTTTGCTGCTGATCCGCGGCGGATTTTGTTGCTGATCCGCGACTGATTTTTCTGCGGCACACTGTAGCGCTATAGCTTGCAAACACGAAATATGAAAAATATGAAAAATGAATTACATCATTACCTTAGAAATATGAAAATTGAGAAGTCTTAGCGCATAAGATGGCCAAATTATATGAGCCTGATAGCCACGTCAAGGCTCTTCTCGTATATCAGGTCCCTAACTAATGCCTATCCTCGCTTTAGAAAAGTCTGTCTGCATGGGAACCTATGAATCCTCTTTTCAGACTAAAATCTACATCTCTGATCAAAAAACTGACCGGCACATCCAAACTTAGATTCAGTGTGAACAGGTGCTAAACCTAGAGTCACCAACTCATATACATACAAGAAGAAAAGGTAGCACACTGTAGCGCTATAGCTTGCAAACACGAAATATGACTAAGACTTCTCAATTTTTCATATTTCTAAGGTAATGATGTAATTCATTTTTCATATTTCGTGTTTGCAAGCTATAGCGCTACAGTGTGCTACCTTTTCTTCTTGTATGTATAGGAGTTGGTGACTCTAGGTTTAGCACCTGTTCACACTGAATCTAAGTTTGGATGTGCCGGTCAGTTTTTTGATATGATTTTTCTGCGGATCCGCGGCTGATTATCTGCTGATTCATCTGCGCTAGCGGGTATAGCATAACGCGATCGCGTTATGCTATACCGTTACCAGCCGGTCAACGCTACGTGTTGAACGGGCTGGTAAAACGCAATATGAACCCAGCCTTAGGGTTAGAACTAGGGTTAGGGTTAGCATTAGGGTTAAGGTTAGAATTACGGTTAGGGTTGGAATTTGAGTTAGGGTTGGAATTAGGGTTAGGGTTGGAATTAGGGTTAGGCTAGTAGTTAGGTTTATGGTTAGAGTTGGGATTAGGGTTAGGGGTGTGTTGGGGTTAGGGTTATGATTAGGGTTTGTATTAGGGTTAGGTGTGTGTAGGGGTTAGGGGTGTGTTGGGGTTAGTGTTGGAGTTAGAATTGAGGGGTTTCCACTATTTAGGCACATCAGGGGGTCTCCATACGCGACATGGCGCCACCATTGATTCCTGCAAATTTTGCGTTCAAAAAGTCAAACAGTGCTCCCTTTATTCCAAGCCCCGACGTATGCCCAAACAGTGGTTTATCCCCACATATGAGGTATCAGCGTACTCGGGAAAAATTGCACAACAACTTTGGGGGTTCTAATTTCTCCTGTTAACATTGGGGAAAAAAAATTGGGGACTGAAAATTATTTTTGTGGAAAAAAAATGATTTTATATTTTCACGGCTCTGCGTTATAAACTTCTGTGAAGGACTTGGAGATTCAAAGTGCTTATCACACATCTATAGGAGTTCCTTGGGGGATCTAGTTTCCAAAATGGGGTCACTTGTGGGGAGTTTCTACTGTTTAGGCACATCAGGGACTCTGCAAACGTAACATGATGCCCGAAGACCATTCCATCAAGTGGGCATTTCAAAACGTCACTACTTCCCATCCGAGCCCCGACGTGTGCCCATACAGTAGTTTTCTCCCACATATGGGATATCAGCATACTCAGGACAAATTGGACAACAACTTTTGGGGTCTAATTTCTCATGTTACCCTTGGGAAAATAAAAAATAGTGGGCTAAAAAATCATTTTTTGAGAAAAAAAATGATTTTTTATTTTCACGGCTCTGCGTTATAAACTTCTGTGAAGCACCTGGGGGTTCAAAGTTCTCACTATGCATCTAGATAAGTTCCTTAGGGCGTCTAGTTTCCAAAATGGGGTCACTTGTGGGGGAGCTCCAATGTTTAGGCACACAGGGACTCTCCAAATGCGACATGGCAATCGCTAAATATTCCAGCATATTTTCCATTCAAAAAGTCAAATGGCGCTCCTTCCCTTCTGAGCCCTGCCGTGCGCCCAAACAGTGGTTTATGACCACATATGAGGTATCTATGTACTCAGGAGAAATTGCCCAACCAATTTTAGGATCCAATTTATACTGTTGCCCATGTGAAAATGAAAAAAAACTGAGGCTAAAAGAAAATTTTTGTGAAAAAAAAGTACTTTCTTTTTTTTACGGATCAATTTGTGAAGCACCTGGAGGTTCAAAGTGCTCACTATGCATCTAGATAAGTTCCTTAGGGGGTCTAGTTTCCAAAATGGGGTCACTTGTGGGGGAGCTCCAATGTTTAGGCACACAGGGACTCTCCAAATGCGACATGGCAACCGCTAAATATTCCAGCATATTTTCCATTCAAAAAGTCAAATGGCGCTCCTTCCCTTCTGAGCCCTGCCGTGCGCCCAAACAGTGGTTTATGACCACATATGAGGTATCTGTGTACTCAGGAGAAATTGCCCAACAAATTTTAGGATCCAATTTATACTGTTGCCCATGTGAAAATGAAAAAAAACTGAGGCTAAAAGAAATTTTTGTGAAAAAAAAGTACTTTCTTTTTTTTACGGATCAATTTGTGAAGCACCTGGGGGTTCAAAGTGCTCACTATGCATCTAGATAAGTTCCTTAGGGGGTCTAGTTTCCAAAATGGGGTCACTTGTGGGGGAGCTCCAATGTTTAGGCACACAGGGACTCTCCAAATGCGACATGGCAACCGCTAAATATTCCAGCATATTTTCCATTCAAAAAGTCAAATGGCGCGCCTTCCCTTCTGAGCCCTGCCGTGCGCCCAAACAGTGGTTTATGACCACATATGAGGTATCTGTGTACTCAGGAGAAATTGCCCAACAAATTTTAGGATCCAATTTATACTGTTGCCCATGTGAAAATGAAAAAAACTGAGGCTAAAAGAAAAATTTTTGTGAAAAAAAAGTATTCTTTTTTTTACGGATCAATTTGTGAAGCAACTGGGGGTTCAAAGTGCTCACTATGCATCTAGATAAGTTCCTTAGGGGGTCTAGTTTCCAAAATGGGGTCACTTGTGGGGGAGCTCCAATGTTTAGGCACACAGGGACTCTCCAAATGCGACATGGCAACCGCTAAATATTCCAGCATATTTTCTATTCAAAAAGTCAAATGGCGCTCCTTCCCTTCTGAGCCCTGCCGTGCGCCCAAACAGTGGTTTATGACCACATATGAGGTATCTGTGTACTCAGGAGAAATTGCCCAACAAATTTTAGGATCCATTTTATCCTAATGCCCATGTAAAAATGAAAAAATTGATGCTAAAAGAAAATTTTTGTTGGAAAAATTAAAATGTCCATTTTTTCCTTCCACGTTGCTTTAGTTCCTGTGAAGCACCTGAAGGGTTAATAATCTTCTTGAATGTAGTTTTGAGTAGCTTGAGGGGTGCAGTTTTTATAAAGGTGTCACTTTTGGGTATTTTCTGCCATATAGACCCCTCAAAGTGACTTCAAATGTGAGGTGGTCCCTAAAAAAAATGGTTTTGTAAATTTTGATGTAAAAAGGAGAAATCGCTGGTCAACTTTTAACCCTTATAACTTCCTAACAAAAAAAAATGTTGTTCCCAAAATTGTGCTGATGTAAAGTAGACATGTGGGAAATGTTATTTATTAACTATTTTGTGCCACATAACTCTCTGGTTTAACAGAATAAAAAATAAAAATTTGAAAATTACAAAATTTTCAGAATTTTCGCCAAATTTCCATTTTTTTCACAAATAAACGCAAAAATTATCGACCTTAATTTACCACCAACATGAAGCCCAATATGTCACGAAAAAACAATCTCAGAATCGCTAGGATCCGTTGAAGCGTTCCTGAGTTATTACCTCATAAAGGGACACTGGTCAGAATTGCAAAAAATGGCAAGGTCTTTAAGGTCAAAATAGGCTGGGTCATGAAGGGGTTAAATTGCTTTCCCTTTCTTTGTCTTTTCTTTAATGTGTTGTGTTTTCTGTACCAAAAAATATATGATGATTACGTGATTATTTCTTAGTAGTCAACAAAATATGATTTATAAGTAAAACATTTCTCACCTTCTAAGTATTAACCCCTTCACCCCCAAGGGTGGTTTGCACGTTAATGACCGGGCCAATTTTTACAATTCTGACCACTGTCTCTTTATGAGGTTATAACTCTGGAACGCTTCAACGGATCTTCGCGATTCTGAGATTGTTTTCTCGTGACATATTGTACTTCATGGTAGTGGTAAAATTTCTTCGATATAACTTGCGTTTATTTTTGAAAAAAACGCAAATATGGCGAAAATTTTAAAAATTTTGCAATTTTCAAACTTTGAATTTTTTTTCCCTTAAAAGAGAAATAGGTCACACAAAATAGTTAAGAAATAACATTTCCCACATGTCTACTTTACATCAGCACAATTTTGGAACCAAAATTTTTCTTTGTTAGGAAATTAGAAGGGTTTAAAAGTTGACCAGTGATTTCTCATTTTTACAACAAAATTTACAAAGCCATTTTTTTAGGGACCAACTCACATTTGAAGTCACTTTGACGGGTCTATATGGCAGAAAATACCCAAAAGTGACACCATTATAAAAACTGCACCCCTCAAGGTACTCAAAACTACATTCAAGAAGTTTATTAACCCTTCAGGTGCTTCACAGGAGCTGAAGCAACGTGGATGGAAAAAATTAATATTTAACTTTTTAGCCACAAAAATGATCTTTTACAAACTTTTTTTTATTTTCACAAGGGTAAAAGGAGAAAATGGACAGATAAAGTTGTTGTGCAATTTCTCCTGAGTACGCCAATACCCCATATGTGGGGGAAAACCACTGTTTGGGCACACGGCAGAGCTCGTAAGGGAAGGAGCGCCGTTTGACTTTTTCAAACTTAAATTGGCTGGAATTGAGATTGGACGCCATGTCGTGTTTGGAGAGCCCCTGATACGCCTAAACAGTGGAAACCCCCCACAAGTGACACCATTTTGGAAACTAGACCCCCTAAGGAACTTATCTAGATCTGTTGTGAGCACTTTGAACCCCAAAGTGTTTCACAAAAGTTTATAATGCCTGGGTGTGAAAAAAAAACAACAATTTTCCACAAAAATGATTTTTTAGTCCCAAATTTTTGATTTTTCCCAAGGAAATTGGACCCCAAAACTTGTTGTCCAATTTGTCCTGAGTACGCTGATACCCCATATGTGGGGGGGGGGAAACTGTTTGAGCGCACGGCAGGGCTTGGAAAAGAAGCAGTAACATTTTGGAATGCAAACATTGATGGGGGTCATGTTCCGTTTGTAGTGCCCCAGATGAGCCTAAACAGTGGAAACCCCCCACAAGTGACCCCATTTTGGAAGCTAGACCCCTAAGGAACTTATCTAGATCTTTGGTGAGCACTTTGAACCCCCAAGTGCTTCACACAAGTTTATAATGCCCGGGCATGAAAATAAAAAATCCTATTTTTTTCCCACAAAAATTATCTCTTAGTCACTAATTTTTTATTTTCCCATAGGTAACAGGAGAAATTGGACCACAAAATTTGTTGTCCAATTTGTCCTGAGTACGCTGATACCCCATATGTGGTGGGGAACCACTGTTTGGGCGCATGGCAGAGCTCGGAATGGAAGGAGCACTATTTGACTTTTTCCAACCAAAATTGTCTGGAATTGAGATTGGACGCCATGTTGCATTTGGAGAGCCCCTGATGTGCCTAAACAGTGGAAACCCCCACAAGTGACCCCATTTGGGAAACTAGACCCCCTAAGGAACTTATCTAGATCTTTGGTGAGCAATTTGAACCCCCAAGTGCTTCACACAAGTTTATAACGTAGAGCCGTAAAATTAAAAAATTATATTTTTTCCACAAAATTGATCTTTTCACCCCAATTTTTATTTTCCCGAGGGAAACAAGACTCCAAAAGTTATTGTGCAATTTGTCCTGAGTGCGCTGATACCCCATATGTGGGGGTAAACCACTGTTTGGGTGCATGGCAGAGTTTGGAAGGGAAGGAGCCCCGTTTGACTTTTTCAACGCAGAATTGGCTGGATGCCATGTCGTGTTTGGAGAGCTCCTGATCTGCCTAAACAGTGGAAACCCCCCACAAATGACACCATTTTGGAAACTAGACCCCTCAAGGAACTTATCTAGATGTGTGGTGAGCACTTTGAACCCCAAAGTGCTTCACAGAAGTTTATAACGTACAGCCGTAAAATAAAAAAATTCTTTTTTTTTTTTACAAAAATGATTTTTTAGCCCCCAATATTTTATTTTCACAAGGGTAGCAGGAGAAATTGGACCCCAAAAGTTGTTGTCCAATTTGTCCTGAGTATGCTGATACCCAATATGTGGGAGTAAACTACTGTATGGGCGCACGTCGGGGCTCGGAAGGGAAGTAGTGACGTTTTGGATTGCAGACTTTGATGGAATGGTCTGGGGGCGTCATGTCGCATTTGGAGAACCCCTGATGCGCCTAAACAGTGGAAACCCCCCACAAGTGACCCCATTTTGGAAAATAGACCCCACAAGGAACTTATCTAGATGTGTGGTGAGCACTTTGAACCCCGAAGTGCTTCACAGAAGTTTATAACGTACAGCCGTAAAAATAAAAAAATCATTTTTTTTTTTACAAAAATTATTTTGTCGCCCCCAGTTTTTTATTTTCCCAAGGGTAACAGGAGAAATAGGCCAAATTGCACAATAACTCTTGGGGTCCAGAGTATGCTGATACCCCATATGTGGGGTAAACTACTGTTTGGGCGCATGGCAGAGCTCAGAAGTGAAGGAGCACCATTTGACTTTTTCAACGCAGAATTGGCTGGAATTGAGATCAGACGCCATGTCACATTTCGAGAGCTCCTGATGTGCCTAAACAGCAGAAACCCCCCAATTCTAACTCCAACCCTAACCCAAACACCAATAACCCTAGTCCCAACCCTAACCACAAACCTAACCCTAACACACCCATAACCCTAATCCCAACCCTAATCCTAACGTTAGCGCCAACCCTAACCCTAATACTAACGTTAGCGCCAACCCTAACTTTAGCCGCAACCCTAACCCTAACGGGAAAATGGAAATAAATACATTTTTTTAATTTTATTATTTTTCCCTAACTAAGGGGGTGATAAAGGGGGGTTTGATTTACTATTTATAGCGGGTTTTTGTGATTGGCAGCTGTCACGCTAAAAGATGCTTTTTATTGCAAAAAATAGTTTTTTGCATCACCACATTTTGAGAGCTATAATTTTTGCATATTTTGGCCCACAGAGTCATGTGAGGTCTTATTTTTTGCGGGACGAGTTGACGTTTTTATTTGTACCATTTTTGAGCACGTGACATTTTTTGATCGCTTTTTATTTCGATTTTTGGGTGGTTAGAATGAACAAAAATCAGCAATTCATGAATTTCTTTTGGGGGAGGCGTTTATACCGTTCCGCGTGTGGTAAAATTGATAAAGCAGTTTTATTCTTCGGGTCAGTACGATTATGGCGATACCTCATTTATATCATTTTTTTAGGTTTTGGCGCTTTTATAGAATGAAAACAATTTTATATAAAAAATCATTATTTTTGCATCGCTTTATTCTGCGAGCTATAACTTTTTTATTTTTTCGCTCATAATGCTGTGTGACAGCTCGTTTTTTGCGGGACAAGATGACGTTTTCAGTGGTACCATGTTTATTTATATCGGTCTTTTTGATCGCGTGTTATTTCACTTTTTGTTCGGCAGTATGATGATAAAGCATTGATTTTTTGCTTCGGTTTTTTTTTAAGGGGTTCACTAAAGGGGTTAACTAGTGGGACAGTTTTATAGGGGGGGTCGTTACAGACGCGGCGATACCAAATATGTGTACTTTTATTGTTTTGTTTTTCTGATTTACAGGAAAAAATGAATTTATTGGGGAATATATTTTTTTTTTTTAATGATTTTTTTTTACACTTTTTATTTTTACTTTTTTTACTTTGTCCCAGGGTGGGACATCACAGTATTTTATCAGATCGCTGGTGTGACAGTGTGCACAGCACTCTGTCACACCAGCGATCGCTCTGGCATCGCTGCAGGCTTCCCCAGCGCCTGCTCTCAGCAGGCACTGAGGAAGCCGCCTCCCTGCAGGACCCCGGCGCCATCTTGGATCCGGGGACCTGGAGGGAGGACGGACCCTCGGAACAGCGCGACACATCGCGCTGCTCTGAGGGTCTCAGGAGAGCGCGCAGGGAGCCCCCTGCCTGCGCGATCCTCCCCTGTGCCCCGGGTACACCGCGATCATGTTTGATCGCGGTGTGCCAAGGGTTAATGTGCCGGGAGCGGTCCGTGACCGCTCCTGACACACAGTCACGGGTGTCAGCTGTGATAATCAGCTGACACCCGGCGGCGATCAGCTGCGCTCCCCCCGGGAGCGCAGCTGATCGCCCATGACGTACTATTCCGTCCATGGGAATTAGGTCCAGGGTCACATGGACGGAATAGTACGTCTGATGGCAGAGAGGGGTTAAATCTCCCGGTATGAAATTTTTGATGTTCAAAAAATGACATTTGCGGGTAAAATATTTCCCACAATCTGAACATGAGAAGAGCTTTTCCCCCGTGTGAATTCTCTGATGGACAACTAAACGTGAACTCTGATTAAAACATTTCCCACATTCTGAACACGAATATGGTTTCTCCCCTGTGTGAGTTCTCAGATGGACAACTAAACGTGAATTCTCAATAAAGCATTTCCCACATTCTGAACATGAAAATGGCTTCTCTCCTGTGTGAATTCTCTTCTGATGTTTAACAAGACTAGATTTATCTGCAAAACATTTTCCACATTCTGAACATGAAAAAGGCTTCTTCCCTGTGTGACTTCTATTATGTCTAATAAGATTTGACTTCTTTGAAAAACATTTCCCACATTCTGAACAAGAATATGGCTTCTCCCCTGTGTGAATTTTCTGATGTTTAGCAAGACTTGATTTCTCTGCAAAACATTTCCCACATTCTGAACATAAAAAAGGTTTCTCCCCTGTGTGAGTTCTCTGATGAAAAACTAAAAGAGATTTCCGATTAAAACATTTCCCACATTCTGAACATGAATATGGTTTCACCCCTGTGTGAGTTCTCCGATGGACAGCTAAACGTGAATTGTGAATAAAACATTTCCCACATTCTGAACATGAATATGGTTTCTCCCCTGTGTGAGTTCTCAGATGGACAACTAAACGTGAATTCTCAATAAAACATTTCCCACATTCTGAACATGAAAATGGCTTCTCTCCTGTGTGAATTCTCTTCTGATGTGTAACAAGACTAGATTTATCTGCAAAACATTTTCCACATTCTGAACATGAAAAAGACTTCTTCCCTGAGTGAATTCTATTATGTCTAATAAGATTTGACTTCTTTGAAAAACATTTCCCACATTCTGAACAAGAATATGGCTTATCCCCTGTGTGAATTTTCTGATGTTTAGCAAGACTTGATTTCTCTGCAAAACATTCTGAACATAAAAAAGGTGTCTCCCCTGTGTGAGTTCTCTGATGAAAAACTAAAAGAGATTTCCGATTAAAACATTTCCCACATTCTGAACATGAATATGGTTTCTCCCCTGTGTGAGTTTTGAGATGAACAACTAAACGTGAATTATGAATAAAACATTTCCCACATTCTGAACATGAATATGGCTTCTCCCCTGTGTGAATTCTCTGATGGTCAGCAAGATTTGATTTCTTTACAAAACATTTACCACATTCTGAACAGGAATATGGATTATTTCCTGAGTGAACTCTCTCATGTCTAACAAGCTCTGATTTCTGGTTAAAATATTTCCCACACTGTGCACAAGAAAACTTTTTCTCCTCTGTGTGAATTTTTTGATGTGTAACAAAAGATGTTTTGAGGGAAAAAATGTTTCCATATTCTGCACTTGATAATTTTTTCTTTGCTGTAATTTGATCTTTAATGCTTCTTTCGTGACTTTTATTTTTCTTAATAGTCTGTGATGAATCAGAAGATAGGATCTGTTTAAAAAGATCAGATGATCGATCTTTGCTGTGAAGGGATGATGGAATATCTGGAGTAATGGCATTCACTTCAGTTATATCTTCTGTGATCTCAAAGTTATCCGACTTAAAAATTTGAGATGTCAGTTTTCCCTCTGATCTCTTGGTACAGTCATCTGCCAAGAATAAAGGTTAGCATTTGTATTAAATATCCTTAAAAATTATATTCTTAGAAAATTTTTGAAATATTTATAGAAACTGCAATTAAACGTAGCAATATTCAATGATTTACCAAGACATAACCAGCTGACAATCAAACATTAGACGTTACAGCATGAACTTGTAAAGCATGATGTTCGACCCTCTTTGTTCATTCGGCTTCCCAAACAATGGAATAAAACACCACCAATGTTATGGAGGCCAAAATTGTATAAATAAATACTTCTAATCCGACGGCAAAAAAACAAAACTCTAATTATGTCCGTCATTTGTCAATGGAAAAACAGGTTTCCACGTTACAAGCAGCTGAAAGGCTCTAGAAGAGACATGGTTTCATAAACCAATCCAGCAAAATCTCCCACAGCTAAATGTCCCTCACTTCGGAGTCTTTCCATATACTCTAACGCTGTTAGTGTCCACATGTTTAGCATTGATGCAGCAGAAAGAAGTCACTGAAAAATTTACGGTGTGCGTGTCTCCAAAAGAACAAGTTGGAACTATGTGTTAGACACTAAATTGGCATATTTGAAGTTTTCTCTTTTCAACATCCACTGTGTGCTAATTTGCAGAAAGTGTCTGTGGGGTCAAAACAGTCACTACCTCTATAGATGAATTCCCTGAGGGGAAATGGAGTCACTTTATGGGGTTTTCGACCTGTGCTGGTTTCTGCAGTTCTGATACAATAAGCGGTCTGAAAATAAAGAATAAAAAATAATAATGCTGATAGCAAACTGTTCCAGCACAATCTGCGTTACAGTAGCCAAATGTCTCTCCTTCCCTTCTGAGCCTTGCCATGTGCCGTGCCATGCCACGTGAATTTTGTCAGATGCAGGAGATGCTACAAAATAAATTGTGGGGTCCATTTTTTCTTATTAACCACTGTGAAAATGAAAATAATTGTGGCAACATGAACAGTTTAGTGAATTTTTGTTTTAATTTTTTGATAATTATTGGGATACACTATTTGAAGGATTCGCAAACTTCCTGAATACGTTTTTGATACTTTAAGGATTGCAATTTTCTAAAATTTAGGCCCCTCCAAATCATTTCAAAAGTTATGTGATCACCCCAAAATATAGGTTTTGTAAATTTCCTTGAACATATGATATCTGAATGCTAAACTATTAAGCCTTCTAACATCCTTCTGCTGATATAAAGGAGAAAATATTGTAAATATTAGTAATTATTTTGTGTGATATTGCTATCTGACACAAATTCAGTGTTTAAACATGTGAAACTTTCTCCATTTTTGCAAATTTCTTATTTTTTTCCCTAAAGAATTGCAAAAAAAAAAATAAACCTAATTTGTACCACTAACAAAGTACAATGTGTCACGGCAAAACAAAATTAAACAATCTCAGAAACACTGGGATCAGTTTAAACCTGTTGACGACACATGATGTGCATCATATGCCAGCTGTTAACCTGTTAAATGCTGCTGTCAATCTATGACAGTGGCATCTACAGTGTTCCAGCAAAGGGGGGTTGCACCGTTCTAACTGCTCATCAACCCTCTTGCGAAGCTATCGCGGGCTGTCGGTTGGTTGTTGAAGACCCCTGTCATAACGGTACTCCCGTGAAAGACAATCTATGACTAGTGTTTATAGGAGTCTGATTTTTGCTATTTACATAAATACCGTGACATTGGTTTGTATTGTACAAGTGATGGAAAAATCATAGTTAAGTCCCCTAAGGGACCTGACTAACCAATACAGTGAAAAGTAAAAATAAAACTTTACAAAAAATGTGAAACATATACGGTAATAATCTATATCTATGTATATAAATATATATAAAAAAAAGTTCAAATCACACCCCTTCTCCCCATTACAAAATAAGAAATACATTTAAAAAAAGCAAAAAAAGTCCACTTAATATCACTGTTCATAAAAATCTGACCTATGAAACTATTAAAAAAATTAATCCGATTGTTACATCAAAGCTCTAGAATTGTGTTTTTTTTTGGCCACCATAGCAACACAAATAAGTGTAATAACAGGCGATCAAAACATTGTATAGACCAGAAAGTGATATCAGTAAAAACATCAGTTCAGAGAGCAAACAAGCCGTAACACATCTCTATATCTCGAAAATTGAAAACAGTACGGCTCTTGGAAAATGAGGTCACATGCGCTTATTTATTTTTTACAAATTTCTGAATTTTTTTTCCATCACTTAAATAAAACACAAACTATGCATGTTTGATATCTGCGTAATTATTACCGTAAAATAAATGCAGTAGATAAACCCCCCCAATTTATTTTTTTTTTGCTGTTTCGCTACACCTAGAATTTTTATCGGCTTTTCAGTACATCATATGATAAAATGGATGTTGTGTTTTTCAAAAGTATAACTTGTCCTGGAAAAAACAAGCCCTGACATGGCTATGACAACGTTAAAATAAAAAAGTTATGGCTCTTGATATAAAAGAAGGAAAATGAAAAACCGCTTTGCCCTTAACCGCTTTATCTACGAGGGTGGTTTGCATGTTAATGACCGGGCCAATTTATACAATTCTGACCAGGGTCGGACTGGGGTGTCTGGGTCCCACTAGGGGAATGGACTCTAGGGGCCCATATACAATTCTGACCAGGGTTGGACTGGGGTGTCTGGGGCCCACTAGGGGAATGGACTCTAGGGGCCCACCCTACAGCTATATGCAAATATCTGTCAGTCGTTATCCCCATTATAGTGGAGCATCGACTGTAAAACACCGGCGGCTAATGCACATCTACTGTGCGCCCCCATAAGTGGGATGTATAATTACGAAAGTTTATATTAATGGAGTTATTTGGTTAAAACAAGTTATCACCGATCCATGGGTCCACAGGATAGGTGATCGCTTAGGTCTGAATTTTAGGAACTACACCGATTGTAAGAATGAGGAAGTTTTATCTCTGACAGGACACTTATCCCCATTTTAAAATGCAGTGGCAGGTGAGATGTCTGACCACTGCTCCATTCATTCTCTTTGGGGCTTCCAGAAAAAAACAATTGCAGCCACTGAGGGAATGAATGGATCAGTGGTCAAGTCGGACATACCGCTTTAGTCTAACGGGGATAAAAAAAAGTTCCACATTTTGCTGAATGGGTCCAAGCAGTCAGACCCTCACCAATCAATATGTTATCACTTCTCCTATATGGGGAGTTGGGTCACTAATTAGGGCATCGAATAAAATATGAAAGAAATAATGATAAAGTGCCAAACAAAAATGGACATATATAGGGTTCAGTACAATATGGTAGAATCAGAAAAAGAAAAAAAATGTACAAAGGAACCAATCATAATAAAAAATACAAAATATTATTGACAAATAAGAACCAAAAAGATAGACAAGGTTATTAAAAAGTGGGAAACCAAAAAATTGACACCAGGAACCCACCACATGTTATGAAGAGGCTAGCACACTTCACAGGATAATGCATCCAAGAAAAAGCCAAAAATTCCTACTGAAAAAAAAACTTTATCCTGAATGAGTGTGAAGGACTGCAAGGGAAAAAAATCAAAATGGTACAAAGGTTACCTCTGGTAGGTGCCGGTGCCTGCCCCAACGCACGTTTCGGATATCGCCTTTTTCTGGGCAAACTTCTTCTTCAAAGTTTTTTTCACTAGGAATTCTTGGTTCTTTCTTGGATGCATTATCCTGTGAAGTGTGCTAGCTTATCAATCTCCATGTACAACCTCTTCATAACATGTGGTGGGATCCTGGTGTCAATTTTTTGGTCTCCTACATTTTAATAACCTTGTCTGTATTTTTAGTTTTTTTTTGTCAATAAAATTTTGTATTTTTTATTATGATTGGTTCCTGTGTAAATTTTTCTTTTTCTGATGTTATCACTTATCCTGCAGAGAGGTGATTACTTTTTTCACAGGAGAACCCTTGTAAGTGCATCTCTGCCGCTGTGTTCCAAGTATCTAATCTCTAATGGAAATAAAGAATCTTCTCCTAATTAATATCAGAGAGAATAAATGACTGCAATACTCAGCACAAGCCACTATACAAAGACCAATAATACCACATACAGGGAAGAAATACCGCCACACCATGACCAAACGCGACAAGGCAACTGATAATTATTCCATCATATTTTACATTCAAAAAGTCAGATGGCGCTCCTTCCCTTCCGAGCTCTGCTGTGTGCCCAAACAGTAGATTTCCCCCACATATGGGGTATTGGCATGCTCAGGAGAAATTGCACAACAAAATGTATGGTGTTGTGAATGGACTTGAAATGAGTTCTGAGCAGAGGCTCCCTCTGGTGGTTACAAGCGGTACTGGATTGTCCAGTGAAGATTGTGAGGATTGGGAATCAGGTGTTACTGACTGGTCTTATATAAGGGAGTCGCCTTCCCATCAGGGTTGCCGGTGATCAATTGTTCTGGTCTCAATCCTTGATTCCTGTTTCCTTTGTAGCCTGCTGTGTCGTGTCTGCATCTCCTGCTAACAGATAAGACATTTTCTTCTTTTTGTTTTTGTGCTTGATTTTTGCATTTTGTCCTGCACTTCTGTGGGGGCCTTCAGGGTCCCCTCCGGGGGCTTTTGCCCTCTCAGTTTAGTTCAGCCACTGATGTTTGTACATTTGCTTTTTCCAGCTTTTTCAGTGGCTGCTGTTTTGATTTTGTTACACCAGAGAACTAATTTAGGTGGTAGAGGTCGTGTGATCTCAGGTGTTTTTGAAATTAGTAGAGTTGGTGCTTTTCAGGGTTTTTTGGGATTGCAGTAAGTGCCCTTCCTATCCTTTTCTATTTAGGTAGTTTGGGCCCCATCATTTGCTCATACTATTTTCTGTCTGTGTCAGTATTTCTTCTTGTCTAACCGCCATTACAGGTTTGGGGGCTTTCTATGTTCTTTGGGGATCTGCTCCGGGGCAGATAGCTTTCCTCTTTCTATCTTTAGGTGCAGTTAGTTTCTCAGGCTGTGACGAGGCATCTAGGACCAACGTAGGAACGCTCCACGGCTGCCTCTAGTTGTGGTGGTTAGTCAGGGTACTGCAATCTCATAGATTCCAACTGCTCTGGTGTATTGCCTTTTTTTACCTGCACTCCTCAGCTACCGAAACATAACAGTATGGTCCATTTTCTCCTGTTACCCTTGTGAAGTAAAAAAAAATTAGGTTTAAAGGAAATTTTTGTGAAAGAAAAGTAAATGTTTATTTTTTCCTTCCATATTCCAAAAATTCCTGTGAAGCACCTGAAGGGTTAATAAACTTTTTGAATGTGGTTTTGAGCACCTTGAGGGGTGCAGTTTTTAGAATGGTGTCATTTTTGGGTATTTTCTGTCATATAGACCCCTCAAAGTGACTTCAAGTGTGACTGTTTGGGGGCATGGCAGAGCTCGGAAGGGAAGGAGCGCCGTTTTGGAATGCAGACTTTGATGGAATGGTCTTCGGGCGTCATGTTGCCTTTGCAGAGCACCTGATGTGCCTAAACAGTAGAAAACCCCAACAAGTGACCAAATTTTGGAAACTAGACCCCCCCAAGGAGATTATCTAGATGAGTGGTGAGCACTTTGAACCCCCAAGTGCTTCACAGAAGTTTATAATGCAGAGCCGTGAAAATAAAAAATCATTTTTTTTCCCCAAAAATTTTTTTCCCCCAAAAATGATTTTTTAGCCCCCAATCTTTTATTTTCCCAAGGGTAACAGGAGAAATTAGACCCCAAAGTTATTGTGCAATTTGTCCTGAGTAAGCTGATGCCTGATATGTGGAGGTAAACCACTGTTTGGGCGCACGGCAGAGCTCAGAAAGGAGGGAGCACTGTTTGACTTTTTGAATGCAAAATTGGCTGGAATCAATGGTGGCGCCATGTCGCATTTGGAGACCCCCTGATGTACCTAAACAGTGGAAACCCATCAATTCTAACTCCAACCCTAACCCCAACACACCCCTAACCCTAATCCCAACCCAAACCATAACCCTAATTACAACCCTAATCCCAACACACCCCTAACCCTAACCACAACACACCCCTAACCCTAATCCCAGCCCTAACCACAACCCTAACCCCAACCCTAACCATAACCACAAACCTAACCCCAACACACCTCTAACGCTAATCCCAACCCTAATCCCAACACTAACCCAAACCCTAATGCTATGTGCACATGTAGCGTTTTTTTAAGAGTTTCTGCCGCGTTTTTTTGTGGCGTAGTCGCTTAAAAAAAATCTAAGAAAACGCATCCAATGCAATCCTATGGGATTACGTATTGCTGTGCACATGCTACGTATTTTTGCGGAGCGTAATCGCTTCGCGCAAAAATAAGCAGCATACTCATTCTTTTAGCGTAATCACGGCGATTATGCCGCCATAGGATTGCATTGAAATGTGGCTATGCCCACCATGCGTGAAGTGAGCGCTTCATGTGCGCTTGGTACCCAGGGTCTGGAGACTCTCCTCCAGGCCCTGGGTACCATATCCCTGTAAAAAATAGAATTAAAATAATAAATATTGACATTCTCATCTTCCGGCGTCCCCCGCAGCCTTCCCTCCTCTCAGACACGCTGCCAGCATCTTCCGTTCCCAGGGATGCACTGCGAGAATGACCTTTGTGACGTCGCGGTCGAGTGACCGCGACGTCGCAAAGGTCATTCTCGCAATGCATCCCTGGGAACGGAACTTGCCGGCCGCGTCGCTGAGGATCGGGAAGACTCCAGGGGCTGCCGGAAGGTGAGAATATCAATATTTATTATTTAGGTTGATCATACTTGTTAAGCACTATGCTTGACAAGTGTGATCAACCTGTCAATCAGTTTTCCAAGTGATGCTACAGATTGCTTGGAAAACGCTAACATTCTGCAAGCTAATTACGCTTGCAAAATGCTTGTGTTTTGCGGGAAAACGCATACTAATTACGTATGTGTTTTACCCGTGGCAGGGAGTTGCGCAAATGCTCCTCAAAATTGCAGAGCATTTGCGCAACATGTGCACATAACCTAAAACTTTAGCTTAACTCACTTTAGTCTAACCCTAACCCTAAAACTTTAGCCTAACCCTAAAACTTTAGCCCAACTCACTTTAGCCTAACTCTAACCCTAACCCTAAAACTTTCTCCCAACTAACTTTAGCCTAACTCTAACCCTAATGGGAAAATGGAAATAAATATTTTTTCTTTATTTTATTATTTTTTCCTAACTAAGAGGGTGATAAAGGGTTGGTTTATTTACTATTTTCTTATTTTGATCACTGTGATAGGGTCTAAAACAGTGACCAAAATGAACCAATAGGAAAAATCTCCCTATTGTTGCCGGGTGACGGCCAGCAGATCTCGGCGTTAACACATGTGGAATTATACATTACACTTAACAAAAAAGTGTGTAACAACTGAAAATATGTCTTATATTCTAGGTTCTTCAAAGTGGCCACCTTTTGCTTTGATTACTGCTTTGCACACTCTTGGCATTCTCTTGATGAGCTTCAAGAGGTAGTCACAGGAAATGGTCTTCCAACAGTCTTGAAGGAGTTCCCAGAGATGCTTAGCACTTGTTGGCCCTTTTGCCTTCACTCTGCGATCCAGCTCACCCCAAACCATCTGGATTGGGTTCAGGTCTGGTGACTGTGGAGGCCAGGTCATCTGGTGTAGCATCCCATCACTTTCCTTCTCGGTCAAATAGCCCTTACACAGCCTGGAGGTGTGTTTGGGGTCATTGTCCTGTTGAAAAATAAATGATGGTTCAACTAAACGCAAACCGTATGGAATAGCATGCCGCTGCAAGATGCTGTGGTAGCCATGCTGGTTCAGTATGCCTTCAGTATGCCACACCATCACACCTCCTCCTCCATGCTTCACGGTGGGAACCAGGCATGTAGAGTCAATCCGTTCACCTTTTCTGCGTCGCACAAAGACACGGTGGTTGGAACCAAAGATCTCAAATTTGGACTCATCAGACCAAAGCACAGATTTCCTCTGGTCTAATGTCCATTCCTTGCATTCTTTAGCCCAAACAAGTCTCTTCTGCTTGTTGCCTGTCCTTAGCAGTGGTTTCCTAGCAGCTATTTTACCATGTAGGTCTGCTGCACAAAGTCTCCTCATAACAGTTGTTGTAGAGATGTGTCTGCTGCTAGAACTCTGTGTGGCATTGACCTGGTCTCTAATCTGAGCTGCTGTAAACCTGCAATTTCTGAGGCTGGTGACTCAGATAAACTTATCCTCAGAAGCAGAGGTGACTCTTGGTCTTCCTTTCCTGGGGCGGTCCTGATGTGAGCCAGTTTCTTTGTAGCGCTTGATGGTTTTTGCAACTGCACTTGGGGACACTTTCAAAATTTTCCCAATTTTTCGGACTGACTGACCTTCATTTCTTAAAGTACTGATGGCCACTCGTTTTTCTTTACTTAGCTGCTTTTTTCTTGCCATAATACAAATTCTAACAGTCTATTCAGTAGGACTATCAGCTGTGTATCCACCAGACTACTGCACAACGCAACTGATCGTCCCAACCCCATTTATAAGGCAAGAAATCACACTTATTAAACCTGACAGGGCACACCTGTAAAGTGAAAACCATTTCCGGTGACTACCTCTTGAAGCTCATCAAGAGAATGCCAAGAGTGTGCAAAGCAGTAATCAAAGCAAAAGGTGGCTACTTTGAAGAACCTAGAATATAAGACATATTTTCAGTTGTTTCACACTTTTTTGTTAATATATATATAATTCCACTTGTGTTAATTCATAGTTTTGATGCCTTCAGTGTGAATGTACAATTTTCATAGTCATGAAAATACAGAAAAATCTTTGAATGAGAAGGTGTGTCCAAACTTTTGGTCTGTACTGTATATATATATATATACACACACACACACACACACACACACACACACACACACACACCTATTTTTAAATAAATAAATTTATTTCTGGAAAAAAAAGGTGTGGGATCCCCCATTTCCTTTTAAAAGCCGGAAATGCATCTGCTGTGTATAGTAAAATCACAGCGTGACCCGACAGAACAGGATATATATATTTTAATAGATGGATATAAAGATGTCAGTCACATATATAATTAGTACACTGCTTGTGTAGCTTGCTGTACATGTATTTTTTTTTTACATACTTTTCCCACGCTGCTCATGCTGACGTCAGTGAGTTGAACTGAGTTCATTGGCTGTGAACTCACAGGACCTTTCTGCTCGCGGTGCCATCAGAACTTTCTCACGCTTGCGGTGATGTCAGTGAGGTGAAAGGAGTTTACAACAAGGCACTGAGCTGAGCAATCATGCACAACTCTGTGTCTCTGCTGGATAGCAGGCTGTATAGTTGCATCATGCAACAATAAAGCCTCCATCTAGATGTAACAGAGCTAGACCCGTTGCAGGAAAAATTAATTTTCTTCTTGGTGCAAAGGTGAGTAATATTGTTGTTTATTATTTTAATTCTGTTACAGGGACATTGGCTCCAGAGGACTAGAAGAAGATGTGAGTATGGTTGAATTTAGATTCATTAAGGAAGTCCGTCATTCTTTCAAGTAAGGACTTTATTCTGGGTGTGTGGTTTGTTTTTTTAAACAATATCGCTATGGGGTTAGTAATGAGGCGTCTTACAGACACCTTTCCATTACTAACCTCTGGGCTTTATGTCACCTGACAATACAAAGGTGACATTAAACCCCCCAACTGTCACCCCACTTGCCCCCGCACCAGGGCAAGGGGGAAAAGCTAGGGTAAGTGCCAGATTTTGCGCATCTTATGGATGCGCAATTTCTGGGGTGGCTGAGAGCTGATGTTTTTAGTCTGAGAGGGAGCCAATATCCATGGCTCCATCCTAGGCTGTTAATATCAGCCTGCAGCTGTCTGGTAGCCTTTGCTGGTTATTAAATATAGGGGAACCTACATCATTTTTGGCTAAGTATTCAGCTGTCAGCAGATATCAATAGCCTGAAAAGCTCTATGGGTATTACCCCCGTCCCAGGTTCTAAGCATCTGCCCCCAGTTGTCCGATTTCCCTCTCCTGGTTAATAAAATGCCAGGGATCCCACGCCAGAAAATAATTTAGTATTTAATAAAATACATGTACAGTAAAGTACACAAGCACGGCACTAATTATATATGTGACTGACATCTTTATAGCTCTCTATTCTATATGTATATATCTATTCAATCTATTCTATTGAGTCACGCTGTGATTTTACTATATGCGGCAGATGAACTAAAGGCTTTTCAAAGGACATTGATGTGTAAAAATCAGACAGCTATTGCATGTTATGACTGCTGTGAGATTTTTTCTTGCACCCATTGACTTGCTTTGGCGAGTCTTTGCGAGAGACGAGGACAACAGCAGCATGCTGCAATTTTTCTCTCAGTCCAATTTTAGCTAAGAAAAAAAATCGCAGATGAGCTGTGACTCATAGTTTAACATTGGTCAAAGTGCTATCCGATTTTTTATCAGATGGAACCCAACTGTTTTCCTCGCAGACGAGTATGAGTCCTTACGTTGTAATTTGGATTTGCAAATTAGAGATCTGAGCAGGTAAGGGTCAGCATATACTAATTTCAGGAAGTAGGATGGATTCTCTGGGCTGCCATCTCTGGCTGGGACAGGTCTCATTCCGACAGAACGACATTCAGTGCCCAAAGTAATGGGGACCTTTTTGGGTGAAGGAGCATGTATTGAGTCAGCAGGAGAATGGTGACTGCTTGATTGTAATATGGCCAGACTACAATGCTGATAAATGCGCATAAATATTAGTCCATAAAGATAACCTAAACAAGGTCACACTCCGTATCAAGGACACCAACACAAAACCTTCTACAAATTCAGAAAGGCACAGGAGTGTATAACAAGAAATTTTATTGAAAAAACACATACATAAAAAACAGTTATAAAAAGGATGCCTCTTATCCAGAAAGTGACACAGCCGTTACAATGATATAACTATCAATCAAAACCTATATATACAAGGGGAAAATTATCCCTGCATATCCAAAAAGGATATCCAAAATGGTTTAGATATAATTTGCAATCTTGTGCATACATTTACACCTATTAGTACATCTGATACAAGGAGTAGTAAATAAGTGCCTATAATCACCCCTCTAAATGATCCCAAATTCTCATAGCTATCATAGCCATTATAAATCAACCTATGTATAAGGTGCAAACTAGTGCCATACTGGATCAAAGTGTCTATATTGCAATTAAATTGCTGCCATAATATTACCTTGGTAGTTAGGTGAGGGAACGCTGTGTCACCAACCCCAACGCACGTTTCGAATGCTCTTCTTCCGGGGGCGTGTATCATAAGGAGGGAATCATGTGCCCTTTTAAATGGCCGCTACCCAATCATCAGGTTAAAGCAAAAAAACTTCCGTATCCTATCCACTGAGATCAATATTTGTGCTTTTATATTGAGCCAATAAGGAGGCAGCACGTCACCCACTGACACTCCCATTGATACACCACGTGGTGTTTCTCCTATCAAGCGCTATATTACTTTAATAGTCCAAGCCCCATGCTGCTCAACTTACGTGTCGCTCTCTATTCAACATGCACCCACTACTAAGTAGAACCATGTGTATAGCTTATAGTCTACTAACATTACTGTTAACATCGCACATAATTTCTGCTATACAAATCTTCAGCACCAATCACCATACCTGTGGGCGTTACTCAACTCCGCCCACCTCTCAGCGGACCAATGAGCTAACGGCGCATCACACGCTGACGTCGCGGTTCACAGGACCTCCCCTCTCCGGCGTGGTGGAACCCGTGCATTCAAGCCAGCCTAGGCTGGACCGAAGTCACGATCCCCTCCGTTGCCAGAGAGAGGAGATCCAGCCAGACGGCAGCAATGTATGCGCATCTCAAAAGGACCGTGCCAAGATCCTAATGCGATCGCAATCAAATTAAACGAAAAAAACAAAAGAAATTTGTGTATAAATGAATATCCATCTATCACTATAGTGATTAATAATTACACATACAGTAAATATTTGTGTAAATGATAAATCCTACGTACCATAGACATATATTAGTGAGCAAAAATGTTGATATGAAACTAAAACAATTATACAGTGATATCAATATAAATACTCAATGATGTGAGCAAAAGACAATATGTGTATACCAATACAAGAAAATATGAATCAATAATAAATATGAATCAATACATAAAAAAGGGTGCATCATATAAAGTGTATATACGTATTAACCCCCAAATACAATTTAGGCCACCAATAACCAATCACATGTGAAAAATAAAAATAAAATAAACATAACCATAAATATAAAATTAAATAAAAATAAAAAAATAATAAATAAATAAAGATAGAGATGTTTTCTTCTTTCTTTGGTCTCAGTGGCACGGTGAATTCACATGAAGAGAAGAGAACTACCGTATATACTCGTGTATAAGCCGACCCGTGTATAAGCCGACCCCCCTAATTTTGCCACAAAAAACTGGGAAAACTTATTGACTCGTGTATAAGCCGGGTGTATAAACTGCCCTCCTGCTCTGTGCTGCACCCGTCCTGCTCCTTGCTCCCCCATCCAGCTCTGTGCTCCCCTATTCTCCTCTGTACTCCCCCCCTCCTGCTCCGTCCTCCGCTGTGCTCCCCCATTCCTTCTCCGTCCTCCTGTGCCCCCCGTCCTGCTCCATGCTTCCCCCGTCCTCCTCCATGCTTCCCCCATCCACCGTTCTCCCCCCCTGTCCTGCTCCATGCCTCCCCCGTCCTCCGTTCTCCTCCCCGTCCTCCTCCATGCTTCCCCCATCCACCGTTCTCCTCCCCCGTCCTCCTCCATGCTTCCCCCGTCCTCCGTTCTCCTCCCCGTCCTCCTCCATGCTTCCCCCGTCCACCGTTCTCCCCCCCCGTCCTGCTCGTGCTCCTTGTCCTCTCCTCCATCATACTCACCCCTCCCCGTGCCATCGCTGAGCGTCCCTGCAATCCTGCAGCTCTCCCCGGCTTCCTTGAGCTCTCCAGCGCTGAGCGGTGATGTAATACCGTTCATTAAGGCCATGAATATGGACGCCACGCCTATGGGAGTGGCGTCGCGTCCATATTACATGACCTTAATGAGCGGGTATTACATCACCGCTCAGCGCTGGAGAGCTGAAGGAAGCCGGGGAGAACGCAGGATTGCAGGGACCCTCAGCGATGGCACGGGGAGGGGTGAGTATGATCCCAGCCACCGGCTCCTGCCGCGGCACCCCCTACCCCGCTGGTTTCTGCCCTATGACTCGTGTATAAGCCGAGGGGGCATTTTCAGCACGAAAAAAGGTGCTGAAAATCTCGGCTTATACACGAGTATATACGGTACTTATAAGAATGCCCCAAAACCGAAGTTCTCATTTAAGCCAAATGGTGAAATAGTACCCAAACGATAGATCCACCGGCTTTCTAACTGAGCTAGGGCTTTGCCGACATTCCCCCCCCGGATCCCCAAAGAAAGACTGTCAATGCCCTTTACTTTTAAGAGCCCTGCATTGCATTTGTGGTATTTTTTGAAATGTTTTGGTAATGTCTTCAATGACATATCATCTTCCTCAAATTTTGCCTTTTCTATGTCCCTGCAATGTTCACGTACTCTCACTTTAAGTTCTCGTGTTGTTATTCCAACATAGATTTTTTGGCAGGGACAAGTGGCATGGTATATTACATTTCGGGATGAACAGGTGAGATATTTCCTAATGTCATAAGTTCTAGTATTATCAAAATTTACAAAAGTCCTAGCTTTGATCAAATTTAAACATGCCTTACAAGTGCCGCATGGAAAAAAACCAACCGTAGCTGTGGAATTCATCTTGCTTTGTTTGGGGTCATATAGGCTATGTACGAGAATATCCTGGAGATTGGCTTAAATGAGAACTTCGGTTTTGGGGCATTCTTATAAGTAGTTCTCTGAATTCTGGGGTATCCACATCTAGTTAATTACACTTATCTGGTTTTTATGGGAGGGTGGGTGTTTATTTTATTTCACTTTTTCTTGCTAACTTTTGTTCAATTTCATTTAGATCATAGCAAATGTGTAGTTTGCCTTTGGCCGTTTCCGTTCACCCAATACCAGGTTTGGGATCCATATGTCTGGAAAATGCTTCATGTGAATTCACCGTGCCACTGAGACCAAAGAAAGAAGAAAACATCTCTATCTTTATTTATTTATTATTTTTATTTAATTATTATGTTTATTTTATTTTTCACATGTGATTGGTTATTGGTGGCCTAAATTGTATTTGGGGGTTAATATTGTGAGACAGTGAAGGGGTGTGTACTGGACGGGGTGTATATCTCGCCTAGGTTTCTTAGCTGGGTCGCATAAGGAATATAGGAGTGAAGGTAGGATGGCAGTACGACATTCACTCCACTCCCCATCCAGTACAGGCTTGCAGCTCAACCCCGAGTACACACAGCTGCCTAATTAAGCAGCCAGAAATAGGTGGTAGATTTACACAGACAGAGCTCTCAGTCTGAATCTGGCTTCAGACGCTGCTGGAGACTCCTGCAAGCCAATCTCTGGTAATTATAAATCTCTGTTGTTGTGGCCAGGCTGCTAGAGCCTAGTTCACAGTAGTGAGATAACGGACTGTGTTTAGTTAGCAGCCTGACAGGCTTAGGATTTTGGTTTATGATTTGGTTTATGTTTGTTTGCTGTGGACTTTCAATAAAACTGGTTGCGGCCAGTTTATACCAGTACTGCTGTCTGTGATTGATCTGTTTCTATGCCACTCCGTCTACACGAGACGGCAATCCCAGAGCTATATACCCCCTGAACTGGTTACAATACGTATATACACTTTATATGATTCACCCTTTTTTATGTATTGATTAATATTTATTATTGATTCATATTTTCTCGTATTGGTATACACATATTGCCTTTTGCTCACATCATTGAGTATTTATATTGATATCACTGTATAATTGTTTTAGTTTCATATCAACATTTTTGCTCACTAATATAAGTCTATGGTACGTAGGATTTATCATTTACACAAATATTTACTGTATGTGTAATTATTAATCACTATAGTGATAGACTGATATTCATTTATACACAAATTTCTTTTGTTTTTTTTCATTTAATTTAATTGCGATCGCATTAGGATCTTGGCACGGTCCTTTTGAGGTGCGCATACATTGCTGTCGTATGGCTGGATCTCCTCTCTCTGGCAACGGAGGGGATCGTGACTTCGGTCCAGCCTAGGCTGGCTTGAATGCACAGGTTCCACCACGCCGGAGAGGGGAGGTCCTGTGAACCGCGACGTCAGCGTGTGATGCGCCGATAGCTCATTGGTCCGCTGAGAGGTGGGCGGAGTTGAGTAACGCCCACAGGTATGGTGATTGGTGCAGAAGATTTGTATAGGAGAAATTATGTGCGATGTTAACAGTAATGTTAGTAGACTATAAGCTATACACATGGTTCTACTTAGTAGTGGGTGCATGTTGAATAGAGAGCGACACGTAAGTTGAGCAGCATGGGGCTTGGACTATTATAGTAATATAGCGCTTGAAAGGAGAAACACCACATGGTGTATCAATGGGAGTGTCAGTGGGTGACGTGCTGCCTCCTTATTGGCTCAATATAAAAGCACAAGTATTGATCTCAGTGGATAGGATACGGAAGTTTTTTTGCTTTAACCTGATGATTGGGTAGCTGCCATTTAAAAGGGCACATGATTCCCTCCTTATCATACACGCCCCCGGAAGAAGAGCATTCGAAACGTGCGTTGGGGTTGGTGACACAGCGTTCCCTCACCTAACTACCAAGGTAATATTATGGCAGCAATTTAATTGCAATATAGACACTTTGATCCAGTATGGCACTAGTTAGCACCTTATACATAGGTTGATTTATAATGGCTATGATAGCTATGAGAATTTGGGATCATTTTGAGGGGTGATTATAGGCACTTATTTACTATTATAGTGATATGCAGCAGCCTTCATTTTCTCCCTAATTATAAATGATTGATTTTTTTATGCACTGTGAGTGTCTTAAATAATTGTATTGTTCTGCCATAAGGGCAATTATCCCTGCATCAGATGTACTAATAGATGTAAATGTATGCACAAGATTGCAAATTATATCTAAACCATTTTGGATATCCTTTTTGCAGGGATAATTTTCCCCTTGTATATATAGGTTTTGATTGATAATTATATAATTGTAACGGCTGTGTCACTTTCTGGATAAGAGGCATCCTTTTTATAACTGTTTTTTATGTATGTGTTTTTTCAATAAAATTTCTTGTTATACACTCCTGTGCCTTTCTGAATTTGTAGAAGGTTTTGTGTTGGTGTACATTGCTGATAAAGCAGCCAAAGCCAATAGAATCTGTGACTTCTCTGCTTTTAGTGATTACTACTCACCTGGGTAGTCATATGTAGGAATCTCCTCTTTACACTGCTCATCACCCCTCACATATGTCTCTGTAGTATTAATATGGGTCAGATCTTCACCCTGAAAGAAATATTGTAAAAGTCACAGACAGATGGAGAAGTCACATCTATGATCAGCTCTAATCCGGTCATCTCCACCGTTCTCATTACACAAGTATAAATCATATAATACTGGTGGATAAAACAAGACTGAGCACAAGACCTTCACAGCCATCTACACATCATAAGGGAGATCTCATGACACCTTCTCTCCATCTACCTGATGATCCTGAGGAACATTGGGTTCTTCTTGTTTACAGTCCTGTGGAAGAAGAGGACGAGGACATCTCTCTGGTGTTGTCCTCTTACTGGATAGATCTGGAGGAAACACATACAGGGACTGAATTCATTATTTACATACAGATAATTATAGGCCGTGTGTATTTAGTCCTGTCTATTACCTGTTGATGTGAGGGGCTGGTACAGATCTTTGTGTCCTTCTAAATACTCCCACTCCTCCATGGAGAAATAGACGGTGACATCCTGACACCTTATAGGAACCTGACATATACAATGATACTGTCATTCCCCAATCTCTTCATAGTGTTACTGTATAATGTCCCAGCATTCCAGCAGTGTCACCTCTCCAGTCAGCAGCTCAATCATCTTGTAGGTGAGTTCTAGGATCTTCTGGTCATTGATGTCCTCATGTGTCAGGGGGTGAGGTGGATGCCCAGTGATTGGGCTCAGGGGTCTTCCCCATCCCTCAGACACAGGGCCTGACAGCGCTCACTAGTCTTCTTCACTACTGTATAATCCTGGTTATGGAGAGACACATTAATAAATCTCACTACAGACATTTCCAGAGTCCTCACCTCTCCAGTTCTGTCCATCTGATATTCCCATAGATAAGAATGATGTAATGTGACGTCATCAGAATCTCTCACCTCTCCAGTAAGCCGGAAGAGGATCTCTAGGGTGAGGTGTAATATCCTCTCCGCCATCTTGTCTCTGTCCCTATCCATCCTTGATGGGTCAATGAGGAAAATTCTCTTATATAGAAGATCTCCATTGAGAGGATCCGATATTGTAGGGATCTGAATGGGAAAAACGTACAAAAATGTTAAGTCATAACGAATCCCATGTAATAATACAATTACTGGAGATAATAATGGCAACATATGAGGAGATAGAACGTGTAGATTTTGTATTGCTAGTTCTTATACACTGGAACATTAGGGGAATTGGTGATAGTCAGTTTGTCTCATTCACTGGCTTTTTTGGTCACTGCTGCAGCCGCTGATTGGCTGTAGAGATCACATGTGACCAGGAAATACAGAGACTCGCAGGGCCCAGCAGTGGTGGCACAGGGGTTGTGGTGATCATTAATGTGAATATTAATATTTCTACTATTTTCCAGTCAGGGTTGTGGAGTCAGAGTCGTTGTCCATTTTGGTGGAGTCAGAATAAAATGGAAAAACTTCTAAAATATATAATAATTTGGGTACAGTAGTTCAGTGCAGGATGTGCTGTACATGCTTTCAGAATAACTTGGGAAAGTTGTAAAATTTCCTATAAATGTCTATTCTATTCCTGATCTGAGCATCTCGGCTTTTAGTTGAGATGAATCTGTGCTGCACTTTATGTACATGCTCAGTAGTGACCAGTGCTGTGGGGTCGGAGTTGGAAGTTAGGGAAAATGAGGAGTCAGAGTCGGTGGTTTAGCTTACTGACTCCACAGCTCTGTTTCCAGTATCCAGTTTTTTTCTTCTTTCCATCTACTAATAAATCCTATAAATTTTGGACCACACAGGACAAGCAGTTTCTTCCTCGGAGTCGGAAGCTGAATACGTTTCTCATAGACTCATCTTCCATAACGCTAATTCTCGTCTCATTTATTGACACTGGAATCAGTATTAGTAATACTGCAGGAGATATTCATTACACGTGAGATGAGAAATAACTACTTCATGATGAGGACGACATCTTCATCTACTACGGCTCTAGAAACATATCTGGCCAGAGTCCGTCACTGACTCCATCACCACTGGCCGCCGGTATGAATGTTTCCCGTCTTCCCCGGACTGTAATCTATCGTGTTAGATCTCACATCTGATTCACAAACAGAAGCTTGAGGTATTTTTGTTTCCAAAAACACCAAACAGTAGTTATCTGTTACCTACGCAATGACGGTTTCGAAAGTCTACATGGACAGTGTTGTAGCATTTTTAAAGTGTTTTTTCCTTCAATTGCCAAACAAGCAGGCAATCCCTGCACGTGTTGCAGCTGTCTACCTCAGCAAAACATGCAGTCACAGGGACTCGAATGTATTATGGGCCCGCAACATATGAAAGTCTATTGGGCCCTGCCAGAGGCAGGGTGTAATAAGATACCTCTTAGAACCCATACAAATTAGACTAAATCAGGTAACACCACTGATCTTAACAGGACAGTCTGCTGCCTAATGTATACGGAGGACTCCTGACAGATGATAGGTGATTGTCGGATGAATTATGCTAAATTACAGAGGCCGATCCTTTTGTTCTCTCTGGATATAATCCTCTGCTATAGGAATCTGCCAGCAGCTCTCTCATACAGACCACAGGAAGGTTCATGCAACCAAAGTGTTCATGTGTATGGAGGAGTCAGGAGAGATCGTAGTCAGCTGCATGATCATTTGGCCGACAGCTATCTAATGTGTATGGAGCTATTAGTATTACTCTGACAGGCAGGGATAATACCCCGCACTACAGTAGTACAGGGCATCACCGAGCAATCAGAGGCTTGTATGTTGTATGATCGCACTGACGAGGGTTGTGAAGAAATGCTTAAAAATAGGTTATTAGTGAAGAAAAAACACAAATATCAGAGTTTCAGCAATAAGAAATATACACTCCTCAAAAAAATAAGGGGAAAACTTAAACAACAGAATATAACTCCAAGTAAATCAAACTTCTGTGAAATCAAACTGTCCAAATAGGAAGCAACATTGATTGACAATCAATTTCACATGCTGTTGTGCAAATGGAATAGACAACAGATGGAAATTATTGGCAATTATCAAGACACACTCAATAAAGTAGTGGTTCTGCAGGTGGGGACTACAGACCACATCTCAGTACCAATGCTTTCTGGCTGATGTTTTGGTCACTTTTGAATGTTGGTTGTGCTTTCACACTCGTGGTAGCATGAGACGGACTCTACAACTCACACAAGTGGCTCAGGTAGTGCAGCTCATCCAGGATGGCACATCAATGCGAGCTGTGGCAAGGTGGTTTGCTGTGTCTGTCAGCGTAGTGTCCAGAGGCTGGAGGCGCTACCAGGAAACAGGCCAGTACACCAGGAGACGTGGAGGGGGCCATAGGAGGGCAACAACCCAGCAGCAGGACCGCTATCACCGCCTTTGTGCAAGGAGGAACAGGAGGAGTACTGCCAGAGCTCTGCAAAATGACCTTCAGCAGGCCACAAATGTGCATGTGTCTGCACAACGGTTAGAAATCGACTCCATGAGGATGGTCTGAGTGCCCGACGTCCACAGATGGGGTTGTGCTCCCAGCCCAACACCGTGCAGAATGCTTGGCATTTGCCACAGAACACCAGGATTGGCAAATTCGCCACTGGCGCCCTGTGCTCTTCACAGAAGAAAGCAGGTTCACACTGAGCACGTGACAGACGTGACAGAGTCTGGAGACGCCGTGGAGAGCGATCTGCTGCCTGCAACATCCTTCAGCATGACCGGTTTGGCAGTGGGTCAGTAATGGAGTGGGGCGGTATTTCTTTGGAGGGCCGCACAGCCCTCCATGTGCTCGCCAGAGGTAGCCTGACTGCCATTAGGTACCGAGATGAGATCCTCAGACCCCTTGTGAGACCATATGCTGGTGCGGTTGGCCCTGGGTTTCTCCTAATGCAGGACAATGCCAGACCTCATGTGGCTGGAGTGTGTCAGCAGTTCCTGCAAGATGAAGGCATTGAAGCTATGGACTGGCCCGCCCATTCCCCAGACCTGAATCCGATTGAGCACATCTGGGACATCATGTCTCACTCCATCCACCAACGTCACGTTGCACCACAGACTGTCCAGGAGTTGGTGCTTTAATCCAGGTCTGGGAGGAGATCCCTCAGGAGACCATTCGCCGCATTATCAGGAGCATGCCCAGGCGTTGTACAGTAGGGAGGTCATACAGGCACGTGGAGGCCAAGCACACTACTAAGCATCATTTTGACTTGTTTTAAAGGACATTACATTCCACTTTAATTTTGGGTGTGACTCCAAATCCAGGCCTCCATTGGTTAATAAATTTGATTTACATTGATGATTTTTGTGTGATTTTGTTGTCAACACATTCAACTTTGTACAGAACAAAGTATTCAATGATAATATTTCATTCATTCAGATCTAGGATGTGTTATTTGAGTGTTCCCTTTATTTTTTTGAGCAGTGTATATCACTATAGGGAAAACAATCTCCCTGCACAATGTTGGGGAAATCACATCCACAACGACTTTATTATTCTCTATTATCCTATACAATTATAGAGTGTTGATTAGTTAATATGTCCCCGGATCAACTGTACTGACAATAAGAATGGGGCTAAGGGAGTATTTATTACCTAGCAGGGTTGGTGGTACCAGACTGTGGGGCATCATATAGTATCATACTGTGTGTGAGGGGAGGGTGGCCTCTGGGTACTTTATACTGTGGGAACATTATATTGTGTGTGCAGGGATGGCGGTAATGTTGGAACATTATATTATGTGGGGCGGATAGCGGTACTGAGGAAGAAGTATACTGTGTGTGGCGGATGGCGGTACTGTGGGAGCAGTATACTGTGTGTGAGGGATGGCAATACTGTGGGAGCAGTATACTGTTTGGGGGGTGGTGATATTGTGGGAATAGTATACTATGTGTGGGGGGATGGAGGTACTATGGGAACAGCATGCTGTGTGGGGGGATGGCGATACTCTGGCAACAGTATACTGTGTGAGGGGGAATGGTGATACTGTGGGAACATTATACTGTGTGAGAGGGGATGTGATACTGTGGGAACATTATATTGTGAGTGGGGGGATGGCGGTAATGTTGGAACATTATATTATGTGTGGAGGATGGCGGTACTGAGGAAGAGGTATACTGTGTGTGGTGGATGGCGGTACTGTGGGAGCAGTATACTGTGTTTGAGGGATGGCAATACTGTGGGAGCAGTATACTGTTTGGGGGTGGTGATATTGTGGGAATAGTATACTATGTGTGGGGGGGATGGCGGTACTATGGGATCAGCATGCTGTGTGTGGGGGAAGGGCGATCCTCTGGGAACAGTATACTGTGTGAGGGGGAATGGTGATACTGTGGGAACATTATACTGTGTGTGGGGATGGCAATATTGTTGGAACATTATATTGTGTGTAAGGGATGGCGGTACTGTGGGAAAATTATATTATGTGGGGGGATGGCGGTACTGTGGGAGAAGTATACTATATGTGGGGGAAGGCAGTAATGTGGAAGTAGTATACTGTGTATGGGGAATGGCGGTACTGTGGGAGCAGTATACTGTGTGTGAGGGGATGGCGATACTGTGGGAACATTATACTGTGTGTGAGGGGATGGCGATACTGTGGGAACATTATACTGTGTGTAGTGGGATAGTGGTACTGTGGAAACATTACTGTCATGATCCATTTTTGGCTTTGTGGCAGATCTGGTTCCATTGAGTTAAACCTATTTCCTTTCAGGCCAGCAGGGGTTAAATGTCAGGTTTTTCCCAGCTGCCAAGCTGGTGTAATTGCATTGCTGTTGGGTCAGCTGATGTGGGCGGTGACCACTCCCACCATCCTTTAAAAGGTCACCTGATGCATCAGCTGACTGTCGGTGTTAGAGCAATCTGCAGTGACCTAGCTGGAGTAAGGAGCTATCTGGGTGCAGGGGTGCTTCTGCTGAGTTTGCTTATCTGGTGCCTTTATTGTGCTGTGCGGTACTTTGCAGCAGAGAAAGGCAAGTGTGTTGTTTTTGTTACATTGTCCCTTTCGTGTCTGTCACTTCCCCCTGTGTTTATTACCTGCAGAGGCGAGTCCTAGTTCTCAGTTATAGGTGACAATTAGGGACGCGGTATCCTGACGGCGGCGGGGGTAAGGACCCGCATAAGGCGTTAGGGGAGTGCAGGGACATGCTCAGGTTTGAGCTCAGGTGGTGACCATCTCTCATTCCCTATTGGTAGGACATTCCTCCCCCCAATTACATCCCCGTTGTGTGATGTGCCATCAGCTGACCAACCACCTGTTGGGTCATGTCACACCGTGACAGTCACTCTGTGACATTAACACCGATCGTAACATTTTTTCCGGTGAGCCATGGCTCGATTGCAGGCCTTTGCCCAACTGATCCAGACCCTCACTGATGAGCTTAAGGAACTGCGGGGTCAGGTGACGCAGCAGCTTCAGCAGTTGACGGGGATCTGGGCCTCGGCTCAGTTGCAGGCTCTACCGGAACCCAAAATATCTCTCCCTGACCGGTTTTCTGGAGGGAGAGATAAGTTTTGTAGTTTAACGAAGCCTGCAAGTTGTACTTTAGGCGTAAACTGAGCAGTCACCCCCTCCTTGAATGGGTATGTGGAGAGTGGCTGTTTAATCTGGTATTTTGCACCTGTGCTGCTAACATCTTGCTTTATGGGCTGGCTGCACCTGTAGTGGATTTGTTCTGAGACCTGGGCAGGTGAGTGTTGCTGCCTTTTTGTGCTTTTTATATTGAATTTTTGGAGAACTTGAGTCTCCTTTAGTGGCTTTTCTGGATAGTGTAGTGTAGTGTAGGTACTTGTATGCGTGGGGACCTTTGGGGCAGGTTACAAGCTTACGTATTTTGGCCAAAATATTAACTAATACCCCACTATTTTTGTATTTTTTGCACTTTATTTTTCGGGGTGCAGCCAAGCCCAAGCACGTTTGGTCTCACATGAGGGGTGTTCACACTGGTGCGATTGAGAGTGTACTGGCCAGCCCGCCTAGTCGAATAGTAGGGGCGTAACTAATAGGCTGTGAACCAGACACTGTGCAATATCCTTGTGTGAACGGCACCCTATGCGGGCCTCTATTGTGCAATTGTATACTGAGCAGTCACCCCCTCCCTGAATGGGTATATGGAGAGTGGCTGTTTAATCTGGTATTTTGCACCTGTGCTGCTAACATCTTGCTCTATGGGCTGGCTGCACCCTGTAGTGCATTTGTTCTGAGACCCGGACAGGTGAGTGTTGCTGCCTTTTTGTGCTTTTTATATTGAATTTTTGGAGAACTTGAGTCTCCTTTAGTGGCTTTTCTGGATAGTGTAGTGTAGGTACTTGTAAGTATGGGGACCTTTGGCGCAGGTTACAAGCTTACGTATTTTGGCCAAAATATTAACTAATACCCCACTATTTTTGTATTTTTTGCACTTTATTTGTTGGGGTGCAGCCAAGCCCAACCATGTTTGGTCTCGCATGAGGGGTGTTCACACTGGTGCGCATTGAGAGTGTCCTGGCCAGCCTGCCTAGTCGAATAGTAGTGGCGTAACTAATAGGCTGTGAACTAGACACTGTGCAATATCCTTGTGTGAACGGCACCCTATGCGGGCCTCTATTGTGCAATTGTATACTGAGCAGTCACCCCCCCTGAATGGGTATATGGAGAGTGGCTGTTTAATCTGGTATTTTGCACCTGTGCTAACATCTTGCTCTATGGGCTGGCTGCACCCTGTAGTGTATTTGTTCTGAGACCCGGACAGGTGAGTGTTGATGCCTTTTTGTGCTTTTTATATTGAATTTTGGAGAACTTGAGTCTCCTTTAGTGGCTTTTCTGGATAGTGTAGTGTAGGTACTTGTAAGCATGGGGACCTTTGGCGCAGGTTACAAGCTTACGTATTTTGGCCAAAATATTAACTAATACCCCACTATTTTTGTATTTTTTGCACTTTATTTGTTGGGGTGCAGCCAAGCCCAAGCATGTTTGGTCTCGCATGAGGGGTGTTCACACTGGTGCGCATTGAGAGTGTCCTGGCCAGCCTGTCTAGTCGAATAGTAGGGGCGTAACTAATAGGCTGTGAACTAGACACTGTGCAATATCCTTGTGTGAACGGCACCCTATGCGGGCCTCTATTGTGCAATTGTATACTGAGCAGTAACTCCCTCCTTGAATGGGTATGTGGAGAGTGGCTGTTTAATCTGGTATTTTGCACCTGTGCTGCTAACATCTTGCTCTATGGGCTGGCTGCACCCTGTAGTGCATTTGTTCTGAGACCTGGGCAGGTGAGTGTTGCTGCCATTTTTTAGGGGGGGCCACTGACACGCGGGGGAATTACCCTGCTTTATTAACAGCGACCCCTTTTAAACCCGGCCTTCCACGGGGCTGAAATTTAAAAGGGGCCGAATCAAACCATGGGAGTCTGTCTTTGTTCTCCTCCATAGGAATTTTCCAATACATGCTTTTACTTCGGAAACTTTTAATTAGCCACATAGAAAAAATAGGTGGGGCCCTCCCCCAAGGGGGGTGGATCCCAGGGCAGAGAAAAATAACACATTTTGGCCCAGGGGGGGGTTTTACGAGCAAGGGGAAAGGGCTAAGCGAACCAGTGCCCGGTGTGGGATTAAAAGTTGCCACATGAATGGGTTATGCCCCCCATCTGTTGGTCCATTGAACCCTCCCGGATTATTTTTTTTTTTCCTGGGGCGGATTACCGAGTGGACCCCGGGACTTTTTCCCTCTTTTGGGACCATTGGACCCAAAGACGCTATTGATATTTTATGTTCTGTGCCCCCTTTTTAAAAAACTTTTTATTGATCTTCGGCCGGGGTCCCTTCATTCCTTCGCACACACCAACAAAACCCTTGGCAGCGGCGGTCTCAGAGCAGAAGGAAGGAGACGCAACCCACTAACATCGGAACCAAACCTCAGGATACAGAACGGACGGGGGGCGCCTACAAAAAAAGGCCCATAATTTTGGAGTCGCTACAAAGGGCTGTCCAAGGACAACGATTGAGGCTCAAAGAAGTTTCCCCTGCAGATGGCACGGGGGAAGGTTTCCACGAAAGGGGGGGAAAGACGGAGCTGAAAAAAATCCCAAAAATCAGTAACTGTGGGTAAGGGAGATGGTTTTGCGGGGAGGGGCCACCATAAAAATAAAGGAGGCCATTCGTAGAGCTCAAAAGGGGGTATTGGTGAGAACAGCTCCGGGGAAGCACGGAAAAGCCCCAACGACGTACCACAGCCCCCCAAAAAGAGTTCCCCCCAGAGTGACCCCAAGCTTCAATTTTTTAAGGGGGCGCGGGCACATTTAGGGTTCTTCCAGGTTTTCGATCTCAATGCCCGGGGAAAGGGCGAGTCAACTCGGGGGGGGCCTTAGAGGTGGAGCTGCCGAACCCAAGAAAAAGCCCCCGGGGGAAAAAATTACGATTAGGAATATTAAAGAGACCATCTTGAACATTAGCAAAAATCCAACACTTAAGGCTATTTCCCCCCTTACCTTGAGGGAATGTCTTCAAAATATATGCCCACAGGCTCAAACAATATGTCCCCCGCGGCGGGAAGGGGGGGCCCAAAGGGGGTACTTTAAACCGGGGCATCCTAAAAGAACTTTCCCCCAAATCCCCCTGAGTCCGGAATGGGGCGTGAAGAAAACCGCGACAGTGGGGCAGTGCTGTTTTTGCTATGATTTTCCCCCATCAAGCCCATGGAAAAAATTTGCTGGTGAATGAGTAAAAACACTACACCCCCCACCAGGGTGCCTGTCCTTCAATCCCCAAAATTTCAGTCCCACTAGACAACCACCTCGGGGTAAATACCCTTTTCATCACCTTCAAAAAGCCGCCTCCTCTTCTGAATGAACCCCAAAGGGGAAAAGTATAGCGCGCAGGGTAGGGTTTGGGGGGCATCCCGGGCATCTGCGGGCCACCCCACTACCTGGAGAAATCGGTTTAACCCCCCAAAAACAACCTCATCACATTCACATGGATATCACCCCGGTTTTCCCCTTTCCTCCACCCCCCAAATACAAAGGGAAGGAGGCATACGACAGATTTTAGTGGGGCACCGGGGGACGCAAACCCCCTGCCCCATGGCTAATTGAGGAAAAACCCTGCACCAAATTGCCTATCAATTTTAACAGCCAAATACAAGGAGGGAAAAGGGCCAACCCTTTTTCTGAAAGGCAGCTAGCACCAACCCGTGTAAAGCCCCTTTGCCTGCATGTTGTTTTAACACTCCAAAGGGGGGTTTTTGATGTAATTTCGCTCATTTTTCCTCATCAAAAGCTGTCGTAGCATCTGCACGTGTCACTCACAGACCTTTTTTTTTTTCTTCAGTGAAAACTTGCGCTCCATGAAATTTTTTAAAATTTTAAAGTGCCCCTTTCCCAAATCCTAAATACATTTTTTTCAAACACAAGAAAACAAAGGAGTCCTTTCACGGGGGGTTGTAACAATGGTTTCATGTTAAATTTTATCTGTGTTTTTTTTTTTTTTTTTAGTGCACACACCCCATTACTTTTTTAAACCCCGCGTTGTACTCTCTGAGCGTGTCCCCGGGTGCCTCACCTTTTCTTTTTATCCCCAAATTTTGGTTCTGCCCATTCCTTTAAAAAAAATCATTATGGACGCCTTCCATCCTATCCAATCTTTGGGTTTCAAAAAACTAAAGAAGTAAAAAGGGGTCCCTTTTTTACGATTTTAACTTTTTGTTTTCAGTTTTTATTTCCCATCTTTTTTTTTGTTTTTTTTAGTGCACTCCGCCCCCGTTACTTTTTTAAGCCTCCCCGCTTTTACTCTGCTGAGCGTGCTCAGTGCCTCATCCTTTTTTTTTATCCCCAAAAGGTTTTCCCCCTTCCCCATTTAAAATAAATTATTAGTGTGCGGCTTCCCCCGTATCCAATACATTGGTTGCAAAAACTAAAAAATTAAAAAAGGAGTAGCCTTTCACAGATTTAACATTTTTTTTTGGGGGTTTTACTTCTTTCTCGGGCAAATTAACCACATTTGGGGCCCTTATAATTTTTCCTGACTTTTTTTATAAAATCTACCAAATGAAGAAGTCATAAAAAAACACGGTCGGGGGTGGATTCAGCAGGGGGGGAGTGGGATTCGTGGGCTGCCGCCCTCGGACACACACCACCTTTTTTAACCCATGAGCTTTCCCTTTATCGCATTTTGGGGGGGGAGCTCGGGTGCCCCCCTGCTGCGGGAAAAAAAATTTTGAAGCCGTTGGGGTTTGGGGATGGCACCCAAATGCTCGACAAAAATTTTCCCTTTCCACCTCCTCTCAAACACAACACTTTTGGCAACCATCTGTTTTTTCACCGCCTGTAAAAATGCCCAGCATCAAAGAGTTCTTACAGGAGCCACTGATCCCCCGTTTTTTTCCCCCAAATTTTTTGGTTTCGAAAACCCGGGGGCACGGGCAAGCCTTTCCCTGCAATTTGAAGAAAAAGGGAGGCGTGATGCGCAAAAAGCGTTCCTCTCAATCTGAAGGGGGGGGTGAGCCATGCCATGGACAGCACCCCCGCAAAAAACGCATCTTATATGAGATGAATCAGGTGCCATTTTTTTTGGACAGGGGTGCCCCAGACCATCCAACACAGCAGGGTTGGAAAGGGTATGGAGATGATAAGTCCGAACCCAACAGGCGTACAACAAAGGGGTTGGGAGAGCTCGGGGGAAAAATTTCCCCCCAACTTACAAAGAAGGAGAGTAGGCCAGATTTCGCTTGCCTGAAACCTCCGTTTGGCACCTTTTGGGGAAACATTCTCTTAAAATGCAAAATTGGCGCCCCCATGATTTGCACTGCGTGGTCCTTTTTTGACAGATTTTAAATATATTTCCCTATGTTAAAATCAAGCGTTAAGCAAAAAGTTAAAAGAGGAAAAAATACAGTAACCTGAATACACAAATATGTGGAAACATTACGGAAAAAACACTACCGGGTTACAAAAACACACTGGAGATGGGGCCAACCTACACACACCACACTTCAGCGTTTGGGCCTCTACCTCAGCTCACCACACCGGTTCGGGTTTCCCCACGGGGTCCCCAGGGGAAAAACCCGGGGCACTGGGTTTTCCATAGACAAACTTTATTCCACCCACAGCAGCAAATTTACTCACGTCACAAAATCCCGACCACAAAAAAAGCCACGTACCACAGCATGGGATAAAAACGGGGCCCTACCCAAACCCCCCCAAAAAAGCACAGGCTCTGAAAAGCGGGGGTTTCAAAAAACCCCCCCCCTTGAAATGCGTCATTCAGGGTGGTGGGACTGACTTTCAGGAAATTTTTTTGGGATTGCAGCCCACAATAAAATGTCCAACCGATTTTAAATTTTACAGGGAAGCGTCCCTGCCTGCAAAAAAATGTCGAGGGAAACATTAAAAAAGCCACAAAAGCCCTCAGTAGCGGGGGACCTACCCCGAACTGGACCAGTCCCATGGGCCGGACGAAAACCTTTTCCCCCCCTTTCCCATTGGGGAATGTTGTGGAGCCGGGACAGACTTTCCCTGGCGCTGTACGTTTCTGCCAACTCCAAAAGGGTGCAGAATCCAGTCTGTACCATTGGGTTTCCCCTCCACCCCATTTTCCCAAAACACCTGCCGCCCCCCCCGGTAACCCCACTGGACCCTGAACGTTTTCCTGTTCACCGATAAATAGACAGCCGGCCAACCAACAGGCCATCCCCGAAATTAATTTCCAGGGGGCAAACCCCCACCGCGCAAAACTCGGAACCATAAAGCAGGAGAGGACGGGGGTTTTTTTTCAGTAATCCCCAGCCAGTTTTTATGTTGACAAGCCAAAAACTGGGGGCACTCGGGGTTTTGGGAAAACCCCCCCCCCCCCAAAAAACCTGTCCGGGGCCCTGTGCTCAAAATTTGGCTTTCAGAGTTTTTTTTAGGGCACCCGGGGTCTTGATGCACGCCACAAAGCCCCCCTAAGGGGCTCACTTCACTTTCCCCGCAGGGGCCCGATTTGCCATTGCACCTGCAATAAATTTTTTCCCCCCTAAAAAATCGGGATCATATGGAAATACCCCCGGGGGAAATTTTTCCCCGTACATATGTTGGAGGGGGTTGGTTTGGGACGCCAGCCAAAAAAAAGGAGATCGCTGCAACCCCCCCCTCAACCGCAATTTTTCGCCGTTCCCCCTTCACCACTACGATGGCCCTATGAAAAGGGGGTCGCACTTTTTTGCTTTGATGTCCCCAACGCGATGGGGTGCAGATGATGCACCTTTTCACATGACTGCCCCCTTTTCTCCTTTCTTCAAAACACTGAAAGCCTAAAGGAAAGGTTTTGGAAAAAGGGGAGGGGGGGGGGTCACAAATTCAATTTCCTTCGGACAGTCAAACGCAACGGTTCCTCACAAAGGGGTGGGGAGGGTCACTTTGGAGGAGAAAAAGGGGGGGGGGTAGTCAATGGGGAGGAAAAAAATCCCACAAGGGAGGTACACAACGCTCTATAGTATTTTGGGGCAGGGGGGGGGATGCAGAGGGGGGAAATACCCTCTTCCAGAGGACACCTTTGGGTTTGGGCCCGTTGGGATCTGCAGCACAAAGGTTTTTTTTTTAGCTTTATCCCGAGAAACGACCCCCCCATCCCCACACGACCACGTCGAATTTTTTGGGTTTCACCCTCCTAGACCCCCCTACCGGGGGCAACTTAAAAAAACCCTCAAAACACCGGGGGAACCGGGGGGTAAAAGCAAGTACCAAGACACCTGTGCAATCCTTTCTGTTTTTTCATTTCCCCCCCCAAGAGCTCTGCGCTGCTACTGCTTTACAAAGCACTCTGTCGCCCAGGCATTAGACACCTCACAACCCAAAAGGGAACAGAACGCGCCTCTCCCCAGGGCAAGAGCCCGTATGTTTCAAATGGGCAAAAAATTTTGTGACAAACGCCAGCAAGGGCTACACCTTTTCCCCCAAAGGCCCAGCACCAGGGGAAAAAAAATTTTCCCAAGATGTGCAGCACTTGGCTTTCCCCAAGTGTCTCCCAGATGCCTCTTCCCCTTTTTTAAATTTTGGGTCTCTAATTGGTCCTGGCCGAGCTTTTGCCAGATGCATTGGGGG
>JARQOD010000003.1:34016366-34093786 GCA_033576555.1 Oophaga sylvatica | reverse complement strand
GGGAAACATTATACTGTGTGGGGGGATGGTGGTACTGTGGGAACATTATACTGTGTGGGGGGGATGGCAGTACTGGGGGAACATTATACTGTGTATGGGGGATGGCGGTACTGTGGGAACATTATATTGTGTTGGGGGATGGCGGTACTGGGAACATTATACTGTGTGTGGGGGATGGCGGTACTGTGGGAACATTATACTGTGTGTGGGGGATGGCGGTACTGTGGGAACATTATACTGTGTGTGGGGGGATGGCGGTACTGTGGGAACATTATACTGTGTGGGGGGATGGCAGTACTGTGGGAACATTATACTGTGTGGGGGGATGGCGGTACTCTGGGAACATTATATTGTGTGTGGGGGATGGCGGTACTGTGGTTAGATTATACTGTGTGGGGGATGGCGGTACTGTGGGAACATTATACTGTGTGTGGGGGATGGCGGTACTGTGGGAACATTATACTGTGTGTGGGGGGATGGCGGTACTGTGGGAACATTACACTGTGTGTGGGGGATAGCGGTACTGTGGGAACATTATACTGTGTGTGGGGGATGGCGGTACTGGGGGAACATTATATTGTGTGTGGGGGATGGCGGTACTGTGGGAACATTATACTGGTGTGGGGGGATGGCGGTACTGGGAACATTATACTGTGTGTGGGGGATGGCGGTACTGTGGGAACATTATACTGTGTGGGGGATGGCGGTACTTGTGGGGAACATTATACTGTGTGTGGGGGATGGCGGTACTGTGGGAACATTATACTGTGTGTGGGGGATGGCGGTACTGTGGGAACATTATACTGTGTGTGGGGGATGGCGGTACTGTGGGAACATTATACTGTGTGTGGGGGATGGCGGTACTGGGGAACATTATACTGTGTGTGGGGGATGGCGGTACTGTGGGAACATTACGTGTGGGATGGCGTACTTGGGAACATTCTGTGTGGGGGGATGGCGGTACTGTGGGAACATTATACTGTGTGTGGGGGATGGCGGTACTGTGGGAAACATTACATGTGTGGGGGGATGGCGGTACTGTGGAACAATATACTGTGTGTGGGGGATGGCGTACTGTGAAAAGTGGTAGTATTGGAACATTTACTGATGTAGGGGATGCGACTGGGACTATACTGTTTGGGGGATCTACAGTGAACATTACACTGTTGGGGTGCGGCCAGTAATGTGGGAACACCACTCACACTGCGGCGGGATCCACATATACTAGGAGTTCTGGCCCAGTAATGGGGAATCTCCAGCCTATCACTGCAGAGCAAAACCACATATATGGCTGTTTTTGTGCCTAAATGGGAACTCCCGACCTACCACACCCGCAGACGCACTCACACATAAGGGCTGTTCTGTGCCCAGTAATGGGGAATCTCCAGCACCTACCTCCACCTGCAGAGCCGCACTCCACATATATGGCTGTTCTGTGCCCAGTAATGGGGAATCTCCAGCACCTACCTCCACCTGCAGAGCCGCACTCCACATATATGGCTGTTCTGTGCCCAGTAATGGGGAATCTCCAGCACCTACCTCCACCTGCAGAGCCGCACACCACATATATGGCTGTTCTGTGCCCAGTAATGGGAATCTCCAGCACCTACCTCCACCTGCAGAGCCGCACACCACATATATGGCTGTCTGTGCCCAGTAATGGGGAATCTCCAGCACCTACCTCCACCTGCAGAGCCGCACTCCACATATATGGCTGCTCTGTGCCCAGTAATGGGGAATCTCCAGCACCTACCTCCACCTGCAGAGCCGCACACCACATATATGGCTGTTCTGTGCCCAGTAATGGGGAATCTCCAGCACCTACCTCCACCTGCAGAGCCGCACACCACATATATGGCTGTTCTGTGCCCAGTAATGGGGAATCTCCAGCACCTACCTCCACCTGCAGAGCCGCACACCACATATATGGCTGTTCTGTGCCCAGTAATGGGGAATCTCCAGCACCTACCTCCACCTGCAGAGCCGCACACCACATATATGGCTGTTCTGTGCCCAGTAATGGGGAATCTCCAGCACCTACCTCCACCTGCAGAGCCGCACTCACCACATATATGGCTGTTCTGTGCCCAGTAATGGGGAATCTCCAGCACCTACCTCCACCTGCAGAGCCGCACACCACATATATGGCTGTTCTGTGCCCAGTAATGGGGAATCTCCAGCACCTACCTCCACCTGCAGAGCCGCACTCCACATATATGGCTGTTCTGTGCCCAGTAATGGGGAATCTCCAGCACCTACCTCCACCTGCAGAGCCGCACACCACATATATGGCTGTTCTGCGCCCAGTAATGGGGAATCTCCAGCACCTACCTCCACCTGCAGAGCCGCACTCCACATATATGGCTGTTCTGTGCCCAGTAATGGGGAATCTCCAGCACCTACCTCCACCTGCAGAGCCGCACTCCACATATATGGCTGTTCTGTGCCCAGTAATGGGGAATCTCCAGCACCTACCTCCACCTGCAGAGCCGCACTCCACATATATGGCTGTTCTGTGCCCAGTAATGGGGAATCTCCAGCACCTACCTCCACCTGCAGAGCCGCACACCACATATATGGCTGTTCTGTGCCCAGTAATGGGAATCTCCAGCACCTACCTCCACCTGCAGAGCCGCACTCCACATATATGGCTGTTCTGTGCCCAGTAATGGGGAATCTCCAGCACCTACCTCCACCTGCAGAGCCGCACTCCACATATATGGCTGTTCTGTGCCCAGTAATGGGGAATCTCCAGCACCTACCTCCACCTGCAGAGCCGCACTCCACATATATGGCTGTTCTGTGCCCAGTAATGGGGAATCTCCAGCACCTACCTCCACCTGCAGAGCCGCACACCACATATATGGCTGTTCTGTGCCCAGTAATGGGGAATCTCCAGCACCTACCTCCACCTGCAGAGCCGCACTCCACATATATGGCTGTTCTGTGCCCAGTAATGGGGAATCTCCAGCACCTACCTCCACCTGCAGAGCCGCACACCACATATATGGCTGTTCTGTGCCCAGTAATGGGGAATCTCCAGCACCTACCTCCACCTGCAGAGCCGCACTCCACATATATGGCTGTTCTGTGCCCAGTAATGGGGAATCTCCAGCACCTACCTCCACCTGCAGAGCCGCACACCACATATATGGCTGTTCTGTGCCCAGTAATGGGGAATCTCCAGCACCTACCTCCACCTGCAGAGCCGCACTCCACATATATGGCTGTTCTGTGCCCAGTAATGGGGGATCTCCAGCACCTACCTCCACCTGCAGAGCCGCACTCCACATATATGGCTGTTCTGTGCCCAGTAATGGGAATCTCCAGCACCTACCTCCACCTGCAGAGCCGCACTCCACATATATGGCTGCTCTGTGCCCAGTAATGGGGAATCTCCAGCACCTACCTCCACCTGCAGAGCCGCACACCACATGTATGGCTGTTCTGTGCCCAGTAATGGGGAATCTCCAGCACCTACCTCCACTTGCAGAGCCGCACACCACATATATGGCTGTTCTGTGCCCAGTAATGGGGATCTCCAGCACCTACCTCCACCTGCAGAGCCGCACTCCACATATATGGCTGTTCTGTGCCCAGTAATGGGGAATCTCCAGCACCTACCTCCACCTGCAGAGCCGCACACCACATATATGGCTGTTCTGTGCCCAGTAATGGGGAATCTCCAGCACCTACCTCCACCTGCAGAGCCGCACTCCACATGTATGGCTGTTCTGTGCACACAGGACCTGTGATGAGGTCACAGGAGGGGAGGAGTCAGGGTCACATGATCAGGGGCCTCAGTGGATGCAACTCTTTTATTATAAAATTATAAACAATACATACATCATAATAAATAATAATCTGTACAGAAATAAAACATCGCTAAAATAAGTAACAGAAACAAAAGAAACAGCATCAAATAAACCAAAAAGTCCAGAGTCCTTAGTCCTTCCAAAGCTGTTGCAGCTTCCAGAGGAACATTCCCCCTAACCAAAATTATATATAAACCATAAAAGAAACATGCACACACACTGACACACACTCACCCCCCAAAAGAAAGGAGAAAGGTCTCACCTGGCCACACATACAACACAACCTATATATACACTACTATATACACAATAAGGCTACTTTCACACTTGCGTTTTTTAGCGCTGCGTATCGAGCGCACATGAAACGCATGAAAAATCCGCGTGCAAACGCGTGTAATCGCTGCGATATTTTGCAGTCGAATAGTGCGCATTGCTTTGGAAAAACGCAGTGATTGTAAGCGATTGTATGCGATTTAAAGCGTTTTTGTCTGCGTTTGCGTTTTTTCTGGCCAAAACACATGATGAAAATCCTTGAAAAATATTTACAGTTGAGAGTCCTCAGTGAAAATCCTTGAAAAATTCTTGCAACAGAACCCACCAATGGGACACCAGTGGGCGTGTCTCATTGAAAATCTTTATATAGAGCCTGTTTACAGCCATTCTTCACATTTGCTTGCATTTGCCTTGGTGAACATGGATCTGCTTATGAAGACTTTCTTCTTCAACCTGGATGTGGACATGGCTATGGCACAGTCTTATGCCTTTGCTTGCCATGAAGAAAGGAGAGAGAGACACAGTGAAGACAGCAGCGGCGGCGTTTGTAGGTACATCCCATTGTTGAACTCCGGGAGAGCCGTGGAGCGTATCACACCCTCTACAGTGAGCTGCAGTCAAACCCGGAGAAATTTAACGACTACACCCGGATGTCACAACAAACCTTCATGGATTTACTTGCTCGGGTCCAACAATTAATAAGGAGACAGGACACACAGCTCCGTAGGGCAATTCCTCCAGAGGAAAGACTCCTGGTGACATTACGGTACGTAATATTGAGAAACCTTTGCCTGCATAATTGTATATGCCATGTACTATTCCAAAGATGACAGAATTATTGTTCTGCCATCTAGTAAACAAAGACCTGCAGAATTATTTTTATTCCATTTTTTTGTTTATTAATGTTTTACAAAAACATATACAATAATAATTTTTTTGTTCTTTCTCTAGATTCCTTGCTACTGGAGAGAGCCTGTCTTCACTCCACTTCCAGTACAGGATTGGTATCTCCACGTTGTCAGGAATTGTTGTTGACACCTGCCGGGCATTGTGGACTGTTCTCTGTCCGGAATTTATGCCCCTGCCCACCACAGAAAAGTGGCTAGAAATAGCTGACAGATTCTGGACAACCTGCAATTTCCCAACTGTTTGGGAGCAGTTGATGGGAAACACATCCGCATCATCAAACCTAAAAGAACAGGCTCGGAGTACTACAACTACAAGAAGTACTTTTCAACAGTTCTCATGGCCATTGCGGATGCAGACTGTATGTTTGTTGCCGTGGACATTGGGGCATTTGGCCGTGGGAATGACTCACAGGCGTTTAAGAACTCGGACATGGGACAGAGGTTGTATGGAAACCAGTTTAATTTCCCCATGCCACGGCCTCTTCCCCACACCGAAGGTCCAGCAATGCCATTTGTAATGGTTGGGGATGAGGCATTCCAGATGAGCCAACACCTACTTAAACCCTACTTCAGCCGGAACTTGGACCACAACAAAAAAATTTTCAATTACAGGCTGACCAGGGCAAGAAGAACTGTAGAGTGTGCCTTCGGTATACTGTTTCCAGGTGGCGCATTCTGGGCACAGCCATTCATCTGAAAGTGCAAACAGTGGATGAAGTTGTGAAGGCCTGTGTGGTGCTACATAACTTTGTCATGGCAAAAGAGCAACCAAACTTTGAACTTGATGATGCAGCTCCTAACCCATTGCCTGAGTTCACTCAGCACCCTCTCAGGTCTTCTGTTGAAGTAGGGCAAATGAGAGACCATTTGCGGCCTACTTCATCTCAGATGTAGGACGGGTGGATTGGCAAGAACAAGTGGTGTAAAATAATGTTCTTGTCTGTATGTTAATCAAATTTTTTTTTTTTTAATTTAAATAAAATACCTCTGTTTATACCTGTACCACGTGCAGTCTGTTTTTAAATTAAAAAACAATTATGAAATGGCCAGGTACCAGTGAATTCATGATGCATATTTTTGGGTGCATCATGAATTTATTTGTAATCCTGAATAGGTAGTTAAATATACATGTACACAAGTTGTATGACCTTTATTTAACACAACAATTATTGGTGTCACTGTGACTTTATTTGGAACGCAGAGATAATAAAGATTATACATCTTGTTCTATACCAATGCCTGGTGGCATGCTGAAGTGGTGATGCACCAAATAACGCATCGTCACTTCAGAATCTATCAGGCCTGGGTAGGTGAGTACACATGACTTCTAAACAGCAGCATCGCTACAGTATGCTTCAAATTAATGCAGACTGAAGCAACGCTGCTGGTTAAAACTCATGTCTATTCACCTGCCCAGGTGTGATAGTAATGATACAAGGTCAGGGTATTGTACATATAAAGTGAATTTTCACCATCATCTCCTCTGTTTCTTCAACACACACTGAATAGAGGATGTGCTCAATTACAAGCTATATCTAGAATCCCTGGCCTTCTATCACAAAGTGAAATAATGTCAAAAACACACCATACTCATTTAATTTTTTAGTATATCTGGCAAGGTTAAATAGATATGCCTTGCACTCAACACCATCCTCTATTCAGTCTGTGCAATATTAGCAGACAGACAGAATGTTGGTGCAAAAAAAGGAATATATTTGTGTTTTGGACTAAACATATCTCCATGAAGTACACAAACTTGTGTCATTCCTGTAGTAATGTGTAGTCAAAACGCAAAGTGTACATCGCAGTGTGTGTACGTCGCAGTGTGTAGGTGGCAAAATAAACACAAAGCAAACCAAAATTACTAAAAGAAGATTGGCACATTTATTTTGTACAACAGGAAAACAACATTTGAATTGGCAATGATTTTTTGGATTACATTTGTATAGATCACATTATAATTTTTTTTTATTAAAAAAATAAAATATTTATATTCACACAAAGGTTTTAGAAAGATCACATTAGTATAATTTGTGTCCAACATGAGCATGGTATTGTCACTGCCCCAGAAGTAATAGAAAAATCAGATTAGTACAATGTTTGTACAAGATGAAATTGGTAGTCACTGCCCCAGTAGTAATAGAAAAAACAGATTAGTACAATGTTTGTCCAAGATGCAATTGGTAGTCACTGCCCCAGTAGTAATAGAAAATACAGATTAGTACAATGTTTGTACAAGATGCAATTGATAGTCACTGCCCCTGTAGTAATATAAAAATCAGATTAGTACAATGTTTGTCCAAGATGCAATTGGTAGTCACTGCCCCAGTAGTAATAGAAAAATCAGATTAGTACAATGTTTGTACAAGATGAAATTGGTAGTCACTGCCCCAGTAGTAATAGAAAAAACAGATTAGTACAATGTTTGTCCAAGATGAAATTGGTAGTCACTGCCCCAGTAGTAATAGAAAATACAGATTAGTACAATGTTTGTCCAAGATGCAATTGGTAGTCACTGCCCCAGTAGTAATAGAAAATACAGATTAGTACAATGTTTGTACAAGATGCAATTGGTAGTCACTGCCCCAGTAGTAATAGAAAAAACAGATTAGTACAATGTTTGTCCAAGATGCAATTGGTAGTCACTGCCCCAGTAGTAATATAAAAATCAGATTAGTACAATGTTTGTCCAAGATGCAATTGGTAGTCACTGCCCCAGTAGTAATAGAAAAATCAGATTAGTACAATGTTTGTCCAAGATGAAATTGGTAGTCACTGCCCCAGTAGTAATAGAAAATACAGATTAGTACAATGTTTTTTCCAAGATACAATTGGTAGTCACTGCCCCAGTAGTAATAGAAAATACAGATTAGTACAATGTTTGTACAAGATGCAATTGGTAGTCACTGCCCCTGTAGTAATATAAAAATCAGATTAGTACAATGTTTGTCCAAGATGCAATTGGTAGTCACTGCCCCAGTAGTAATAGAAAAATCAGATTAGTACAATGTTTGTACAAGATGAAATTGGTAGTCACTGCCCCAGTAGTAATAGAAAATACAGATTAGTACAATGTTTGTACAAGATGCAATTGGTAGTCACTGCCCCAGTAGTAATAGAAAAATCAGATTAGTACAATGTTTGTACAAGATGCAATTGGTAGTCACTGCCCCAGTACTAATAGAAAAAACAGATTATTACAATGTGTGTACAAGATGCCATATGTATCGTCACTGCCACAGAAGTTTTATAGAAATGTGCTTTTTATTACCAATTTTTATTGCTACTGACGTTTTGGTGGTGATTTCGATAATCTGGGGGTGTGCAGAGATGAAGAGCGGCTGGAAACCGATGAAGGGGTTACAGGGAAGGGGCAACAAAAGTAGTGGGTGAAGGAAGATCACACATCAAATGAGAGGCACTTTGAGACACATTAGGAGGAGAGGGTGGATGGACAAACAAAGATTTTTTATTTTTCTTCTTGGAGACAGGAGTAACATGCATGGACCGACTTCTCTTTGTCCGCCTTGAGCTGGTTGACCTTGTCCTTGAATCAAAAAAGACTGAATGTGGGTCACCGCTCTCATGCTCGGTGGTGGCAGTGGCGGTGGAAGTGTTGGCAGTGCTCGGAGTAACCAAAGGGTTGGCGGTGTTCCAAGGAGAAGTGGGTGCCCTTGAAATGGATTGTTGCTGACTGGTGGCGGTACTCATAGGATCAGTGGGTGCTGTGGCGGTAAATTGTTGACTGGTGACGGTACTCATAGGATCAGTGGGTGCTGTTGTGGCAAATTGTTGACTGGTGGTGGTACTCCTAGAAGGAGAAGTGGGTGCCGTGGCCCAAGCAGGTACTGCGGTGGCTTGAGTCCATGACTGTGGACCAGTGTCTGTGGGGGTGTTGCTCCACACAGGAGCAGCGCTTGCCATGGTGGTGGCGACGGTGGAGTGTCCAACAGTACTCGGACTTGTGGTGGGGTAGTGGTGACTCGGAATGCTGGTGGCCGTGCAGTGGTATGCAGCAGAAGTCGGTAGTGATGTGTGGCGAATCAGTGGTGGCACTGTTGGATATGCAACCACTGACTGCTGCACGTACCAATTCTGCTGCATCTGCTGCAAGTAAGCATTGCTGCAGGCCTGCATCACACACAGCTGTTGCTCAGGAGTAAGGTGTTCCGCCATGCCCCGTTCTATTTTACTGAAAAAATGGTGCGCTGGTCTGTTGAGGTCGGCCTCCAGGCGATCAAGACGCTGTTCGACACAGTTGAAACGGTGATCCATGTGGGTAAAACCACGTTCCATCAGTGAAAAACCGCTTCCAACTCTGCCTCCAAGCGTCTTGATATTGCCTTGAAAGGACTCGCTCAAGTGAACAAACTCGGGCAAGACATTCCTCTCCATGGCCCTCTGCCGCTGCCGGGAAGTGGCCGCAAAACCAGTGGCAGAGACCTGGGAGAGGGGAACACCTGATGGACCAGCTTCCTGGTCACCAGCTGTCTGTGTTGCTGACCTGCAAGTTGCTTCCAGGCTGTCGGATGGCTGGGACGAGTCCAAGGTTGTCCGAGGAAGGACCGCTTCAGGGACAGGCTGCATGGTGCTGCTCCAGGTGCTGTTGAAAGAATAACAAAACGTTACTATAATGCATGAACAAGAAGCATCAGCTGTAGAAAAGAAAATAAAGAAAAAAATTAAAAAAAAACAAAAAAAAAAACTTACGCTCTGCTAGCAAGGACCGGTCTCAGGAACGCCAACTCGCGATAGTAACGATATTTATTTCTGGGCCTTGCTGCAGAACCACTGTGAACCTGTCCCTCTGCTCGAACATCAGTGTTGAAGCGGTCCTTCATCGAGCGCCATCGTGTGCGGACTTTGTTCACTGTTGAGAAAAAAAGAAAACAATTATAGAATGCAGTCAGGGCAAAATCAGTCTCAACACACATACCTGAATGAAAATGTCAAACTGTCAATGCAGCATTATAAAAAGCTATACAATACACAGGATAGTGACTGTTGACCCAGATGACACTGTTGTGTTTGCTGTTAGAATATATCTGGCAGCAAAACCAACATTACCATGAGGACCAAGAGTGACTGGGCAATAACAAAAACCAATAGAATGCACAACACACAGCTCAAGAAAAAACAGGATAGTGACTGTTGACCCAGATGACACTGTTGTGTTTGCTGTTAGAATATATCTGGCAGCAAAACCAACATTACCATGAGGACCAAGAGTGACTGGGCAATAACAAAAACCAATAGAATGCACAACACATAAGAAACCACAGGTCAGTGACTGTTGAAGCAGAGGGCACTGTTGGGTTTACTGGCAGAATATATCTGCCAGTAAACCCATCAGTGGCCTCAAGAACAACACTGAGTGCAGCATAAAAACAAACACTAGAATGCAGAACACATTGCAATAGCATACACAGGGCAGTCAGTGTTGAAGCAGAGGGCACTGTTGGGTTTACTGGCAGAATATATCTGCCAGTAAACCCATCAGTGGCCTCAAGAACAACACTGAGTGCAGCATAAAAACAAACACTAGAATGCAGAACACATTGCAATAGCATACACAGGTCAGTCAGTGTTGAAGCAGAGGGCACTGTTGGGTTTACTGGCAGAATATATCTGCCAGTAAACCCATCAGTGGCCTCAAGAACAACACTGAGTGCAGCATAAAAACAAACACTAGAATGCAGAACACATTGCAATAGCATACACTGGGCAGTCAGTGTTGAAGCAGAGGGCACTGTTGGGTTTACTGACAGAATATATCTGCCAGTAAACCCATCAGTGGCCTCAAGAACAACACTGAGTGCAGCATAAAAACAAACACTAGAATGCAGAACACATTGCAATAGCATACACAGGGCAGTCAGTGTTGAAGCAGAGGGCACTGTTGGGTTTACTGGCAGAATATATCTGCCAGTAAACCCATCAGTGGCCTCAAGAACAACACTGAGTACAGCATAAAAACAAACACTAGAATGCAGAACACATTGCAATAGCATACACAGGGCAGTCAGTGTTGAAGCAGAGGGCACTGTTGGGTTTACTGGCAGAATATATCTGCCAGTAAACCCATCAGTGGCCTCAAGAACAACACTGAGTGCAGCATAAAAACAAACACTAGAATGCAGAACACATTGCAATAGCATACACAGGGCAGTCAGTGTTGAAGCAGAGGGCACTGTTGGGTTTACTGGCAGAATATATCTGCCAGTAAACCCATCAGTGGCCTCAAGAACAACACTGAGTGCAGCATAAAAAACAAACACTAGAATGCAGAACACATTGCAATAGCATACACAGGGCAGTCAGTGTTGAAGCAGAGGGCACTGTTGGGTTTACTGGCAGAATATATCTGCCAGTAAACCCATCAGTGGCCTCAGGAACAACACTGAGTGCAGCATTACAGAGAATGAAAATACTTACTAAACGCCTTTTTGAGGTTTGGAGAGGCGCTGTCCCAGCCATCCATCAACGCTGCGGCCACCTCGTTCCATAGCCGTCGGGTCACCACATTGTCCTTGTACTGCGGATCACGGCTGTCCCACAACGGGACACGCGCATGGACCTGGCAGATGAGGGCCTCATTATCCACATACAGGTCGTCGTCCCGTTGTGGTACCTAGAAGAAACAAAATAAAAATTACAATCTTGTATATTTTTTACAAAGAAAAGAACAAAAGGAGTAGAAAAGAAATAGACATTCAAAGGCTATATACTTACATTCCGTCTCGCCACCGGACTTGACTCGGCTGCGACTGCTCCTGCTGAGACTCCTCAATGCCCGTGTCCGACGATGATGTCTGAAAAAGAAACACAAATTTTAGCCATTTGTAGATTCAGCAGCTATACTCAAAGGCAGGAAGATACTCATATCATGCTCTGCTTCGGCCAGTTCTTGCCGGGATGGTGAATATTCTGATCCAGAAGACATGCTGCAAAAAAAAAAAAAAATTACATGAGCACATATTACATTATAAGGACAGCCTGTCATTTGTTTAAAGAATACTCACATTCTTGCACTTTGGATCGCTCTTGAGTCCAGGCACAGTGTCTCCAGGCAATATCCAGGCTGTTGTGGTCCAAGATGGATCGTCCAGTGTCCAGCTCCAGTCTCCAGGCAGTGTAGTTTGTTGCACGCTGTTTGCAGGCCTTTTTATAGGGATCCAGGCTGTATCTTCAGGTCTTAGCAGCATGCAGTCTCCAGGCAGTCTGTGTAGGGGTCTGTGTGGCACTGACACCTTCCTTTAATCTATACTACTTTTATCTAGACTCCTCACAAACAATGTATCTTGTCTAGGGGGTCATTGGACAAGTGTCTAGACAATGTTTACTAAAAAACCGCTTGCGCGCACAAGCGCTGACAATCGCAAAGGCACGCGCACGCCAGCACCCACATAGACGCCAATGTTGTTTTTTTGCGCATTTTTAAATAGGTGTGCCGGAAAAAAAAAATGCAACATGTAGCGTCTAGCGCGTCTGGGCGCACACCTGGAAAATGCGCAGCACACGCCAAACGCTAATGAGCGCGTGCAAGCGCAAGACACTGCGCCCGCCATGTTAATGATAGGGGAACATTGCGCATGCGACCAATAGCGCACGATGCGCAGCGCTAAAAAACGCAAGTGTGAAAGTAGCCTAAGACATGCACACAATTTTTTTTTCTTTCTTTTTTGCTTTTTTTCCCCCACCACACCACAGGTCCATGAGTTCATGCCCTTTTCACCACAAGCTTGACGGGTCCATGAAAGTTTATGCCCTTAGAAATTTACAACCCTCTGGTCCATGGTAAGTTCCATGCCCCCCCACCCAACCTAAACTATACCCCCCAAATATATAACTATTTACACTTATATACAATACATAACATTAACAGACCTACCACACAAGAACACTACATTACATTACTTTACTTTAAACACAACATTATAAACATTTATAGACATTTACACTATACACTGACCACAGAACCTGCAAGGCACAAGTTCAGCACCTGCAAGCCCAATATCCATTTATTCCTGAATTTGCAAAACAAAAAGCTAAGTGTGCCACACACCAGCCCACCACCGGGAAACTGGAGTCCTAAGAGGCCCCATCCCTAACCACCAACACACGCACCCTGTCCCTCACCAACTAAATCTGTCCCTAAAAGAAAAGAAACTGACCCTAACTATCCCTACCTGTCCCTACCTATCCCTACTCTACCTAGCTTATCAAAACTAACTATCTAGCTATCCCTAAACTGGCCCTCTCTGTCCCTATCTGTCCCTACTTTTCTCTCCCTCAACACCCACACCACCTTATCTTACACTACCAACAATCTCACAAAGACCAGCTCTCCCTAGGGCACGTTAAAGGAGAAACCCCTCCAAAGCCAAGAGGCCCTCCTTGCACCCAGCCTCTCGAACTCCAAAGAACGCATCTTCCCCCGGTCACTCAAGATGTTTCTAACCACCTCATCCTGGGGGAGGACTTTCCGCTCAACGGGGTGAGTTCCGCCATCATGGATGATTGGGTTAGATGGCCTTCTTCTTCCCCACCCCGTCTTCCCCATCTTTCCTCTCCGAAGAGGGGTCTGATCCCTTCCGTTTTTGGGAAGACGAGGTATCCATCCCCATGGTCTCCTTGCCTCCGGGCTCCAGGTCTGTCCCCCCCAGAGGAAACGGCGTCCCCTGTTGGACAGACTCCGCCATCCCCTGAAGGCCCCCCAGATGCCACCCCCGGCCCCTCGCCCCCGACCTCCGTCTCAGCAGGGTCGTCGAGGGCTTGGTACCGGTTGGAGAGGGCGATCAGATGGGAACCGGTGAGCCCTTCCGTTGGCATACTTACGGTCGGGGAGGAGGTTTGGAAGGCTTAACCATCTTCTTCTTCCTTCTACTGGTACGCTTTTTATCACCCCTCTCTACTGCAGGCTGATCCGTGACCTCCTCATCCACACTTTCATATTGGGAGGAGTGTTATGATTTGGTAGCTGAGGAGAGCAGGCAAAAAAGGAAATACACCAGAGAGGTTGGAATCTATGGGATTGCAGTACCCTGACTAACCACCACAACTAAAGGCAGCCGTGGAGCGTACCTACGTTGGTCCTAGACGCCTCGTCACAGCCTGAGAAGCTAACTACACCTAAAGACAGAAAGAGGAAAACTATCTGCCCCGGAGCAGATCCCCAAAGAACATAGAAAGCCCCCAAACATGTAATGGCGGTTAGACAAGAGGAAAATACAGACACAGACAGAAAATAGTATGAGCAAACGTTGGGGCCCAAACTTCCTAAATAGAAAAGGATAGGAAGGACACTTACTGCAATCCCAAAAAAACCTGAAAAGTACCAACTCTACTAATTACAAAAACACCTGAGAACACACGACCTCTACCACCTAAATTAGTTCTCTGGAGTAACAAAACTAAACAGCAGCCACTGAAAAAACTGGAAAAGGCAAATGAACAAACAACAGTGGCTGAACTAAACTGAGAGGAGCACAAGCCCCCGGAGGGGACCCGGCAGACCCCCACAGAAGTGCAGGACAAAATGCAAAAAGCAAGCACAAAAAACTAAAAGAAGAAAATGTCTTATCTGTTAGCAGAAGATGCAGGCACGAAACAGCAAGCTACAAAGTGAACAGGAATCAAAGATGAGACCAGAACAATTGATCACCGGCAACCCTGATGGGAGGGAACCTCCCTTATATAAGACCAGTCAGTAACACCTGATCGCCAATCTTCACAATCTTCATTGGATAGTTCAGTACTGTTTGTAACCACCAGAGGGAGCTTCTGCTCAGAATTCATTTCTAGCACATTCACAACAGAGGAGTTGTCAGAGTCAGTCAGGTTTTCCTCCCTCTCCATCCTCCTGATCTCCTCGCATACCTCTTCCTCCCCCCGGGGCCTCAGAGACAGCGGCCTAGAGGGGGGGCAGGCATCACCCCAATTGCTTGAGGCTCTCCCCGCCCCTCACCCCCGTGGCGCTTTTCCTGTCTCCTCTGGTAAAAGGGACCTCTATTTGCCTTGTCCTTCCTCACTGGCCCCTTAGCCCCTCTCCCGCCACCACCACCTGCCACAGCAGAGGTTGGGCCGCTAGGGGTTGCACCCTCACGGTCTCCCCCCACCGGGCCTGAAGCGGCATTGGTAAAGGAGCGAGGGCAGCGGCTATACGGGTGACCTAGGTCACCACACAGGTGGCACCGAATGTCCTTGCAAGATGCGGCGAGATGACCTACCCCACCACACAAGGCACATTTCTACACCTTGCAGCTTGCGCTGAAGTGGCGGGGATCACCGCACTTGTGGCAGACCTTCGGCTGCCCCTGGTAGAAGACCAGGATCCTGTCCCTCCCTAGGAACGCCGAGGAAGGGATATGGGTGACGGTACCCCCTGAGATCTTCAACTTCGTCATGAAGGTCCAGCCCCCCGACCAGATACCGAACTCATCCCGATTTTTTTTGGGGACGTCCGTGACTTCCCCATAACGGGAAAGCCACGTCATGATGTCAACGCTGGAGAGTGACTCGTTACAAGTCACCACGGTCACTCTCTTAATGGCATTTTGGCGAGACACCGCCTGTATGGCGAAGTCTCGCCATCCGGGCTCCCCCTTCACCAGCTCGTAATTCGACCAGAAGAGCTCTAGCCCCTCCGGCCGGACGAAACTGATGTCGAAGAATAGGGTGGCCGAGGGATGGATCAGGGCAAAGATGTCCGTCGCCCTGAAGCCCATCTTCAGGAGGGCTCCACCACCCTACTCCTGGGTGGGCAAGCTTCACCGCCCCTCCAACGAAGACGGACCACATTCCTCCTGGCCGGCCCTTGCCCGGCTGTCGGGAGGGACCAAACGGTTTCCCCCTCCCTTCTATCTTGGAAGGCGGCCAGGCCATGTCTCTCCAACCAGAAAGACAGGTCCACCTCTCTTCCTTCTACATTGACCGACCGCTCTACTTTTTTAAGGGCCTCCAGAAAACGGCGGTGCAAAACGCCGTCCCCAGAGTCCGGAGGCAAGGAGAGCCCCAGCCGTGACCCCCGCAAAAGTACGGGGTCTCACGGCCGGGGGGCCAGATGGGCCAGCCCCTCCCTCACCGCCCATGCTCCCACCTACACCTACACTCACTCCCTCTGCATTCACTTCCACATCCACTCCCATATCCCTGTCACTCATCTCACTCATACCATTCACCTCAGCCAATTCTTCAAAAATATCGGTGTTATTTTCTTTGCAGTTTTGCGGTTCCGGCCTCAGGGGTCATGGACCCTAGGGTCTTGCGGCCCCCCAAAGGCTTTTTCTTCGCCATCCTCCCTGGGACAGGCTAGATGGTATGGCCTCCTGTTGGTATGTGAGGCCTCCCACCCCCACCTGCCTTGCCAAGGGGTGGGAGCCAGGGGCACAGCTTCGGAGCTCAGTCCCAGGGATAAGTCTCTCTTTCTAGGAAGGGCAGGCAGGTAGTCCAGGGAAAAAAAAATCCTCCCTTTGCAAGGAGCTCTCTCCAGGTAGCTGCAGTCACAAGCACACGGCTTGCTCCGCCTCTTCCTATATGCAACTCTTATTATGAAAATATAAACAAAACATACTGTAATAAATAACAAACTGTACAGAAATAAAACATATCTAAAATGAGTAACAGAAACAAAAGAAACCAGCTTCAATAAACCAAAAAGTCAACAGTCCTTAGTCCTTTCAAAGCTATTGCAGCTCCATTTCACAGGACCCCCAGCAGGAACATTACCCTTAACCCCTTAGTGACAGAGCCATTTTGCAGCTTAATGACTGGGCCAATTTTTACAATTCTGACCACTGTCAATTTATGAGGTTATAACTCTGGAACGCTTTAACGAATCCAGCTGATTCTGAGATTGTTTTTTCATGACATATTGTACTTCACGTTAGTGGTAAAATTTCTTTGATATGACTTGTGTTTATTTATGAAAAAAACGGAAATATGGCGAAAATTTTGAAAATTTAAAAATTTTCAAACTTTAAATTTTTATGCCCTTAAATCAGAGAAATATGTCACACAAATTTCTTAATAAATAACATTTCCCACATGTCTACTTTACATCAGCACAATTTTGGGCACAAAATTTTTTTTGTTACGAAGTTATAAGGGTTAAAAGTTGACCAGCGATTTCTCATTTTTACAACACCATTTTTTTTTAGGGACCACATCACATTTGAAGTCACTTTGAGGGGTCTATACGATAGAAAATACCCAAAAGTGACACCATTCTAAAAACTGCACCCATCATGGTGCTCAAAACAACATTCAAGAAGTTTATTAACCCTTTACGTGCTTCACAGGAACTGAAGCAATGTGGAAGGAAAAAATTAACATTTAACTTTTTTTGCAAAAACTTTACTTCGGAACCAATTTTTTTTATTTACACAACTGTTAAAAGAAAAAATGAACCACAAAATTTGTTGTGCAATTTCTCCTGAATAAGCCGATACCCCATATGTGGGGGTAAACCACTTTTTGGGCGCACGGCAGAGGTCGCAAGGGAAGGAGCGCCATTTGACTTTTTCAACGCAGAATTGGCTGGACGCCATGTCGCGTTTGTAGAGGCCCTGATGTGTCTAAACAGTGGAAACCCATCACAAGTGACCCCATTTTGGAAACTAGACCCCCTAAGGAACTTATCTAGATGTGTGGTGAGCACTTTGAACCTCCAAGTGCTTCACAGAAGTTTATAACATAGAACAGTGAAAATAAAAAATCATATTTTTTCCAGAAAAACGATCTGTTCACCCCAATTTTTATTTTTCCAAGGGTAACAAGACCACAAAAGTTTTTGTGCAATTTGTCCTGAGCATGCTGATACCCCATATGTGGGGGTAAACCACTGTTTGGGTGCATGGCAGAGCTTGGAAGGGAAGGAGCGCAGTTTGACTTTTCAACGCAGAATTGGCTGGACGCCATGTCGCGTTTGTAGAGGCCCTGATGTGTCTAAACAGTGGAAAGTGACACCATTTTGGAAACTAGACCCCCTAAGGAACTTATATAGATGTGTGGTGAGCACTTTGAACCCCCAAGTGCTTCACAGAAGTTTATAACGCCCGGGCATGAAAATAAAAAGTCATATTTTTTCCACAAACCTGATGGTTTAGTCCCCAATTTTTTATTTTCCCATGGGTAACAGGAGAAATTAGACCACAAAAGTTGTTGTCCAATTTGTCCTGAGTACGCTGATAACCCATATGTGGGGGGGACCACTGTTTGGGCGCACGGCAGGGCTTGGAAGGGAAGGAGCGCCGTTTGACTTTTTCAAACCAAAATTGGCTGGAATTGAAATTGGATGCCATGTCGCGTTTGGAGAGCCCCTGATACGCCTAAACAGTGGAAACCCCTCACAAATGACACCATTTTGGAAACTAGACCCCTTAAGGAACTTATTTAGATATGTGGTGAGCATTTTGAACCCCCAAGTGCTTCACAGAAATTTATCCTCAAAAATGATTCTTTAGCCCGCTATTTTTTTTATTTTCCCAAGGGTAACAGGAGAAATTGGACCCTAAAAGTTGTTGTGCAATTTTTTCTGAGTACGCTGATTCCCCGTATGTGGGGTGAAACCACTGTTTGGGCGCATGGGAGTGCTTGGAAGGGAAGGAGCGCCATTTTGTAATGCAGACTTTGATGGAATGTTCTGCGGGCGTCATGTTGTGTTTGCAGAGCCCTTGATGTGCCTAAACAGTAGAAACCCCCTGCAAGTGACACCATTTTGGAAACTAGACCCCCCAAGGAGCTTATCTAGATGTGTGGTGAGCACTTTGAACTCCCAAGTGCTTCACAGAAATTTATTAACGCAGAGCCGTGAAAATAAAAAATAATTTTTTTCCTCAAAAATGGTTCTTTAGCCCGCTATTTTTTTTTTTCCCAAGGGTAACAGATGAAATTGGACCCAAAAAGTTGTTGTGCCATTTTTCCTGAGTACGCTGATACCCCATATGTTGGGGTAAACCACTGTTTGGGCGCACGGCAGGGCTCGGAAGGGAGGGAGCGCCATTTGACTTTTTGAACGCCACGTCGTGTTTGGAGACCCCTGATGTGCCTAAATAGTGGAAACCCCTCAATTCTAGCTCCAACCCTAAGCCCAACATACCCCTAACCCTAATCCCAACCCTAATCCTAACCTAAATCCCAATCCTAATTCCAACCCTAATTGTAACCCTAATTTTAACCCTAACCCTAATTGTAACCCTAACCCTAATTCTAACCCTAATTCTAACCCTAACCCTAAGGCTAGGTTCATTTTCCGTTTTACCAGCCCGTTCAACACATAGCATTGACGGGCTGGTAACGGTATAGCATAACGCGATCGCGTTATGCTATACACGTTAGCGCAGAGGAATCAGCAGATGATTCATCTGCGCTAGCGGTGACGGAGCCCAGACGCTGCAGCCCGCGTCCGAGGTTCCGTCACTGAATGATGGCACGTCGCGAATGCATGCTGCTTTACGGCATGCGTCGTGATGCGCCCTCAAATGGGGGTGAATGGCAGCGTTAACGGACTGAGTTACACCGCGTTATACCGCGGTCTAACGCAGTCCGTCTAACCGACTGCCATAACGCAGTATGAACCCAGCCTAACCCTAACCCTAATGCTAACCCTAACCCTAATGCTAACCCTAACCCTAATTATAACCCTAACCCTAATTATAACCCTAATTATAACCCTAACCCTAACGGAAAAATGAAAATAAATATAATTTCTATATTTTATTATATGTCCCTAACTAAGGGGGTGATAAATGGGGGGTTATGTACTGTTTTTTTTATTTTGATCACTATGATAGTTTATCACAGTGATCAAAATGTACTTTCTGGAGAATGAATGAAAAAAATTTTGAATCTGCCACCAAGCAGATCGGCGGGCACACTGCGCATGCGCCCGCCATTTTTTTTTTACAGGAAGAAGACCGGGAGGATCGGAGGACAGGGGGACCTGCCGGAGGACACCGGCAGGTACAGGGGGGTTTCGGGGGACCTGGGGACCCTAATTCTCTCCCCTCTGATGTGCGATCACATCAGAGGGGAGAGAAATCATTTTATTTTTTTTTTTTGTTGCGGTCGCCGTTATGCTGTATAGCGGCGATCGCAACACCGGGATCGGTGAAAACCGACCCGGATCATGTTCTCTGGGGTCTCGGTACCCCCGGTAGCAGAGACCCCAGAGAAAATTGCCCATCCCCCCCAGCACATCGCGGCGGGCGCACTGAGCATGCGCCCGCCATTTTCTCAATGGCGGCGACACCGGAGAACGGAGGGCTCTGGGGCGAGAAGAGGGGGATTGGGGGCCACATGGGGATGACATCAGAGGACAGAGAAATTAAATGGCACAACTTTTTTTTTTGTTGCGGTCGCCGTTATAGGGTTAATAACGGCGATCGCAACATCGGTGTCGGTAAAAACCGACCTGAATCACGTTCTCTGGGGTCTCGGCTACCCCCGGTAGCCGAGACCCCGGAGAAAATGCGCCTCTGGGGGGCGCTATTCACTTTTTCCACAGCGATGTTAATTAACGGCGCTGTGGTTTAAGTACCCTTAATGACCGCCATTAAAAGGCGTATCGGCGGTCGTTAAGGGGTTAAAAGGAATGATGACATTAGTTCGTGATAATCGGCAAGTGTAAATTTACTCTTCCTCCAAAGTATGTGCTCCTCCATTCTGCACTGAAGGGCATGTAGCTATGAAAGATAAATGGCACAACATTTTTTTTTTTGTTGCGATCGCCGTTATAGGGTTAATAACGGCGATCGCAACATCGGTGTCGGTAAAAACCGACCCGATTCATGTTCGCTGGGGTCTCGGCTACCCCCGGTAGCCGAGACCCCGGAGAAAATGCACCTCTGGGGGGCACTATTCACTTTTTCCACAGCGCCACGGCGCTGTGGTTTAAGTACCCTTAATGACTGCCGTTAAAAGGCGTATCGGCGGTCGTTAAGGGGTTAAACAAAATTAAAATACAACATAAAAGAAACATGCACACACACTGACACACACTCACGCACCCCAAAAAAAAAAAAAAGAAAAAGGCCTCACCTGGCCATACATACAACTTCAACCTATATATACACTACTATATACACTACAATATACACAATAAGACATGCACAAAATTTTTTTTTTTTTCCTCTTTTTTTTCCTTTCTTTTTTTCCCCCCACCACATCACAGGTCCATGAGTTCATGCCCTTTTCACAGCAAGCTTGACGGGTCCATGAAAGTTTATGCCCTTAGAATTTTTTTTTTTTTTTATCAACCCTCGAGTCCATGGCAAGTTCCATGCCCTCCCCCCCACACAAAAACGCCCACCCAACCTAAACTATACCCCCCCAAATATATAACTATTTACACTTATATACAAAACATAGCATTAACAGACCTACCACACAAGAACACTACATTACATTACTTTACTTTAAACACAACATTATAAACATTTATAGACATTAACTCTATACACTGACCACATAACTTGCAAGGCCCAAGTTCAGCGCCTGCAAGCCCAATATCCATTTTTTCCTGAATTTACAAAACAAAAAGCTAAATGTGCCACACATCAGCCCACCACCGGGAAACTGGAGTCCTAAGAGGCCCCATCCCTAACCACCAACACACGTACCCTGTCCCTCACCAACTAAATCTGTCCCTAAAAGAAAATAAACTGACCCTAACTATCCCTACCTGTCCCTACCTATCCCTACTCTACCTAGTGTAGCATTTCCAGGGGGTATAGCTCTAGGATCGCTGTCTGGGTAGACAGAATGGCACGAAAACAGTTCATTCAGACAGCAGTTCTGGTGTAAAACTGGCCGCAATCAGTTTTATTAAAGTTCACAGCAAACAGATAAAATAAAGCATAAACAGAAAACCTAGGCTTGTCTAGCCACTAATTACACATAGATAGATTGCCCTGTCTATCCGGGTCCCGGCTCTACCAGCCTGACCCAAAACAACACATATGATATATGTTACCAGTATGGAGTTTCACAGATACTCCTCCTTGTGTCTGAAGGCACCTTCCATGTCCAGACTTGAGAGAGATCCACTCCTATTCAGCCGCTATTCGCACGGATTCTCACTGCGACTACTCCTGTGTCCGGGGTACTTCCTGCACCCAGACTGAGATAGCTCACACTCCTGGAGACACCTTCTGTGCCTGGACCCCTTGTCCAGATTAAGCGTGCTCCACTCCTGGAGTCTGCTTCTTGTGCCGAGACACCTTCCCTGTGTCCAGGCTAAGCTAGCTCCCAATCCTGGAGACTGCTTCCTTGTGCCGGGACAGCTCCCTGAATGTGTTTGCAGACACCTACTTCTGGTCTCCTAATTAACACCTGAGTGATTTCAGGCCTGAGCTGCAAGTGTGTAATGAATGTAAGGTGTAGTGACCTTTCTCTACCACTAGGTTTACAAAGCCACACATTTCCCTTATACCTAGGTGAAATGTACACCCCATTCAACACATATTCCTTCACTGTCTCACATATCCCCTCCCTCTTCTCCAGACCGGAGGGCTGGTCATCCAGACCGAAGGACTGGTCAACAATCCAACAGAGACAGTGAACTCTGGACCAGTCATGGCCCTCATCAGCTTCATCCTCACCACTGTCATTGCCAACATCAGCTTTCTCTTCATCTGAAGCATCCGCACTACCCTGTACCCTCCCAGGCCTATGCTCTCTGCGGGCCTCGGGTATCCTGCACGGTTTCATCTTGACCTTAGGGCCGGGCTCAGTTTCGATATAGAGCCTTGCCAGAGAAGTACGACCCGGCACATCAGAACACTTCTGCTGACTCTTCCTCAGAAACTCACGTACCTCCTGTTCCTGGTGCACTGACCATGTGTCACCAACTATCACAGAAGGTATAGTGGGTTTTTCACTTTTCTCCAGTTCCCCTTGAACCCTCTTTACTTCATTGAGCTTCTCCAGAAGATGCTTATGGCTCTCATCACGCTCCTTCATCACAGTTTGGAGTTTTCTTCGAGAAGCAATCAATTCATCTTGTACCCGTTGGACGTCCTTCATGTCCTCAGCCCCTTCTTCAGGCTCTTCTGGTAGGGCATGCTCAGAAGCCCCACCGTCAGTCTTACATTCTACTTCTTCATTCACATCACTATGGTCTCCAATATCTCCATCCATTCCAGCTCTCAAATTCTCCTTGACAGCTGCATCTGTACACTCAGAACCCGCCGGATTCTTCTCTTCCACCATGTTCTGCATCCCATCTGGGCTCCCATGTGTCTGCAGCGGCAACGGAGTGACACATCGCTTTTCCCATTTGTTGGGACGTGGCTCCGATGTAGACTCTATGAAAGTGCGCTTGAGCTCACCAATGCCAGCTACTGATCCGGACCGTAACCCGTCCACTCCGCTGTCTTCGGCAGAAACAGATTCCTGGACAGAGTCAGTCCCCATATCTTCAGTCTTGTTCCTCACAGCTTCACTTGAAACCTCAGCTTCTGATGAGGCATCTGGCTTGGTGACCACCACTTCCATGGCTTTTTCCACCTCTGCAGCATTACCTTCAGAGTCCTGGGCATGATGCAGCTCCATACCATACACCGACAACTTCTCATCTTCAACAGCATCCACTTGTGCTGTGTTCAGGTTCAGAGTCCTGCCTTTAAAGCTCAGCTCTCCTCCTTTCACCTTAGTCTTCGCCAGGGAACCGGCCAACTGTAAAACATCTTCAGATGCCATCTTCTGTCTGGCTGTAAGGTCAGCATCAGCTTTCTTCTCAGGACTCTCAACCTCCTCTGCTACCATGCCTTCCTCATTTGCACTGGTTGCTTTATTGTCATCAGATGATTCACTATCATTCTCACTATCCCTGTCTGACCTCTTTTTCTCAGCCACATCCGGGTCACTTTCAGGGTTACACACTTCATTTTCATTCACATCCTGCTCACTGTCAGGGTTATACAATTCATTTTCATTCACATCCTGCTTACTGTCAGGGTTATATAATTCATTTTCATTCACATCTTGATCTGGAACCTTAGTTAACATGTCATCCACAACATTAACTGCACCATCTGGTCCCTCAAGTATGTGACTATGTGACAACCCCAGCACTATACTTCTATATAGTTCAGGTACTAGGAGCTGACTCACGACCTCTCCCTGGACTTCAGTGTCCCTATACAATAGGCTATTGTCCATGGCAGCATGAGGAAACCTCTCCTCTGGGCCAGGCTCCTGGGAAACCTCATTTAGAACAATCATATTTTCCTGTGCGGTCCTAAGAGTGGGGTCTCGCCACTGCTCACTCTCAAAATTGTCACAGGACACAGGCAAGTCAGGGACACTCGGTTCCCGAGAACCACCATCCTCGTCTCCCAACATCACCTGCAAAGGAATTTCATCACTATCACAGTCATCATTATTATCAATATCATTATCATGACTATGATCAGTATCATCATCACTATCATGATCATCATCACTATCATTATCAGCATCAGCATCATTATCATGGTCATCATCATTATCATGATCATCATCATCATTATCATTATCATCATCATTATCATGGTCATCATCATTATCATGATGATCATCATCATCACATAAGTTTAACGTCCCACTAGCATTGTGTTCCGCCCCTCGGGACTGCGCACCCTCAGTAGGAGCTTCATCACACTGTCCATCAGAAACATTTTTCCCCCAGAGATCCTTAGATCGGGGAAAGTCATTACCCAATATGACGGGGTGCACCAGGCTCTTCACTACCCCCACTTCATATGAAACCTCCCCGAGTTTAGGGACCAAGTCCACGGCAGTCTCTGGGTAGACTTTGGTGTCTCCATGGTTGCACACCATACTCAGGTGCTTATCAGGGATGAAGTCCATATCAATCAGGCTGTCACATACGGAAGTCACTGGACTCTCTGAGTCCAAGAGGGCCTGTGCTGGGCAGTCATTTACAACCACCGGGGACACTTGTGGTTCAATCTCTTCGACTGCGGTGGTCACACACACAGGTTCTGCGCAGAGAGAGAGAGACCTGCCAACATCACGGTACATAGGCTCCCCCTCTAGTGAACAGCCGGCTGCAATTTCACAACATCTCCAACACTGTCCACCACAATCACCCTCCCATATGTCCCCTCGGGCCTGAACCCGCTTATCAGCATACCCCATGTCCCCAACAGCTGGAACGCTCTTACCGCGAGAGTTCAGCGTCCGGGAACTCTGAAGTGACGACCTCTCAGCCGGCTGGTCATGGAGACAGTCTTTGCTGGCGAAGGCCTTCTCCATCAGGCTGACCAGACGATTGGCGTCCTGGTGGTCTCCTTGCCCGACCTCTGGCTGTACCTCAGGAGGACATGCTCGGGTGTAGCGGTTAACTATCACCTCTTCAACCATGCCGACACGACGGCCGACGTCAGGCTCCAACCGCTTCTTTACTACAGGCAACGCAGGTGCCTTCACAACATTACTCTGGGACGAGGTGCTAAGAGCTGCAATCTGCTCCAACAACTGGTCATACTCCTGCTGGCGCTGCAGGTACTGCCGCTCCATGCTCCGCTGCAGGCTCTGCTGGGCCTGTACCAGGTACTCAACGAGCTTCCTCATACTGCCGGACTTATCTGTCTCAACCACAGCAGTCTTATGTTGCACATTAACTTGTGCCATTTGTTCAAACAGCGCCTCCATGCTGTCATCCATGCTGTCAGACTTCTCTGTCTTAACAACGGCAGTCTTCACTCAAGACATACACACTCTACAGTCTTTTCCATAGAAAAATTCAGCTCTGCTGTGCAGACACTTTTTTTTTTTCTTTACAAAGTCTATTAGGGCTCCTGTCTCTTTAAGACTGCTCCAAACAGACGTTTCTCTTGACACACTTTTTTTTTTCCTCTGCTGCTATTTCAACAGACTTCACCTTTATTGCTGTCTCCAAGCTACTGTGCTGCATGCACACTCCAGCACTAACTGTATCAGCCCCTGCGCTGCCCCAGCATTCTCCGCCAATTGTAGCATTTCCAGGTGGGTATAGCTCTAGGATCGCTGTCTGGGTAGACAGAATGGCACGAAAACAGTTCATTCAGACAACAGTTCTGGTGTAAAACTGGCCGCAACCAGTTTTATTAAAGTCCACAGCAAACAGATAAAATAAAGCATAAACAGAAAACCTAGGCTTGTCTAGCCACTAATTACACATAGATAGATTGCCCTGTCTATCCGGGTCCCGGCTCTACCAGCCTGACCCAAAACAACACATATGATATATGTTACCAGTATGGAGTTTCACAGATACTCCTCCTTGTGTCTGAAGGCACCTTCCATGTCCAGACTTGAGAGAGATCCACTCCTATTCAGCCGCTATTCGCACGGATTCTCACTGCGACTACTCCTGTGTCCGGGGTACTTCCTGCACCCAGACTGAGATAGCTCACACTCCTGGAGACACCTTCTGTGCCTGGACCCCTTGTCCAGATTAAGCGTGCTCCACTCCTGGAGTCTGCTTCTTGTGCCGAGACACCTTCCCTGTGTCCAGGCTAAGCTAGCTCCCAATCCTGGAGACTGCTTCCTTGTGCCGGGACACCTCCCTGTGTCCAGACTAAAGACAGCTCCCTGAATGTGTTTGCAGACACCTACTTCTGGTCTCCTAATTAACACCTGAGTGATTTCAGGCCTGAGCTGCAAGTGTGTAATGAATGTAAGGTGTAGTGACCTTTCTCTACCACTAGGTTTACAAAGCCACACATTTCCCTTATACCTAGGTGAAATGTACACCCCATTCAACACATATTCCTTCACTGTCTCACACTAGCTTATCAAAACTAACTATCTAGCTATCCCTAAACTGGACCTCCCTGTCCCTATCTGTCCCTACTTTTCTCTCCCTCAACACCCACACCACCTCATCTTACCCTACCAACAATCTCACACAGACCAGCTCTCCCTAGGGCACGTTAAAGGAGAAACCCCTCCAAAGCCAAGAGGCCCTCCTCGCACCCAGCCTCTCAAACTCCAAAGAGCGCACCTTCCCCAGGTCACCCAAGATGTTTCTAACCACCTCACCCCGGGGGAGGACTTTCTGCTGCATGGAAACTAAACTACGTGCACTCCAAGTGTGGAACCTAATGACTACACTAAGTAGGAATAAAGTGCTCCGTTCTTGGCCACTCAGGAATCTGTATGCCCCATAAGCCCATTCCGGATAAGAAAGGGACGCCAGCCTATGGAAGCACCCACCCTGTTGTAGACCCCTGTATTAAAGGGACACTGAAGGAGGAAGTGCTCCATGCTTTCCAACATGTCGCCACACTCCTCACGGGGACAACCCCGATTATCAGAGCTCCTGCACTTCAGGTTGTCCCTTACATACAGCCTCCCATGGAAGCAGCACCAGGCCAAGTCCCAAAACTTCAAGGGGATCCACTTGGAATTGGATAACCCAAGCCCAACCTCCAGATCCCGGCCTGGGCAATCCTTGAGCACCAGGGGCTTCTGGAAATGGGTCAACAGAACCCTGCTGTCAAGGAATTTCCTCGACATGGTCCTGATTTCCCACATTCCCAGACCCCACCGGCGGATCACCTTCAGAACCGGGTTAGCATAAGCCGGGAGATGTCCGTGTGGTGTGTGCAGGTCCTTCACCTGCCCTCCTGTCTCCCATTCCTGGAAGAAAGGCCGAAACCAACCACTGCAGGAGAATACCCACGGAGGAGCCCTCTCTGAATAAAAGGTTGGCAACATTGATCTTAAGAAAGGTGTTTATCAGAAACACCACCGGGTTGACCATACCCAACCCACCTAGTCTCCTCGTGCGGTACGTGACCTCTCTCTTAATTAGGTTAAGCCTGTTCCCCCATAACAGCTGGAAGAACAGGCTATAGACCCGTGTCCAGAGAGGTTCTGGGAAGACGCAGACACTGCCCAGGTATATTAACAAGGGAAGCAGAAAGCCTTTGGCCAAGTTGACCCTTTCACTCAGGGTTAAAGACCAATCCTTCCACTGGTCCACCTTTTGGGCGGCAATCTTAAGTCGGCCCTCCCAATTTTGCTGGGGGTAGTCCCCGGGGCCAAATTCGATGCCTAGGATTTTGGCAGAGTTCTGGGACCCTGGAAGGGTGTCCGGGAGATCAAAACTAGGATCTCCCCCTCCCAGCCAGAGACTTTCGCACTTTTCCCGGTTGATCATGGACCCGGACGCCTCCGAGTAGCGCTCGACCTCAGACATGACCCAATCCGCCTCCTCTCTCGAGGACACAAAGAGGAGAACATCGTCAGTGTACTCTACCACCCTCAGAGTGGCCCCCGGCTCCGCCCGGTCCATCCCGACTCCCACCAACGGTCCACGATCTACCCTCCTCAAGAAGGGATCGATCGCAAACACGTATAAAAGTGGGCTCAGAGGACAACCCTGGCGGACCCCGGAACTCACCTCGAAAGGGTGACCAACCCAACCGTTCACGAGTGGAAAAGTCTCAGCCCCCTGGTGTAAGGTCTCTAACCAATTTACAAACCTCCCAGGCAGACCGTACCTCAAAAGGACAGACCAGATGTACTCGTGATTCACCCGGTCAAAGGCCTTCGCTTGATCTAAGGACAGCAAGTACCCCTTCCAGTGACCCGCCCTGCCCTGCTCCACTGCCTCTCGGACACCGAGCACAGCACTAAAAGTACTGCGGCCTGGAACAGAGCAGTGCTGAGCCCCCGAAAGGAGCCGGGGTGCAAACTTCACCAGCCGATTAAACAGCACCTTTGCCAGAACCTTCCGGTCCACATTGAGAAGCGCTATGGGACGCCAATTCTCAATACGGGACGAGTCCTTACCCTTTGATAGGATAATCAGGGCTGACCTCCTCATTGAGCTGGGAAGAGCGCCCGAGGAAAGGCACTCATTTAACACCTCAGTCAAGAGGGGGACCAAGGAGTCCCTAAAGGTCTTGTAAAACTCGGATGTTAAGCCATCCGGACCTGGCGATTTTTTAGGGCCGAAGCCCATCAATGGCCAGTCTCACTTCCTCTTCCCTGATTGCCTCTACCAAAACATCAAGAGATGGGTCATCTCCTGGCTCAGGAATGGTCTCAGCCAGAAAGCCGACATCCCGTCTCGATCCAGATCCCTCTTTCCCAAGAGGCATGAGTAAAAGGATCTGACCACCTCCAGGATCCCTGATTTGCATCGGTTCAGGGAACCCGTACTGTCGATCAGTCCTGTCACCATCTTACAATTCACTGACATCTTACAGTTTCTGTAAGGGTCGGGTGAGCAGTACCTCCCGAAATCCCTCTCAAAAACCAAAGATGTGTGCCTATCATACTGACACCTCTTGAGCAAAGACTTCACCCTGGAGATCTCCTCACGGTCACCCCCAGTCGAGACGAGCTGCTCGAGTTTCCTCCTCAAGGTCTGATACCAGCGGTGCCTGTTCAGACTCCTGAGGCTCGAGAGCTGACGGAAGAACCCCGCCACCCTCTCTTTGAAGATCTCCTACCACTCAGACTTACTGCTACAGAGATCCAAAAGCGGTACCTGGCTCTGAAGAAATTCCTCAAAGGACTGTCTCACTTCCGCTTCTTCCAAGAGGGATGAATTCAGCTACCATAGCCCTCTTCCCATCCGGGGTGTCTCTGTAGCATTCAGAGAAAAGAAAATTAAACAGTGATCGAAGAATTCCACCTCAACGGCGGACACTGCAGAAAAGATGGCATCCTCCTTCAAAAAAAACCTATCTATCCTAGACCTACAGCTACCTCTATGAAAGGTGAAACCCCCGTGACCTGGGGTGTGCCGGATGTGGACATCCACCAGGTGAGCTTCGCTAGCTATATTATTTAATGCTGTACTATCATAAGCCAGGTGGCCTCCGGGACCCCCCCTATCATGGGATCTCGTAATGGTGTTAAAATCCCCACCGAAGACCACCTGCCGACTCGTAAAAAGAAAGGGCTTGATCTTCATGTAGAGACATTTACGGTCCCACCTGGATTGTGGACCATAGATGTTTATGAGCCGAAGCTCCTGTCCCCTCATGAAAACGTCTAAGACCAGGCACCTCCCCATTTCTATCTCAATAACCCGTCGGCATTCCACCTCCGCGGTCTTAAAAAGGATCGCCACCCCGCTATACGGCTCGGCCGCAAGAGACCAGTATGAGGGCCCACACCTCCATTCCCTCCTGGCTTTATGGATGGCCCCCATGTCTGTTAGTCTGGTCTCTTGCAAAAACAAAATTTCAGCCTCAAATCGGGTGAAAAAATCAAAGGCCGCAAATCTGGCCGCATCTGACTTAATACTGGCGACATTAATGGACGCCAGAGTCAACGGGGTGAGTTCTGCCATCATGGGTGATTGGGTTAGATGGCCTTCTTCTTCCCCACCCCCTCTTCCCCATCTTTCCCCTCCGAAGAGGGGACTGATCCCTTCCGTTTTAGGGAAGACGAGGTATCCATCCCCATGGTCTCCTTGCCTCCGGGCTCCAGGTCTGTCCCCCCCCAGAGGAAACGCCGTCCCCTGGAGGATGGACTCCGCCATCCCCTGAAGGCCCCCCAGATGCCACCCCTGGCCCCTCGCCCCCGACCTCCATCTCAGCAGGGTTATCGTGGGCTTGGTACCGGTTGGAGAGGGCGATCAGAGGGGAGCCGGAGAGCCCTTCCGTTGGCATACTTACGGTCGGGGGAGGAGGTTTGGAAGGCTTAACCATCTTCTTATTCCTCCTACTGGTACGCTTTTTATCACCCCTCTCTACTGTAGGCTGATCCGTGACCTCCTCATCCACACTTTCATATTGGGAGGAGTTGTCGGAGTCAGTCAGGTTTTCCTCCCTCTTCATCCTCCTGATCTCCTCACATACCTCTTCCTCCCCCGGGGCCTCAGAGACACCGGCCACTGGCTTAGAGGGGGGGCAGGCATCACCCCAGTTGCCTGAGGCTCTGCCCGCCCCTCACCCCTATGGCGCTTTTCCTGTCTCCTCTGGTAAGAGGGACCTCTATTGGCCTTGTCCTTCCTCACTGGCCCCTTAGCCCCTCTCCCGCCACCACCACCTGCCACAGCAGAGGTCGCGCCGCCAGGGGTTGCACCCTCACAGTCTCCCCCCACCGGGCCTGAAGCGGCATTGGTAAAGGAGCGAGGGCAGCGGCTATACGGGTGACCTAGGTCACCACACAGGTGACACCGAATGTCCTTGCAAGATGCGGCGAGATGACCTACCCCACCACACAAGGCACATTTCTGCACCTTGCAGCTTGCGCTGAAGTGGCGGGGATCACCGCACTTGTGGCAGACCTTCGGCTGCCCCTGGTAGAAGACCAGGATCCTGTCCCTTCCTAGTAACGCCGAGGAAGGGATATGGGTGACGGTACCCCCTGAGACCTTCAACTTCATCACGAAGGTCCAGCCCCCCGACCAGATACCGAACTCGTCCCGATTTTTTTTGGGGACGTCCGTGACTTCCCCATAACGGGAAAGCCACGTCATGATGTCAACGCTGGAGAGTGACTCGTTACAAGTCACCATGGTCACTCTCTTAACGGCATTTTGGCGAGACAACGCCTGTACGGCGAAGTCTCGCCATCCGGGCTCCCCCTTTACCAGCTCGTAATTTGACCAGAAGAGCTCTAGCCCCTCCGGCCGGACGAAACTGATGTCGAAGAATAGGGTGGCAGAGGGATGGATCAGGGCAAAGCTGTCTGTCGCCCTGAAGCCCATCTTCAGGAGGAGCTCCAGCACCCTACTCCTGGGTGGGCAAGCTTCACCGCCCCTCCAACGAAGACGGACCACATTCCTCCTGGCCGGCCCTTGCCCGGCTGTCGGGAGGGACCAAATGGTTTCCCCCTCCCTTCTATCTTGGAAGACAGCCAGACCATGTCTCTCCAACCAGAAAGACAGGTCCAGCTCTCTTCCCTCTACATTGACCGACCGCTCTCCTTTTTTAAGGGCCTCCAGAACACGGCGGTGCAAAACGCCATCCCCAGAGTCCGGAGGCAAGGAGACCCCCCGAGAACCTCCCGAAGCCCCAGCCGTGACCCCCGCAAAAGTACGGGGTCTCACGGCTGGGGGGCCAGATGGGCCAGCCCCTCCCTCACCGCCCATGCTCCCACTTACACCAACACTCACTCCCTCCACATTCACTCCCACATCCACTCCCACATCCCTGTCACATCCCTGTCACTCATGTCAATCACCTCACTCATAACACTCAACTCAGCCAATTCTTCAAAAATATCGGTGTTATTTTTTTTGCAGATTTGTTTTTTACCTGCTGGGGGCCCTGGCCTCGCCCCCCGCCAGCCGCAGTCATAGCGGGTGGAGCAGTAGCCCACAAGGCTACGCCCCCCCGCCAGACGCGACAGTAGCGGGCGGGACAGCGGCCGAGGAGGACACGCCTCCTCGCAGGCCACCACCGCCTTCTTGTACCCACCACTCGCTTTTGGCAAGGTCGGCCACTCCCCCTCGGCATCCAGCGGCGGTGGGGCCCCCGGCGCGGACCCCTTATTGGATCTACGCGCAGAGGACCCCCACCCTGCCGTGGACACCGCCAGGGGAGCGACCAACAACTTGCATTTTTTTACTTGCTGCCTTACGGCAGACTCCGTCCCCTTTCTAGGTCTCTGGACCCCCAAAAGTGATCCAGTCTTAGCGGATCTGTGTGTGGGGGGCCCAGAGACCGCAGCTCTCGCCGCCGGAGATGCGGCCCCGGCTGTACAGACTCCAGGTGCCGGGCCAGCCCCCCCTGCCACAGAGGACTGGGCCCGAGCACCACCACCTTCAATAATACCGGCACTGACACTCTCCATATCGCTGCCCGTGTCCGAGCTGCCACCACTAGGCATGGCACCCAGACCCGGGCAGACTCTCCTCTCCCCGCTCCGTTGCTGCGGACCCACCACAGGGCCCGAGCTGGGGTGGGTAGCGGGTTCCACACATCGGGACAGGGGGGCCCCAGGAAGGGGAGCATAGACGAATTTGTCTATTGTGGTGACCTTGGCTTTTTTTTTCTTTTCTTCCCCTTCCCGGTTGCCCCATCCTCGCAGATCTCATCCCCAAACAACAGCTCGCCAAACCGTGCTGGGGACTCGATCTGCTGCACTTGTGGCAGGATGAGGCAGCCCCCCTCACCGCTGCTACCACTCCCTCCATCCTCCCCCTCGCTCCCACTTTCCTCCAAATTACTGGAGTCTGGTGGGAGGGCCACTTGCTCGGGGGCTATCCCGCTGCATGATACCTGGGCGTTTACACTCACCAGGTCTTCAGGTGGGACTGGTGCAGATGCCTCACAGTCGCCATCTTGCTCCTTCTCCTCCTCCACCTGGCTGGAGCCTCCTGACCCCCCAGGAGACCCACCGGTCAGGGCCCTGAACCGGTCGTAGTTTCTCAGCTTCTACTCAAAGGGGCCGCTTCCCGCCAGGATCTCTGCCCTCCGCTGTTCCAGAGTTTAATGGACCCATTCAGCCTCTCCACTGTGGCAGAGACCTCTGCTCTCCTTGAGGCAGGGAGCTTGTTCTTTGCGATCACGCGTGCTCCCTTCAACTCCTCCCGGAGTCTCCTCAGCTGTTTGGCGGCCTCCTCATATTCGCAGAGGTGCGCGTGGATGCGGGAGCCATAGGTGGTGACATGCTCCGCCGCCGCCTTGGAGCCCCTGATGTTGGGGGGCTCCACCACCGCACCTCTGCTGGCCGCTTCTCCTCCTCCTCCGGGAGGAGGAACCGCCATGGTCTCGGCCTCGGGGGTCTTGGTCCCTAGGGTCTTGTGGCCCCCCAAGGGCTTTTTCCTCGCCATCCTCCCTGGGACTGGCTAGATGGCATGGCCTCCTGATGGTAGGTGAGGCATCCCACCCCCAGCCGGCTTGCCGAGGGGTGGGAGCCAGGGGCACAGCCCCAGAGCTCAGTCCCAGGGATAAGACTCTCCTTCTGGGAAGGGCAGGCAGGTAGTCCAGGGAAAAAAACACCTCCCTTTGCAAGGAGCTCTCTCCAGGCAGCTGCAGACACCGAGCACACGGCTAGCTCCGCCTCTTCCTGTATGCAGGACTCTGCTGTGCTGGTTGTCATGGTGCTGGATGAGGGGAAGTGTATGTGTGGGGGGCAGGAGGGGTTTACAGTGTGGATGTAGCAGAGCCGTGTGTGTACAGAGCGGAGCCGTGTGTGTTTACAAGGTGTACGGAGTGGAGCCGCGTGTGTACAAGGTGTACAGAGCGGAGCCGCGTGTGTACGAGGTGTATGGAGCAGAGCCGCGTGTGTACGAGGTGTACGGAGCGGGGCCATGTGTATTCGAGGTGTACGGAGCGGAGCCGCGTGTGTACGGAGCAGAGCCGCATGTGTACGAGGTGTACGGAGCGGAGTCGCGTGTGTGCGAGGTGTACGGAGCAGAGCCACGTGTGTATGAGGTGTACGGAGTGGAGCCGCGAGTGTACTAGGTGTACGGAGCGGGGCCGTGTGTGTACGAGGTGTACGGAGTGGAGCCGTGTTTGTACGGAGCGGAGCCGTGTGTGTACGGGGTGTACGGAGCAGAGCCGTGTGTGTACGAGGTGTACAGAGCGGAGCTGCGTGTGTACGGAGCAGAGCCAGGTGTGTACGGAGCGGAGCCGCGTGTGTGCGAGGTGTACGGAGCGGAGCCGCGTGTGTGCGAGTTGTACGGAGCGGAGCCACATGTGTACTGAGCAGAGCCGCGTGTGTACGAGATGTACGGAGCGGAGCCGCGTGTGCGAGGAGTACGGAGCGGAGCCGCGTGTGTGCGAGGTGTACGGAACGGAGCCGCGTGTGTGCGAGGTGTACGGAGTGGAGCCGCGTGTGTGCAAGGTGTACGAATCGGAGCCGCGTGCATACGAGGTGTACGAATCGGAGCCGCGTGTGTTCGAGGTGTACGGAGCGGAGCCGCGAGTGTACTAGGTGTACGGAGCGGGGCCGTGTGTGTATGAGGTGTACGGAGTACGGAGCATAGCCGTGTGTGTACGGAGCAGAGCCGTGTGTGTACGGGGTGTACGGAGCGGAGCCGTGTGTGTACGAGGTGTACGGAGCGGAGCCGCGTGTGTACAGAGCAGAGCCGCATGTGTACTAGGTGTACGGAGCGGAGCCACGTTTGTGCGAGGTGTACGGAGCAGAGCCGGGTGTGTGCGAGGTGTACAGAGCGGAGCCGCGTGTGTACGAGGTGTACGGAGCGTATAGAAAAAAGATGCAAAAAAAGACCATGTGAGAGAAACCATAATAATATAAAATGCAAAATTTTATTAGGGATAATATATAAAAACAAAAAAGAAAAACAGCTGAACCAAGTGATGGCACACGTTACAAAAAAGGGAGGGTAAGGCTGTTTCCACGGTCTGCTGACGCAGCGTTCAATCTGCAGCGTCCAGATGTTACATTATAGTGGAGGGGATTTTATGAAATCCCGTCTCCACTATGCGTGCAGGGCTGCATCTGGCGGCCCTGCTTATCCGAACATGCGGCGTGTCTTTCCAGACCGCAGCATGTCTATTTATCTTGTGGAGACGCTCAGTCTCTGCAAGATAAATAACCCAGTCTATGGATAGGATGCGGTGATTCCGCCTGTGTTCAATGAATACATGTGGTATCACCGCGAGCACAACAGGGGCAACGCTTTGGGCGGAGCGGGATTTCCGCTGCGTCCAAAGCGCAGGGATTACGTACTGTGGGAACGTACAATAAGGCACTCCCAAAAATGTAATCTCTTAGAGAATTATTATATTGCTAATTACCCAAAGAAAGTTAAATCTACAATAAGCTTAAAGGGAATCTGTCACCCCATTTTTGGAGTATGAGATGCGGCCACCGCCATCAGGGGCTTATCTACAGCATTCTGTAATACTGTAGATAAGCCCCCGATGTTACCTGAAAAATGAGAAAACCGAGTTATATTATAGTCACCCAGGGGCGGTCCGCCGTCCGGTCCGGAGGGAGTTGCGAGTTGCGGTCCGGTCCAGCGCCTCCCATCTTCTAGTGCCTCTTCTCTGCGTCCCGTCGCGGCTCCAGCACAGGAGCACTGATCTGCCCTGGTGAGGACAGAGCAGAGTACTGCAGTGCGCAGGCACCGGGAAAGGTCAGAGAGGTCCGGCGCCTGAAACACTGCTACAGTACTCTGCTCTGCCCTCACCAGGGCAGAGCAGTGCGCCTGCGCTGGAGCCGCGGAGAGACGCAGAGAAGATGGCTTCTCTAGAAGATGGGAGGCGCCGGACTGGACCGCGACGCCCATCAGACCCGACAGGACGGCGGACAGCCCCTGGGTGAGTATAATCTAACTAGTTTTTCTTATCTTTCAGGTGACATCGGGGGCTTATCTACAGCATTACAGAATGCTGTAGATAAGCCTCTGATGGCGTTGACCTCATCTCATACTCCAAAAATGGGGTGACAGATTCCCTTTAATCAAGGTACAGAACAAGTGTCAGAGCCACAGCTTAGATATAATATATGGTAAAGTATTTCTGACTATATAAGCTGTGGCTCTGACATTTGTTCTGTACCTTGATTAAGCTTATTGCAGATTTTAGAGCACTTCATGCTTCCCTCTGCCGACAAACTTTTTAGAGATGGAAATTTTATTCTCCAGCAGGACTTGGCACCTGTCCACACTGCCAAAAGTACCAATACCTGGTTTACAAACAACAGTATCACTTTGCTTGATTGTACCGCAAACTCGCCTGACCTTAACCCCTAGAGAATCTATGGGGTATTGTTAAGAGGAAGATGAGAGACACCAGACCCAACAATGCAGATGAGCTGAAGGCTGCTATCAAAGCAACCTGGGCTTCCATAACACCTCAGCAGTGCCACAGGCTGATCACCTCCATGCCATGCCGCATTAATGCAGTAATTAATGCAAAAGGAGCCCCGACCAAGTATTGAGTGCATTTACTGAACATACATTGCAGTAGGCCAACATTTCAGATTCTAAAATCATTTTTCAAGCTGGTGTTATAAAGTATTCTAATTTACTGAGATAATGACTTTTGGGTTTTCATTGGCTGTAAGCCATAATCATCAACATTAACAGAAATAAACACTTGAAATAGATCACTCTGTAATGACTCTATATAATATATGTTTCACTATTTATATTGAAGAACTGAAATAAATTAACTTTTTGATGATACTCTAATTTTGTGAGAAGCACTTGTATATACTCAACTCCGGGGTCTTGTATTCGCTAGCATACTTCATCAGTATAAAAAACTGGTAAGACAATGCTAATACTGCATTTCGCACATCTCCTGGGGCGTGCCTAGTTGGAGGGGCCTCGTGATCATTTAAGGTAAAAGGAGCCAATTAGGGGACACCAAATCACATGGTCGATATAAACCAATCACCATAAGGCTAATAAAGTGACAAGTGCATGAGGTGTTTTACGTCACCACCTGCAAAGTGACTTCCCTGGACCAGTGCTTATGCGCCAACAGCGTCACACGCCAGACTTTCCAGTCCATGGCATATAGGTGGTAATGTTGCTTTCTGCCCTTACCCACAGCGAGTGTGTCAGAACCTATGCATTCCACTGCAGCCATGGACTGGAAGTCACTTTCCAGGTGGTAACATCATGACCGGATGTGCCGTAAAATACCTCATGCTCTCGTCACTTTATTAGCCTTGGGGTGATTGGTTTATATCGACCACGTTACTCGGCTTCTGTTTGGCGTCCCATAATTGGCTCCTTTCAACTTAAATGATCATGAGGCCCCTCCATCTAGACACGCCCCTGGTAGAAGATAGGCGAAATGCGCGTCGGGGTGAGGGACGCAGCTGGCATCTTGTCTTCAATGCCTTTATTTAGGTAAGGTTTTTACCATAACATACGGCTATTATTTGGACACAATATTTATACTGCACCAGTAATGGCATATAATATCTTATCAGGCTTTACATACGGCACTAGCACTTGAGATTTAATATAATTTATTTTCATATATTCCTTGTTACATTAGGAAAATCGAGTTGTATATGAATAATTCGCTTGGTGATTGCAATGAATAATCGGCATATGAACAACTAATATTATCTTTGCATCTATAGGTATAGTATATTCTTTAATCAATTTGACTTGTGTTGGTAATTGATTACTATTCTGTTCAAGCCTTGAGCGTATATATACTGGCTGCACCCTCTTATGTCATGAGGCACCTTATTTTAACTTAAATCTTATTTATTAATATCAATAAAAAAATTTCCTTTTATTTACTCTTCTTGACTCTGGATCTTAGTCTGGTGTCAGTGTTGAGCTATGTTATGTGAAGTGTTACCTGGTTGTTTGGGCTAATATTGTTGTATTGTTTGCTGTATGAAGTGTGAAAAACTAATTGGAAACCTGATTTTTTTTTCTGTTGTAATTCTTTTATCTGTACAATATTTTTGGACGAGGATGATTTGTAAATCTACTCTGGCAAACATCCGATCTTCATAGATTATTTGAATAAAAATAAAATTAGTTACAATTAAAAAAGTGATAAAAATGATAGCTTATTATGCTTTTGCTTATATAAGCGCTATCTTATTCCGCAGCGCTTTATATACATTATCATTACTGTCATAAAAACTTGATGCCAGCTCACCCAGTTGCTCTGCTCATTCACCTGGAGCTCAGACACCGGCCTAGCCCTGGTTTCCCATCAAGGATAATAGAAAAAATTGGAGTCCGGCTCAACGGGACTGGATTTTCTTTTTCTTAAGGAAATATAGTGCATAGAAAAGAAAAATTTACATGGTTGACATGACCCAGTCGACGCGTTTCGACTTCACTAAGCAGTCTTACTCATGAGTCATGATAAGAACGGCTCCACGGTAGCCATATTACTTCATCTGAGCACCTACCTAATTCCATATGACGATATAGTGTGTGCAACTAGACATTAATACCAGTGTCCATAGGATATCACCCACTTGGCATTCTGGAACTGATGAAGGTCTGTCTGACCGAAACGTTTTCCTTTGTTTTCTACTACCAGGACTACAATAAAGTTCTACTTCTGATGTCATTAAGTTGAGTGCAAAGTTTCTTATATTTACTGACTTATGGTGTGGGAACCTACTCTGGCACCTCCTTTGGTAGTGCACGCGGTGTTCGTTCCTGATTACGAGTTCATAGACACCAAACATATCTAGGTTGTTTTTTTATCTAAGGCCTCTTTCACACTTCAGTCGTGCGACGTCAATCAAAATGTGAAAAAAATTTTGACGGATGGTCGTCCGTTATGTCCGTTTTTTGACGGATCCGCCCAAAAATTGGCGTCCGTCATTTCAGAAAAACGTCCAATGCAACGTTTTTGCCGCATCCGCCATTTTGTATAATGGCCGCCTATGGCAGATTCCGTCAAAGATGGATGCCAGCAGATCCGTCGCCTCCATAGAAAACCATTGAAAATGCTGCCAAAACTGTCCGGTCTCTCTCTCGTCCGGACTTACAAACTTACGTTTTCACACTTGGGGGGACGTCACACGACTGAAGTGTGAAAGAGGCCTAAGTGGTGAAAAAAAATCCAGTTTGTAAAAAAAAAAAAAAAAGTTGCCATTTTCCGAGACCCGTAGCGTCTCCATTTTTCGTGATCTGGGGCCGGGTGAGGGCTTATTTTTTGCATGCCGATTTGATATTTTTAGTGATACCATTTTTGTACAGATATGTTCTTTTGATCGCCCTTTATTGCTTTTTATTGCAATGTTGCATCGACCAAAAAAACTGTAATTCTCGTGTTTCGTTTTTTTTTTTCCTCGCTACGCCGTTTACCGATTGGATTAATTCTTTTTATATATTGATAGATCGGGTGATTCTGAACGTGGTGATACCAAATATGTGTATATTAGATTTTTTTTATTGTTTTATTTTGAATGGGGCGAAAGGGGGGTGATTTGAACTTTTATACTTTTTATTTTTTAAATATTTTTAAAAACTTTTTTTTTAATTTTTTACTTGCTTCAATAGTCTCCATGGGAGACTAGAAGCTGCACTTGTCCGATCGCCTCTGCTACGTAGATGCGTGGCAGATGGCAAAATAATGAACATTTTCCCCAATTATAGGTATTGTTCTTAATGTTACATATTTTTTACAGCATTAACTGTGTGGTATAAGTGACATATTAATCTTATTCCGAGGATCAGAATGATTAATGCAGTGATAAATATATATAGTTTTACTATGTTCGCAAAATAAAAATACTTAAAAGAAAGGTTCTATTAATTGCAGGGCGAGTTGAATTATTATTGTTACTATTCTGAACTGCACGATTTTTACAGAATTTTTTTTTGTGAGACAATATGCTAAAAACTAGCAATTTTTTTTTTTAGAAAATTTACTTGGTGGAATAAATTGTATGCTTATTTTTATACCTTACAGACATGGCGATACCAAATATGGATATTATTTATGTATATTATTTATTTTTATAATTTTTTTTATCAATAAAGCTGTGATTTTCGTGTGGAGATTGTAGTTTTTATTCTTATGATGTGGTGGTTTAAGTGACCTTTTGACCAATTTTTATTAATTTATGTTAGGCAACGTGAACAAAAATACCAATTTTTTTTTTTATAGTGTTCACTGGGTGAGATAAGTAAATGCCCGTCTTACAGACTGGGTCGCTATGGGCATGGTTGTACCAAATATGTATAGTTTCTTTATGTCTCATCACATTTTTCAAAAGAACTTCTCTTTTTTTATGTAGTTTTATATTTTATGACTCATACCTTTGTTTTTGTACATGGAGCCATTTGAGGGTTGTTTTTTTGTGGGATAATTTATAGTTTTCACTGGTATAATTTTGGAGTAAATTTTGCTGTTTTGATCACTGACATTCACCAGGGAGGAAAAGTAACATGAAAAAGTTGTAGAAAAACACCCAAGTGTGTGTATATTTTATTAAGCCAGTTTTTTTTCTTTACAACCATGGTGATTATATATACACATATACCGTATTTTTCGGATTATAAGACACACTTTTTTCCCCCCAAATTTGAGAGGAAAATGGTTGTGCGTCTTAAAGTGTGTATATACCTTACCGGTACCGTTGCTGTAGGCTGGGATGAGGGGGTGTCCAGCGGTGCTGCGGGTGCCCGGTGGTGCTGTCGACATTTTGTGAAAGGCCAGAGACCCTCGCAGTTCCATGGCTTCCTGTGCGGTGGACTCCGGCAAAATGGCCGCCGGGAGCGGCGCATGCGCAGATGGATATCTTGGCACCAACATCTTGGGAGACGAGATCTCAGCGCTGAGTTCTCATCTCCCAAGATCTTGGTGCCAAGATCTCCATCTGCACCACCCCTGGTGGCCATTTCCCCGAAGTCCACCACACCTGAAACCATGGAACTGCGGGGGGCTCTGGCCTTTCACAAAATGTCGGCAAAGCCCCCAGCAGCACCAGAGACACCTGCAGCAGCGCTGGACCCCTGCAGCAGTATCAGACACCTGCAGAGGCACGCAGCACATCGGAACAACCCCCTCATCCCAACCTGCAGCATCACCCCACTCCTGCCTCCTCCCGCAGCGACCCTGGGACCCCGCTTCGATTAAAAGAATCACCACTATTTTATAAAAAAATTGGTGTGCATCTTATAATCCGGAGCGTCTTATAATCCAAAAAATACGATATGTGTATATGTAATGTTTACATATATGTAATGTATGGTGTACAGTTCATATAGCGTCTTGTGCTTGGGTACGAGGAAAACACATGAGACTCAGGTTTGATATGGAAGGACTGGTATTACTTCATACAAGTAAGCAAAAAAGGGTCACACAGTTTGCAGGTACAGAGGCAGGTGACACAGCAGGCCAGAGTAACTTAAGCTCAGCAATAACTCTCCACAACAGGTTCAGGATCTCTTCTCTGTTACCGTGATTCCCTTGCAAACATGGATTCACCAAACAGCAGGTCTCCAGAGTCCACAAGTGTTCCAAGGTTCCTCAGTAGGAAATAGCTGGATTACAAAGTCCAAGGTTTCCAGGAGTCAGGTCACAGGCTGACTGCAGGCTTGATTCTGAAGCACTGATTGCTCAGCTGAGGCTGCTTAAGAAGCAAGAGGGAGAGAATCAGGGCGGGAACATGAAAGCTGGAAACTCCATATTGATTGAGGGCAAGATAGCTGCAGCAAGACAGAAAGCAAAATGGCTGACGGAAAAAACTGAGTTTCAAGGAACATGTCAAAAGAGACAAAGAACCTTACATTACTCCCCCCTTAGGGACAACCTCCGGATGACCTCAGACCAGGCTTGTCTGGGTACCTCTGATGAAACTGGCGGAGCAGGCGAGGAGCATTAACGTTATTGACTGGCTCCCATGAGTTGTCCTCCACTGGGTAGCCCTGCCATTTAATCAAATATTGTAACTGATTTCTGTACAACCTGGAATCTAGAATCTTTTCCACCATAAATTCTTCCTGACCATCGACCAGCACTGGGTCAGGGCAAGGAGAAGAGCGTCCAGGAAACGTATTGGGTGTTGCAGCCTTTAGTAGGGATACATGAAAGACAGGATGGATTCTCATAGTTCTGGGCAGTTGAAGACGACAAGCAACAGCACTTATAATTTTACTGATCTTATAGGGTCCAATGTACTTATGTCCCAATTTAGACGATGGAATCTTTAATTTAAGATTTCTGGTTGACAGCCAGACCAAGTCTCCTACCTTGAAAGCTGGTGCAGGTTTACGAAATTTATCTGCTGCTTTCTTGTACCTTTCCTGAGCCAATTCCAGATTTTCCTTTAGAAGATCCATATTCTTTTGTAAAGAAGTGATTCTTTCAGCCACTGCCGGCAAGGGCGTATCTATGGGAAATCGAGGAAGAATGTTAGGATGATAACCTAGATTGGAGTAAAAAGGAGACTGCTTAGTGGAGGCGCTCTGAGAGTTGTTATAAGAGAACTCAGCCAGTGGAAGTAGATCCACCCAATCATCCTGTAGGTGGCAGATAAAGCAGCGGAGATACTGCTCCAGGGTCTGATTGGTTCGTTCTGTCTGTCCATTAGTCTTGGGATGAAAAGCAGAAGAAAGGTTTACTTTAATGTCCAATGCGGCACAAAAATTTTGCCAAAACCTTGAAGTGAATTGCACCCCTCGATCCGAAATGACCTCATCCGGTACTCCATGCAAGCGAAACACATTCTTAATCATCAAATCTGATGTCTGTCTTGCAGTGGGTAAGCCGACACAGGGAATAAAATGAGCTGCCTTTGTTAAACGATCGATCACCACTAGAATGGTATTCTTCCCTTGAGAGGTTGGTAACTCCACAATGAAGTCCATAGAAATGGATCCCCATGGGCGGGAAGGGGTTGCAACAGACCAGTTGGTGAGGAGCGAGGTGTTTTGCATCTTGCACAGACTTCACATGAAATGACATAGTTTAAAACATCTTTCCTGTAAGTGTGCCACCAAAAGAAACGAGAAAGAAATTCTTGTGTCTTTAGAATTCCTCTATGCCCCGCTATCTTGGAATCGTGGATGAGTTGCAATACTCTCAATCTGACTGTTTCAGGTATATACAGACGTTGTCCCTGAATCCACACACCATTCTTAAAGACAAGACTTACGTCCCTTGGGGTTGAGCCAACAAAGAATCCGCATGGTATGCTTCCTTGATGTCCTTAAGTAGGTCTTGATTATGAATCACTCCCAGGAATCTAGAGTCAGGAAGAATAGTCTTAGGAGGAGTAAGTGGACGTGTCTCTGCTGAATGAATCCTAGAGAGTGCATCAGCCTTTCCATTGCGCGATCCTGGTCTATAAGAAATTACAAAATTAAATTGGTTTAGGAAAAGATTCCAGCGAGCCTGGCGAGGAGTCAGGCACTTAGCCGACCTGATAAATTCAAGATTACGATGGTCTGTCAGGACGACTATTTGCTGTGCAGTTCCCTGAAGAAGGTGTCTCCATTCCTTGAAGGCAGCAATAATGGCCAACAATTCTCTATTGCCCACATCGTAGTTCCTCTCAGCCAAGACAACTGCTGGGAAAAGAAGGCACAGGGATGCAAGACATTCTTCTCACCTGTTCTCTGAGAGAGTATAGCTCCAACGGCACAGTCTGAAGCATCCACCTCTATTATGAAGGCAAGTTCGGGGTTGGGATGTACTAAGATAGGTGCGGTGGTAAATTTATCCTTTAGACAGGAAAATGCTTCCTGGGCTTGCGGGGTCCAGGAGAACCTAGACTCTTTCCGGGTAAGTTGGGTGATAGGTGACACTACCTCAGAGAAATTCTTAATGAAACGTCTATAGAAGTTGGCAAACCCGATGAAGCGCTGCACCTCCTTCACATTTCTAGGAATTGGCCAATCCTTGATGGCTTGGGTCTTGCTTCCATCCATACTAATTCCTTGCGTAGACAGTACATACCCCAGAAATTGAATCTCGGTCCTATGGAATTCACACTTTTCAAGTTTGATGTAAAGATGGTTCTGTCTTAGGCGTTCTAAGACCATTCTCACATGTCCATGATGTTCCTCTGTGGAGTTAGAAAAAATTAAGATATCATCCAGATAAATGTATCTAGGAGATCCCTGAAGATGTCATTCACCAAGTGTTGAAAAGTGGCTGGGGCGGTACTCAGACCAAAAGGCATGACTAGATATTCAAAGTGTCCATAGCGTGACCTGAATGCAGTCTTCCATTCATCCCCAGGTCTAATACGGACCAAGTTATAGGCCCCACGGAGATCCAGTTTAGAGAAAATTTTGGCATGCCGCACTCTCTCCAATAACTCAGGGATTAAAGGCAATGGATAACGGTTTCTAATAGTAACCTTATTGAGTTCCCTATAGTCTATGCAGGGTCTCAGAGATCCATCTTTCTTCTTCACAAAGAAGATGGGTGCACCTGCAGGAGATGAAGAGGGGCGTATGAAGCCTTTGGCTAGATTTTCATCTATGTAGTCCTTCAAAGCCTTTAGCTCGGGCCCCGCCAGGGGGTAGATCTTACCAAAAGGTATCTCTGCTCCAGGCAATAATTCAATTGGACAATCATATGGACGGTGAGGGGGAAGCTGGTCAGCATTCTTCTTGTTACATAAATCCACATAGTCCTGGTATACAACTGGTAGTTCAGGGACTGACATGGTTCCTTTAGGAACAGAGCAAGCTGAAACTTCTGGACTCATCTGTTTCTCCGGAAAGTGTAATTCCTTGGTCTCCCAGTTAATCTTAGGGTTCTGAGCCTGCAGCCATGGTAGCCCTAGAATAATGGGAAAGTGGGGAGAAGAGATAAGCATAAAGGACAGTTTCTCCTGATGATCTTTACCCATAAGGACCCTCAAAGGCTCCGTTTCCTGATCCACTGGTCCAGAGGTCAGCAGGGAGCCATCCACAGTCTCCATCTGTACTGGAGTAGCCTTTTTCACTGAAAGTATCCCCTGTTTCAGAGCAAAGGAGATATCCATAAAATTTCCACTTGCCCCTGAGTCGATCATAGCAGAGCTAGACACCCAGACTGAGTCAACCCAGATTTTGATGGAAAGGAAGCAATGAGAATTGTTTTTCTTACAACTCAGCTGGGACACCGCTGAGGAAACTTGAAAAATTGCAGCGTTTACACCGTCATCGTCCCCAGAACTAACGGAGTTTAAGTCCGAGAAGTCAAGATCTCTTGCAGCAGATCTCTCTGGAGCCTGAGGCTCGGACATGACAGATCTCCTCTCGCAACACTCACAGTGAATGACTGCTGCAGTAGTCTTACGAGAACGGCTGGGGCAGTTTATAATGAAGTGCCCTGACTTACCACAGTAGAAACATAGATTTTCCTTTAAACGATGTTCTTTGCGTGCATCACTAACCCGTCTTTGTAAAGAGTCCACCTGCATGGGTTCAGGTTCTGGTTCCCGTGTGATCCTACTCAAAGGTTCCTTAGCTGAGGAAGGAGGTAGGAAAAGGTTAGTGCGATTATTTTCGAACCATCTCTCTTGTCTGCGTTCAGTTAGACGAGCATCAATACGGATACAGTAGTTAATAAAGTCACCTAACGCAGTGGGAGGGTCGGCACGAGCAAGTTCATCCTTAATCAGAGGAGACAACCCTTTCCGAAAAATAGATTTTTTGGCAGAACTGTCCCAAGTGGTATCGAGAGCCCATCTCCTGAAATCCAAGGCATATTCAGCTACTGAGCGCTTACCTTGGCGCAAAGTTAACATAGCTGCTTCAGCTGTTGCACCTCGATTGGGGTCATCAAACACCTGCCCCATGGCTGAAATGAAAGCATCAAGATGATTTAAACATTCATCCCCAGTCTCAATCAGAGGGTTTGCCCACATCAAAGCCTTATTGGTAAGCAACATGATTATAGTAAGCACTTTGGATCGTTCAGTGGGAAATTGTGAAGCATGTGCAGAGAAAAATAGATTGCATTGATTAATAAATCCCCTGAATTTCTCACGTTCACCGCCAAAATGAAAAGGGGGTAACTTGGGGATCCCAGAACTCGGGGTAATGGCAGGAGCCTGGACTCGTTCCTCTAGAGCCTCAATCCTGGCTCGTAAATCCTGGGTAGTTTGTCCAAACACTTGCAAATTGTGATTAGTGAGGTCCTGTAGGCTTGCAAAACGGGTCTTTAAAGTCTGTACATCTGAAAGGATTGTATCAGTCACTCCGCAAAGTTCCTTTATGCGAGCCTCCATCTTCCAGATCTTTTAAGGCAGAAGTACTGGAAGGAGAAGAGGAAAGGAAAAAAAAAAAAAAAAAACACAATAGTGTTTACCTGTGGTAACACTCCAGAGTAAAATTAAAGAAATGCGCTCACCTGGAATGGTTGTGAGAAATCACAACCACTATCATCACAGAAGGTATAAACGGACATCTGATATCCACAGTCACAGCAGACACGGCCTTCCCAGACCAGCAGACACTAACGTTGGCTTCAGAATCTTGTAATGTATGGTGTACAGTTCATATAGCGTCTTGTGCTTGGGTGCGAGGAAAACACATGAGACTCAGGTTTGATATGGAAGGACTTATATTACTTCATACAAGTAAGCAAAAAAGGGTCACACAGTTTGCAGGTACAGAGGCAGGTGACACAGCAGGCCAGAGTAACTTAAGCTCAGCAATAACTCTCCACAACAGGTTCAGGATCTCTTCTCTGTTACCGTGATTCCCTTGCAAACATGGATTCACCAAACAGCAGGTCTCCAGAGTCCACAAGTGTTCCAAGGTTCCTCAGTAGGAAATAGCTGGATTACAAAGTCCAAGGTTTCCAGGAGTCAGGTCACAGGCTGACTGCAGGCTTGATTCTGAAGCACTGATTGCTCAGCTGAGGCTGCTTAAGAAGCAAGAGGGAGAGAATCAGGGCGGGAACATGAAAGCTGGAAACTCCATATTGACTGAGGGCAAGATAGCTGCAGCAAGACAGAAAGCAAAATGGCTGACGGAAAAAAACTGAGTTTCAAGGAAAATGTCAAAAGAGACAAAGAACCTTACAATATATTTGATTATAAAATATTTTTCCATTATTGTAAAATTGTTTTTAAAAAAAGGCTTTTATGTGGACCCGTAAATTTTTCATTTTTTTTGGCAACAGAACTGTTACTAAATTTTTTTTTCTGGGAGAAATAAAAGTTTCTCTTGGAAGAAAACTTCTGTTTTTGTGACTTAATCTCATTTTATTAAATGATTTTTTAAGCAAGGTGACAAAAATACTGAAATTTTGACTTTACTGTTCATACAGTTTTTTTTCTTGTTTTTTTTTAAAACAACATTCACCAGGTAGGTTAACTGACATGCTACTTACATGAGAAGATAAAAGCTATTTTTATTATTAATTTAAAAAAATCCCTAAACTGAGGCACTTTATGAAAAATAAATCACAATAGGGAAAATAATTGGTTGACAATAAGTATATTATAATCCTAGAAACCCTTAAAAAGATTCCCCCTATATTATTATTATTTCTATAGCACCATTGATTCCATGGTGCTGTACATGAGAAGGGGTTACATACAAATTACAGGTATCACTTACAGTAAACAAACTAACAATCACAGACTGATACACAGGGGAGAGGACCCTGACCTTTCGGGCTTACATTCTACAGGATGGGGGAAGGAGACAGCAGGTTGGTGGGTCGCAGCAGTTCCGGTGTTGGTTGAGGCGATATCTCCAGTAGTGGGGAGGAGGTAGCAGGGTCATTGCAGGCTGTAAGCTTTCCTGAAGAGGTGAGTTTTCAGGTTCCGTCTGAAGGATCCGAATGTGGTTGATAGTCGGACATGTTGGGGCAAAGAATTCCAGAGGATGAGGGATATTCGGGAGAAGTCTTGGAGGTGGTTGGGTGAGGAGCGAATAAGTGTGGAGGAGAGAAGGAGGTCTTGGGAGGATCGGAGATTACGTGAGGGAAGATATCGGGAGATTAGTTCAGAGATATATGGAGGAGACAGGTTAAAGATGGCCTTGTAGGTCAGTATTAGTAATTTGAACTGGATACGCTAAGGGAATGGGAGCCAGTGAAGAGATTTGCAGAGGGGAGAAGCGGAGGAGTAGCGAGAAGAGAGATGAATTAGTCGGGCAGCAGAGTTAAGGATGGACTGGAGAGGTGCGAGGGTGTTAGCAGGGAGGCCAGAGAAAAGGGTGTTGCAGTAGTTGAGGCGGGAGATGATGAGTGCGTGCACATTTTAGTAGATTGAGGGTTGAGGAAAGAACGGATTCTGGAAATATTTTTGAGCTGAAGGCGACAGGAGGTAGAAAGAGCTTGGATGTGAGGTTTGAAGGACAGGGCGGAGTCAAGGGTTACTCCAAGGCAGCGGACTTCCGGTACGGGGGAAAGAGTGATGTCGTTAATTATGATATATGATGAACATGATATGGCAAACCTGTTTCTAGTCGTCTTCCCCTACTATTCCTATTTTACTGCTAAAAAAAGGCACGTCACGATCATATGTCTAAGGTCTGCTAAATAGTGATGAGCGAACGTGCTCGGAAAAGGTGTTGTCTGAGCATGCTTGTGTGCTGATATAATATCTTCGGAGTGCTCGAATAATATGTTCAAGTCACCACGGCTGCGTGTCTCGTGGCTGTTCAATAGCTGCAACACATGCAGGAACTGCCTAACAAAATCCATGTGTTGTGGCTGTCGAGCAGCCGCGGCGACACAAACATAGTGTTAGAGCACGCCAAATATACTCTCTTTGCAGGCGAGCGAGCTCGCATAACACCTTATCTAAGCACGTTTGCTCATCATTACAGCGGAATAGAAAATGTAGGTGTCACAACCCTGTTGTCGGCTGTCCCGGGATCAGGGGCTCCTACCCTGTCCCAAACACTCGGGGCTCCCTAACACTGTTCCATGGATTACTTCTGATGGTGAAGACGTTGGGGCCACGTACCTTGCCTTAGTACCTCATTCTTTACCCTTCCAGTACCCAAGGAAGAAGGGATTAGTAATGTACCATAATACACGGACCAGAATAACAAGGTAATACAAACAGGGATAAAAGAAAAAAACAATCATACAAATATACTCACACATACAACAGAGGTAATCACAGGGGAGTGTAGTATGGGGTTAAACCAAAGTAGGAGAAGAAAGGGAATTATCACACACTGAAAGCCTAGCTACAGTCACAGATAAATCCACCAAACGCCTTCTCTAATAACAACCAACAACAACCTCCAGCCATGCAGCATAAGCTCTCTGACAATGAGTGCTAGCCACCACCCAGATTATATATGAGCTGGGAGTGGCTAACAGCACACAGCTGAGAGCCTTAATTCTCCAGGAGCTCTCAACTGAGCAGATTATCCCTTGCACTGTTAGAGTATGTTTCCACTTGCGAGAAATATGTCAGATTCTCGCATGTGAAATCCCAGCTCTGGCCCGACACTCGGGAGTGGAGTGTGCTGCTGCATGTATTTGTATGCAGCTGCTCGCTCCACTCCCGAATGCAGGCCCCAGAGCTGGGATTTCACATGCGAGAATCAGACGTATTTCTCGCAAGTGGAAACGAGTCCTTAAAAGAAATTTACACCATTTAATATTAAAGTGAAGCGCTTCTAATCAGTACAGGAGTAGGAGAAATCAGACGCTGCTGTCTTCTGGCTCCCCTCTGTCGTGGTAAACCCGTGACAGTAGGAGTGCAATATGCAGATGTTATATATTTAGTTACTGAGAAAAAAAGCAATTAATTGTTGTAAGCTGTAATATATATATATATATATATGTATATTATTAATTCATATTAGTTATTGTGATGAAACGTGCACACGGTCCGCCACACGGTAGCCCGGGGTATCACGGCTTGTGATCCCTCCGTGCCGCAAATGTGACGAAAACGCGCACACACACGACGGCTGCTGCCGTCCGACCCAGTAAACTGCAGGGATTTATAATTATCCCACTTCCACTTAGGAACTTGCAGCTCTCTGGCGCCCCCCTTACCCTCAGGTCAGTCAGGGAACTGCACCTAGGATAATTAGTCGCCAGACGGGTCACTTGGATATGTGCTGGCTATTGGGCACGCTGCAGTGAGGGAATTATAATTACTCCGGGCCGCAGCCAGGCAATACACTTATAAAACCTGCTCCGTCACTGCCAACGCCACCCAATAGGTTAACACTTTACACCCCTTCCTTTTAGCTGCCACCAGCTACGATTTACTTAATGAACAATTTATCAAGAGGGTCCGTAGCAACCCCAAAACAGTAGCGTAGTACTTCAGGCACGTGTAAATTCGTTTATAGAGCAGGAGAAACAAACTAATAATTTTATAGGTTTATTCTTTAAAATGCAGGCAGTGCTTATAGTTTTAAAAAAAGGTAACAAGATGAGACAATACGGTTATGTACAATGCAGTTAGAAATAAACGGGATTAAAAGTGAAAAACTTACATGGCAGTTACATAGGTACAGACAAGACTGGCTGGGGAGGAGCCACACGTCATAGTTCATTTGCAGATCTCTTAGTCAGGTCATCACAGCATGGACTGACCAAGGGGGCTAACTGCCAGACTTATACCTGTGGGCTGCTGACCTCACAAAAGGGGATGGTTTTCTGGCCACCTCCCCGGGCTAGAAGTTCTAGTTTTAGTTCTGGAAGATTATCAGGAGCATACTTCATCCTGAGAACCTCGCAGAAGAATGGCAGACCTATCAATGATCTTACTTTAAAATGACGGTTCAAATGAGCCCAAACTTGGGTGAGATAGTTCATGGGGCATCCGAGAATTCCATTTCTCGGGTTCTGTTGGAGTTACGGGTTCACCAGTACCACGGGAACGATGCCTGTCGGGCGCATGTTTCAAAACAGTGACTTTCGTGTTTCTAACGCAAATTCCCACCGTGTTATAACCAAAAAGAATGAATTCTCACAATGGCTGCTATGGGACCTGTCTGCAGAGTTTTGAGACAAAGACATTCCTGAGGTGGGGGTTGATGAGAAGCGTGAGAGAGGGAGGGGGAACTTTGCTCTGTGGGCTGTCAGCAGCAAAAGGATGAGGACTGTAGTTCTAGAACAGCACAAGACATGGAGCTTCCAGTATCATCACACCTCCCCCCCTTAAAGGGCGCTACGGAGGCATGACCTGTCGGTAATCCGCCATGTGCACCTCAGCGGGTTCGCCACGTCGTGACAACCCATCAGCATTCCCATGATCGCTGCCTTTCTTGTGTTGTACGGCAAAATCATACTGCTGTAGGGCAAGGCTCCAGCGTAGCAACCTACCATTGGTTCCGGACACTGTGTGCAGCCAGCTCAGAGGGTTGTGGTCGGTGACCACCTTGAAGGTGCGCCCGTACAGGTAGGGCTGCAAACGTTGCAGTGCCCAGACCATGGCCAGGCACTCCTTCTCGATGGTGGAGTATGCCACTTCCCTCGGCAGAAGTTTCCGGCTCAGGTACAACACGGGGTGCTCCTGGTTCCCCGAATCAACCTGGCTGAGTACAGCACCGAGGCCAAATTCGCTGGCGTCAGTCTGTACCAGGAATGGCCGACTGCTGTCGACGGCTTTCAACACTGGAGAGCTGCACAGGGCTGTTTTCAAAGCTCGGAATGCCGCCTCACAGCCATCTGTCCAGCTGACTGTTTGGGGTAGACCGCCCTTGGTGAGGTCTGTCAAGGATTTTGCAATGGCGCTATAGTTCGGTACAAAACGCCTATAGTACCCTGCAGTGCCCAGGAAGGACTTCACCTGCTTTTTGGTCCTGGGGGTGGGCCAGGACACGATCGCGTCCACTTTCTCGGGCTCTGGACTCATGGAACCCCCGCCTACCCAGTGCCCCAGGTAGTGGACCTCCCTCATGCCCATCTGGCATTTTCCCGGCTTGATGGTCAGACCTGCCTGGCGAATATGCTCGAGTACCTCCTGGAGGTGCTGAAGGTGTTCCTCCCAGGTGGAACTGAAGACGGCAATGTTGTCCAGGTACGCCACAGCGTACTCCTCCAGTCCCTGAAGCAGGTGGTTGACCATCCGCTGAAAAGTGGCAGGGGCATTCTTCATGCCGAAAGGCATGACTGTGGACTCGTACAGTCCAAAAGGGGTGATAAAGGCGGATTTCTCCTGCGTCGCAGGGCTCAGGGGAATCTGCCAGTATCCCCGGCTTAAATCCATGATGGATATGTACTTGGCATTCGCCAACCGCTCCAGCAGATCCTCGATGCGTGGCATTGGGTGCGCATCAGAGGTAGTGATGGCGTTGAGCCCCCTGTAGTCCACGCAGAACAGGGTGGTCCGATCCTTTTTTGGCACGAGAACTACAGGTGAGGCCCATGCGCTTTTGGACGGTCGGATCACCCCCAGCTACAACATCTCATGGATCTCCTGGCGCATAATCTGCTGCACTTCCTCAGAGATCCGATAAGGTGTCCGCCGTAACGGGGCGTGATTCCCGGTGTCCACCTCGTGGACTGCCAACTTGGTCCTTCCGGGTTGGTTAGTGAACACGGCCCGAAAGGATTCCAGAGTGGTCAGCAACTGCAACCGCTGGGAGGCGGTTAGCGAGGCATTTACCTCCATGTCCTCAATGGACCCATTGGCCTTGGCTTGGGCCAGCATGTCTAGGAGGGGATCCTCCTCCCCGTCCTCGGGCAGGTTGCAGACCGGTAGGACGCAGGCTTCACGTTCGTGATGGGCCTTCATCATGTTGACGTGAAAGGCCTTGCGCCTACCCGAGTGTGGTCAAGCGTGACCACGTAGGTGACTGGGTTGAGCCGTTGGTGCACGACGTACGGGCCTTCCCAGGCTGCCTGAAGCTTATCCTTTGGTACGGGTACCAGCACCCACACCTTTTGACCCACCTGGTAGGTCCGCTCCCGGGCGTTCTGGTCGTACCAGTGCTTCTGGTCAGCCTGAGCCTGCGTCATGTTGTCATGCACCAACTGCGTCAAGGTCTGCATCTTGTCACGGAAGCGCATGACATAATCCACGATGGACACTTCTGTGGGGTTTGGCTCATCTTCCCAGGATTCTCTTATCAACCCAAGGGGTCCCCGGACTCGCCTGCCATACAGGAGCTCAAAGGGGGAGAACCCCGTCGAGGCCTGCGGGACTTCTCTGTAGGCAAACAGCAGGTGTGGGAGGTACCGCTCCCAATCGCGTCCCTGGGTCTCAACCAGCGTGCGGAGCATCTGTTTGAGGGTACCGTTAAAGCGCTCACACAAACCATTGGTCTGTGGGTGATACGCACTCGATACCATACGCGTCACCTGTATTTTGCTGCAGAGAGCCTTCATTAGGCGAGACATGAATTGGGTCCCTCGATCAGTAAGCATCTCCCTGGGAAATCCTACCCGTGAAAAGATGGTCACCAATGCATCCGCCACCTTATCTGCCTTAGTTGAGGACAGAGCTACTGCCTCCGGGTACCGGGTAGCGTAGTCTACCACAGTAAGGATGTATTGCTTTCCAGAGCGGCTGGGGACGGCCAGCGGGCCCACAATGTCCACCGCGATCCTCTGGAAAGGCTCCTCTATCACTGGCAATGGGATCAGGGGAGCCTTAAGAGCAGGCCTCGCCTTCCCCACTCTTTGACAGGTGATACAGGAGTGGCAGTAGTTAGTCACATCTGTCCCCATCTTGGGCCAATAGAAGTGTTGAGACAGCCGTGCCTTAGTTTTGCTGATCCCCAAGTGTCCAGCAAGTGGAATCTCATGGGCAATCCTCAACAACTCACCTCGGAACTGGTGCGGGACGACCAGCTGTTTTTCCCTCAACCACTCCTTTTGGGAATCTCCGGGTACTGTCTCCCGGTACAACCTTCCTCGTTCCCAGAACACCCTCTCCTTATCAGTCACCGAGGTGGGCGTCTCGGCGAGGTGCCTCAAGTTCTCCAGGCTCGCATCTGAGTGCAGAGCGGCCTGGAACTCCTGGCTGGAGGCAGCCAGAAGTGACGTCAGGGTTCCTTCCTCACTGGGACCCTCTGGGACCGGCTCTGGGTCCACCTCTGGTTCAGTCTCTCCTGTAGCGGAGGAGGGTCCAGATGGCAGGGCGCTACCTGCGATCCGGGCACTCTGACTGCGGGTGACAGCAGCTACATATGCAGTCTCCCCAGGGATTTCTATAGACCCATCAGCCTGCGCTGCTATGGGCTCTACCTCCCCATCCACCCCCAACACTTCAGGAGCAGTGCTACTTATGGGCCAGTTACCTTCCTCGGTGGCACTGGTCAGTGTCATGGCGTCACCTTCCTCACGGTTCCCATGCACCTCCCCATTTCCTTGAGCACTGTCGCTTGCTCCTGCTAGGGGTTCCTCAGCCGTCTCACTCCGCAGAGCGACGTGGCTGAACGCTCCTGTACCTGTGGACACATCTACCACTTCAGAGAAAGGGTTAACAGGTTCAGATGGCACAGATACATCACTATCAGCATCATTCCTAAGGAAAGAAAGGTTATCAGTTGCATAATCACTTCGCAAAGCATTGGCAGGTAACACAATCAGTTTCCCATCATCATCAACATCATGGTTAACGTTAACCTCATTATCAGATTGGGGAGGGTGTCAGGGACATAGTACGCGACCATCCTCCCCAGATCAGTCCCCAGTAAAACATCAGTGGGCAGGTTTTCGGACACCCCCACTTCCTTCACCCCGCTCCCGGCACCCCAGTCAATGAAAACCCGGGCTATCGGCAAGGGGTAGTGGACGCCCCCAATCCCGGTGACAGTTAAGGTTTTCCCCGGAATCAACTCTTCAGGGGCCGCCAGTTCGGGTCGGATGAGGGTTCGTTCAGCCCCGGTGTCCTTGAGGCCTGTAGCAAGACGGGCCCCCACGCAGACGGGCTGCACGTTGTCATCAACCCTCCCCACCACACCACCCACCAAAAGAACAGAGGCGTTGGGCCCGGAGGCCTTGGCTGGGGGGTTCTTCTGCCTCTCCGGACAGGTGGCGCTGATGTGTCCTGTCCGTTTACAGGAGAAACACTGGCGGGGGTCTGATGTAGGCTTGGCGCTGGCAAAGGGGATAGTGCCTCCAGAGGGACGGCTGGCAGGGGCACTGGGGTTGGTTGCAGGCTTACCCCCTCCCCAGCGGGCGGTGACGGGCTTCCGCACCTCGGGTTTCCGGTTGGCCTCATAGCTGTCGGCGATCCGTGCTGTTATGACCGCGTCCTCCGGTTCTCGGTCCAGGATGAACTGTCGGACCTCAGCTGGGCACAGATGCAGAAACTGGTCTTTGATCATCAGGTCCCTCAGCTCCTCAAAGGTGTCAACTGACAGTCCATGGATCCACTGGTCAAAGTGGGTCCTCAGTCCTTGCACCACATCGCTATAACTGTCATGTGGGCCACGTTGGAGGTTCCGGAACTTCTTTCGGTATACCTCAGGGGTTAGCTGGTACTTGGCAATCAGGGCCTGCTTGATGGCCTCATAGTCACCATCTTGATCTGACGTGAGGGAAGCAAACGCCTCCAGAGCTTTGCCCTTTAGCCCGGGGGTCAAGTACCTGGCCCATTGGTTGTCAGGCAGCTGGTACTGTCTGCAGACTTTCTCAAAGGCCCGCAGAAAAGTGTCCAAGTCTCCGTCCTTTTCCATCACGGGAAAGTGCTCCGGCCGGGGCTTCGGACTCTGAGAGCTACTGGGTGTACCGCTCCGGGTGGTGGGGAGCATCCCCCCTCGCTGGACCATCTCCAGCTCATGGCTCTCTGCACTTGGGCTTCCCGCTCGGCTCGGGCTCTCTCAGCCTCCCGCTCGGCTCTCTCAGCCTCCCGCTGGGCTTGGCGCTCGGCTCGCTGGTCGGCCTCTCGCTGGGCGGCTCTCTCTTGAGCTTGCTGGATCAGCTTCAGGCGTCCATCACGGTCGTCGGCGGGGAGTGCCTCCAGGGCCGCCTGCAGATAAGGGTCCAACCCGCCCTGGGTGTAATCATGCAGGGTTTGGGCCTCTGCTGCAGCACCACCTTGGCTTGGGCCGGCTCCTGCGCCCGCCACGCTCTGAGGCTCGTCCAGTTCCTTCAGGGCCTGGACCAGTCGGGCTTTGGTTTGGTTCTTGTGGTCAAGGCCGTGGTACACGCAGATTCCCACAAGAGTGTCCCTGCTCTGCTTTTCGTACCAACTTGCTCCTCTTGTAGCCATGTTTGCCAAATAAAAGATAGGATAGAAAACAAAGAGAAGGGAGGGGTAACCGCAAGTACACACAATTGTCTCAGGACTAATAAACACTGAGTCTGTTCTCCAAAACTTTAGTTGCAGGGTCCCTGAAGAACCGTGAAAGTTTTTTAGTGAATGGAATGATTGCTCAAACCAGATCACTAATGCTCTATAATCCCACCGCTCTGCCACCACATGTGATGAAACGTGCACACGGTCCGCCACACGGTAGCCCGGGGTATCACGGCTTGTGATCCCTCCGTGCCGCAAATGTGACGAAAACACGCACACACACGACGGCTGCTGCCGTCCGACCCAGTAAACTGCAGGGATTTATAATTATCCCACTTCCACTTAGGAACTTGCAGCTCTCTGGCGCCCCCCTTACCCTCAGGTCAGTCAGGGAACTGCACCTAGGATAATTAGTCGCCAGACGGGTCACTTGGATATGTGCTGGCTATTGGGCACACTGCAGTGAGGGAATTATAATTACTCCGGGCCGCAGCCAGGCAATACACTTATAAAACCTGCTCCGTCACTGCCAACGTCATCCAATAGGTTAACACTTTACACCCCTTCCTTTTAGCTGCCACCAGCTACGATTTACTTAATGAACAATTTATCAAGAGGGTCCGTAGCAACCCCAAAACAGTAGCGTAGTACTTCAGGCACGTGTAAATTCGTTTATAGAGCAGGAGAAACAAACAAGACTGGCTGGGGGAGGAGCCACACGTCATAGTTCATTTGCAGATCTCTTAGTCAGGTCATCACAGCATGGACTGACCAAGGGGGGCTGACAGCCAGACTTATACCTGTGGGCTGCTGACCTCACAAAAGGGGATGGTTTTCTGGCCACCTCCCCGGGCTAGAAGTTCTAGTTTTAGTTCTGGAAGATTATCAGGAGCATACTTCATCCTGAGAACCTCGCAGAAGAATGGCAGACCTATCAATGATCTTACTTTAAAATGACGGTTCAAATGAGCCCAAACTTTTGAGACAAAGACATTCCTGAGGTGGGGGTTGATGAGAAGCGTGAGAGAGGGAGGGGGAACTTTGCTCTGTGGGCTGTCAGCAGCAAAAGGATGAGGACTGTAGTTCTAGAACAGCACAAGACATGGAGCTTCCAGTATCATCACAGTTATTAAAGATCAGGACAAAAAAATGTAAATGTATTGATAATATTACCACATATAGTAATAGAACTGCTTGCTGTGGACAATACTCAAAAATGCAAATATCACTGCCTTAAAAGGGTTGCCAACTAACTATTAGGGCTAGTGTTACATGACTGTATTTTTGCTTTTTGGAGAAAATTGGTCCGATTATGCCGATCACACTCTGATCAAAGCAATCTGATACTCTCGGATAAGTAGATGTGAAGAAAAATATCTCCTTCTTCTACATTGACGTTGGCATTTGGGCTCACATATATGGAGTACCTTCGTTTTTACATTAACTTTGCAGACTAATATTTCATTTATACATTATAGTGTTTTTTTTCCCATTTTCTATGTCAGTAATGCAGTTTCAATGTTCTACAGTTATGCTTAGTAATGCATGGTGCAACCTTAAAGTTTTTCCTGGTTGTTTTTTTTTTTTTGGTTGGCACCTGTTCACACTAACTTAGATGTGCTGCTCTTTTTTCCTCTATTTGTATCAAATCCTTCTTGTATAAGTACACTTCTACTCCTATCAGCGACATGTGAGTATTAAGTAGTTAGCTGGTTAATTTCTGCCCCATAAATTGTTGGCTTTTTTGCCCAGGAGAGGTGTCTTATCAGAACAGGGACCCAACTTTGAAGGATGCTTTGATGTTGGCTCACATACAGTACAGACCAAAATTTTGGACACACCTCATTTAAAGATTTTTCTGTATTTTCATGACTATGAAAATTGTAAATTCACACTGAAGGCATCAGAACTATGAAGTAACACATGTGGAATTATATACTTAATAAAAAAGTGTGAAACAACTGAAAATATGTCGTATATTCTAGGTTCTTCAAAGTAGCCACCTTTTGCTTTAATGACTGCTTTGCACACTCTTGGCATTCTCTTGATGAGCTTCAAGAGGTAGTGACCGGAAATGGTTTTCACTTCACAGGTGTGCCCTGTCAGGTTTAATAAGTGGTATTTCTGGCCTTATAAATAGGGTTGGGACCATTAGTTGTGTTGTGCAGAAGTCTGGTGGATACACAGCTGATAGTCCTACTGAATAGACTGTTAGAATGTGTATTATGGCAAGAAAAAAGCAGCTAAGTAGGAAAAACGAGAAGGTGGGTCCAAACTTTTGGCCAGTACTGTATATTGGCCAATTATGCATTGCAATATATTATAGCTGTCACATTCAATCTAATAATGCCATCAGGGCCAATAGCCGTCCATGGCTGTGGCCATTGTTATTTCTCAAATTGCCATAGTAACCATCATGGTAAGTGGTTGACGAAGCGACAGAAATAACACTCTCCCTTTGTCAACCCAACCATCTAGATGTTGAGGTCTTTACTGACTGTGCCATCTAAAGTGTTAAACTCTCTGGATCGGCAGTTGCAGGAGTGTGACAGTATGTAACAGACTCCTGCTTCAAGTGGTCACTCAGCTCATTGCGATTAGTGTACAAGTACAGCAGTTCACAAATTTCAACTGGCCAATAGTACGTCAGTGTGGGAAGATCTTAATACATGGTGATATAAAAAACTAATTTGCGAATGTGGCTCTATTTTAGCTCCTTTTATAAAACATATACTTCTACCCAAAGCTCCTCCACACCAAACTCATCCTACAATGTCTTTATGGATCTTCTTTTGTGAACTGGGGCACATTTGTGCTTTACCAGTAAAGGACTTTTCCCAAATTTCTCCCACAACATTGGAAGCTTACAATTGTCTGAAATGTCTTGGTATAATGGAGCATGAAGACTTCTCTTTACTGCCAGAAAAGCTTAATTAGTCATTCCATAGAACAAGTTTCTGATTCTCCAAAGTCCAGTGGCATGTGCCATACACCACTCTGACATTTGGCATTGTTCTTGGTGATGTAAGGCTTGCAGGTAGCTGATCAGCTATGGAATCTCATGCCATGAAGTTCCTGGCAGGTGCACAATTTTTGTGCTGTGGATAATAAAAAAAAATGGAGTCCGGCTCAACAGGATTGGATTTTCCTTTTCTTTTTACTTTTCAAAAGAAAATATAGTGCATGCAAAAGAAAAATTTACATGGTCGACATAACCCAGTCGACGCGTTTCGACTGCACTAAGCAGTCTTACTCATGACTGAGGATAATGCTAGAGGAATTTCACTTTTTTTGCATTTTGAAACTTTTATGCAGTCTACATCTCAGCACACATAACCCAGCTCCTTAATGTAATATGATCTTACGACTCCCTATGGTTCATAAATGCTTAAACTTTTGAACAAGATCAACAAGTTGTTCGTGGAGGATTTAGGAGGGTGGACAATTCACAAAATGACCTGCTGCAGCCTTGGTATCTTATTGTGAATTAAAGGAAAGTCCAGCTTAATGGGTGTAATATCTTCATCTTTATTGGTAATATTAAAAACCTCTTAACATCCACATATTAGACCTTGCAGGAGCTCCGCAGTGAATAAGTCTTAAAAACGGTGAGTTGACGCCTTCTCGGCTTACGACTGTGGAATCTTTAGGACAAGTCATTCTGTCATGATTGTTAGTAGAGGAAAACAGCATGGCTACGGGCAGAATTTTATTCGGCTGAGACTGAACAAAAATCCCAATTTCAGTGATTAAGGGGTGTGTCCCAAGGCTTTTGTCCATATAATGTATTTCTAAATATCATATATACATTTTTTTTTCTAATGAAAGCACTAAACTGCTTTTCCATTCTCTTGTACTTATTTCACTTTACACCAACTGTCTTTTACATGTTTTCTTGTACAATTTGTTTCTGCCCGCATTTTTTTTTTTTGGTGAGTTACAAAATATGATGTTCAAGTAAAACATTTCTCACCTTCTAGGCATGATAATGACTTCTCCCGTGTGAATTCTATGATGTCTAAGAAGACTGGATTTCTGCTTAAAACATTTTCCACAATCTGAACACGAATATGGTTTCTCCTCTGTGTGACTTCTGCGATGTGTAACAAGATTGGATTTATTTGTAAAACATTTCCCACATTGTGAACACGAATATGGCTTCTCCCCTGTGTGACTTCTTTTATGTATAACAAGATTTGAATTCTGTTTAAAACATTTCCCACAATCTGAACAGGAGTATGGATTCTCCCCTGTGTGAATTCTTTGATGTGTAATTAGAGCTGATTTCGCTGTAAAACATTTCCCACATTCTGAACATGAAAATGGCTTTTCCCCTGTATGCGTTTTTTGATGTTTCACAAGAATTGTTTTGAGGAGAAAATATTTCCCACATTCTGAACATAAATATGGCTTCTCCCCTTTATGACTTCTCTGATGTCTAACAAGATGCGATTTATTTCTAAAACATTTTCCACATTCTGAACATGAAAATGGCTTCTCCCCTGTGTGAATTCTCTCATGTTTTACCAGCTCTGATTTCTGATTAAAATATTTCCCACAATCTGAGCAGGAATGTCTTTTCCGTCCTCTGTGAAGTGTTTCATGTTTTTTGACAGAAAAACTGTTTTCATATTCTGGATATATTCTGGATGAAAATGGCTTATTTACTGGAAGATCACATTGGCTTTTAACACCCCTTTTGTGAAGCTTAGTTTTCTTACTAGTCTGTGATGAATCAGATTGGACCTGTTTAACAGGATCAGATGATAGATCTTTGCTGTGAAGGGATAATGGTTTATCTGGAATGATGGTGTACTCTTTTGTATCTTGTGTAATATCTTCAATTTTTAAATTAAATGATCTTGGTATCAACCGTCCCTCTGTTCTCCTGTCACTGTCATCTATCGAGAGTAAAAACAATTATTATTTTCAAATTAAAACAATTTTAAAATATATAATTTTACAACATTTCTGTATACAGTGTCCATAGAAACTGGAACTTATGTACCAAAATTAAAATTTTCAATCTGACAGTAGACCTCAGATCAATAACCACTAGATCCTGATGTTACGCCACTGACAGCTCTTTAGCAATTTTCCAATTTTCAGTTGAAGCCGGCATCTTAGAAGTTCATATTTCAGTGTGCCTATCACCAGTATATTGTAATGAAATGCTCATTGGAGAATCATAAAGGGACCTGTCAGTGCTATTACAGAGGGGGAAATAAGTACCGTATATACTCGTTTATAAGCCAAATTTTTCAGCCCCTGTTTTTGGCTGAAAAAGACCCCTCTCGGCTTATAAACAAGTCACTGTCCCAGTGCGGAGATCCCTGGGAAGGGAACCGGTCCGCGCTTCCCTGCAGCTGCTGACAGGGTCGGCACCGGGACAAGTGCCGGTGTCCTGAGCAGGCGTAGACACTGGCGAGCTATGGGGGGCCAGGTGCCGGTATCGCCGCTTGCTCAGGATCCCGGCACTTGAGATACTCACCTGTCCACGTTCCACCGCCACGTGGTGTCTTCCGGGTCCTTTGACTGTGACGTTCAGGTCAGAGGGCGCGATGACGTGGTTAGTGCGCGCCCTCTGCCAGAACATTCATTGCAGAGAGCCGAAAGACACAGCGCGGCGGTGAAACGGGGACAGGTAAATATTGCAACTGTAGTTGATGATGAGGTTTGCACACATGTCAGGAGGAATTTTGGTCCACTCCTCTTTGCAGATCATCTCTAAATCATTAAGATTTTGAGGCTGTTGCTTGGCAATTTGGAGCATCAACTTCCTCCATAAGTTTTCTATGGGATTAAGGTCTGGAGACTGGCTAGGCCACTCTATGACCTTAATCTGCTTCTTTTCGAGACACTCCTTTGTTGCCTTGACTGTATGTTTTGTTTCATTGTCTTGCTGGAAGACCCAGCCACGACTCATTTTTAATGTCCTTGGCAGAGGGAAGGAGGTTGTCACTCAGGATTTTACGGTACATGGCTCCTTCCATCCTCCCATTGATGCGGTTAGCTGAGAAACACCCACAAAACATAATGTTTCCACCTCCATACTTGACAGTGGGGACGGTGTTCTTTGGGTCATAGGCAGCATTTCTCTTCCTCCAAACAAGGCGAGTTGTGATAATGCTAAAGACCTAAATTTTTGTCTCATCTGACCACAGCACCTTCTACCAATCACTCACAGCATCATCCAGGTGTTCACTGGCAAATTTCTGATGTCCATATTGTAAATGCTGTGGTGTCCATATTGTAAATGCACAAATTGTGTTATCACTATAATAGTATCATAATTAAATCCATAATAAAGTACCGTATATACTTGAGTATAAGCCGAGTTTTTCAGCATATTTTTTTGTGCTGAAAATGCTCCCCTCGGCTTATACTCGAGTAAGCTGTCCAAAACATGGAGGGGAGGGGCAGCGGATCACAGGATGTAGGAGCCGGCTGCTGCAGCTAATTCCTGTGCCTGCTGCTAAAGAGAAATGAATATTCACTGCACGGGCTATGAATATTCATTTCTCTGTAATAGATAGCACAGTGTCACCCGCAGCAGCCGGCCCCTGCAGCTGCCGGGTGGTCATGTGTGCCGCTACTTAAGAGAAATGAATATTCACCTCTCTCCACTCCCATGGCTGTGTAGAGATATGAATATTCATTTCCCTTAAGCAGCGGCACATGTGACCACCCGGCGGCTGACACTGTGCACTAATTAATACTCACTGCCCTCCACACACGTAGTTCCAGCGTGGGGAGCGGTGAGTATTCCAGCAGCTGTGCTCTCCTTGTGAGCAGCGCATGATGTCCCTGCCATGAGCTACTAACAAGCATAAGCAGCTGCTGGCACAGGAAAAAGACGCTGCGAGGGAGTGCAGGAAGGTAAGTGTAATGTTTTTTTGTTTTTTTTTAATGTTTTTTGATGGGGGCCAATCATACCAGGATAAGAATGGGGTCATGCATACACGGATAGGTATGGAGCCATGCATACAAGAATAGGGATGGATCCATGCATTCAAGGATAGAGATGGGGCCATGCATACAAGGATAGGGATGAAGCCATGAATTCAAGGATAGGGATGGAGCCATGCATAGGATAGGGTTGAGGCCATGCACACAAGGATAGGGATGGAGCCATGCACAGAAGGATAGGGATGAGGCCATGCACACAAGGATAGGGATGAGGCCATGCACACAAGGATAGGGATGAGGCCATGCACACAAGGATAGGGATGAGGCCATGCACACAAGGATAGAGATGAAGCCATGCATTCAAGGATAGGGATGAGGCCATGCACACAACGATAGGGATGAGGCCATGCACACAAGGATAGGGATGGGGCCATGCATACAAGGATAGGGATGGGGCCAAGCACACAAGGATAGGGATGGGGCCAAGCACACAAGGATAAGGATGGGGACAAGCACACAAGGATAGGAATGGGGCCATGCACTCAAGGATAGGGATGGGGCCATGCATACAAGGATAGGGATGGGGCCATGCATACAAGGATAGGGATGCGGGCCATGCATACAAGGATAGGGATGGGGGCCAAACATACCGGGATAAGGATGAGGAGATTTGCATACAAGGATATGGATGAGGAACCATGCATACAAGGATAGGAATGAGGAGCCTGTGCATACCAGGATGGGGATGAGGGGACAATGCATACCAGGCTTATACTTTAGTCAAAAAGGTTTCCTAGTTTTTTTAGGTAACATTATATGCCTCGGCTTATACTCGAGAATATAAGGTAGTATTTTAGTTGAAGCAGGTGAAATGTACAACTAACACAATGACAAAAAAAATAAAAAAAAATAAAAATAAAATCGTAGCAGCTCGTGACAGAAGAATCTGTGCCTTCTCTGCATTTAGTGGTTACTCACCTGGGCGGTTATCTGTAGGAATCTCCTCTTTACACCGCTCATATGTCTCAGTAGTATTAATATGGGTCAGATCTTCACCCTGAAACAAATATTGTAAAAGTCACAGACAGATGGAGAAGTCACATCTATGATCAGCTCTAATCCTGCCATCTCCACCGTTCTCATTACACAAGTATAAAACATATAATACTGGTGGATAAAACAAGACTGAACACAAGATCTTCACAGCCGTCTACACATCATAGGGGAGATCTCATGACACCTTCTCTCATCTACCTGATGATCCTGAGGAACATTGGGATTTTCTGATTTACAGTCCTGTGGAGGAAGAGGACGGGGACATCTCTCTGGTGTTGCCCTCTTACTGGATAGAACTGGAGGAAACACAAACAGGGATTGAATTCATTATTTACATACAGATAATTATAGGCCGTGTGTATTTAGTCCTGTGTTATGTTTCGGTAGCTGAGGAGTGCAGGTAAAAAAGGCAATACACCAGAGCAGTTGGAATCTATGAGATTGCAGTACCCTGACTAACCACCACAACTAGAGGCAGCCGTGGAGCGTTCCTACGTTGGTCCTAGACGCCTCGTCACAGCCTGAGAAACTAACTACACCTAAAGATAGAAATAGGAAAGCTATCTGCCCCGGAGCAGAACCCCAAAGATAATAGAAAGCCCCCAAACAAGTAATGGCGGTTAGACAATAAGAAATACTGACACAGAAAGAAAATAGTATGAGCAAACGCTGGGGCCCAAACTAACTAAATAGAAAAGGATAGGAAGGGTACTTACTGCAATCCCAGAAAACCCTGAAAAGCACCAACTCTACTAATTTCAAAATCACCTGAGATCACACGACCTCTACCACCTAAATTAGTTCTCTGGTGTAACAAAATCAAAACAGCAGCCACTGAAAAAAAACTGGAAAAGCAAAAGTACAAACATCAGTGGCTGAACTAAACTGAGAGGGCAAAAGCCCCCGAAGGGGACCCAGAAGGCCCCCAAAGAAGTGCAGGACAAAATGCAAAAATATAGTACAAAAACAAAAAGAAGAAAATGTCTTATCTGTTAGCAGGAGATGCAGACACGACACAGCAGGCTACAAGGGAAACAGGAATGAAGGATTCAGACCAGAACAATTGATCACCGGCAACCCTGATGGGAAGGTGACTCCCTTATATCAGGGTTGTTATATCTGAAGAGCCTTTAATGAAGTAGGTTGGACCCAATCACAGATGGCCTGAACCTTGACCGGGTCCATTTCAATAACAGATGGGGACAAAATGAATCCCAGAAATGAGATCCTCTGTACGCCAAAAAGACACTTTGATCCCTTCACATACAGAGCATTCTCTCTCAAAATCTGGAACACAGTCCGAACATGTTTCACATGAGAGTCCCAGTCATTAGAAAAAAATCAAGATATCATCCAAATAAACAATCAGAAATTTGTCCACAAAATCCCTGAAAATGTCATTCATGAAGGACTGGAAGACGGAAGGAGCATTAGTGAGCCCAAAGGGCATCACTAGGTACTCAAAATGCCCTTCAGGGGTATTGAATGCCGTCTTCCATTCATCCCCGTGCTTAATGCGAATAAGGTTATACGCCCCCCTGAGGTCAAGCTTGGTAAACCAAGTAGCGTTTTTCACCCTGGAAAACAGGTCAGAAATCAAGGGTAACGGGTATTGATATTTCACAGTAATATTGTTCAAGAGACGATAATCAATACACGGCCTTAATGAACCATCTTTTTGGCCACAAAGAAAAAACCGGCACCTAAGGGTGAAGAGGATGGTCTGATATGACCCTTCTCCAATGATTCCTTGATATAAGACCGCATAGCGTCATGTTCAGGTACAGACAAGTTAAAAAGGCGACCTTTAGGGAATTTACTACCCGGCACTAATTCAATAGCGCAGTCATAGCTCCTATGGGGAGGCAAGGATGCAGATTTACTTTCGCTAAACACATCAGAAAAATCAATCAAAAAGTCAGGAACATCCTGAGCCTGGGGGGAGGCAGAAAAAACAGGAGTGTTGGTATTAACACATTGGCAGCCCCAACTGGTTACAGACACAGATTTCCAATCCAAAACAGGATTATGAGACTGTAACCAAGGGAAACCCAGCACGATAATGTCATGCAGATTATACAGAACCAAAAATTTGCAGCACTCCTGGTGATCAGGTTCAACCCTCATTATCACCTGAGTAGAAAACTGGGGTTTATTCTCAGCCAAAGGGGTAGAATCGATCCGCAGTAGGGGAATAGACTTCTGTAGGGGTATCAAGGGAAACCCACAACGTTTAGCAAAATCATAATCCATCAGGTTAATAGCTGCTCCAGAATCAACGAAAGCCTGAGCAGAAAATGAGGACAGAGAGCATATCAGAGTGACAGTTAATAAAAACTTAGTCTGAACACTACCCAAGACAACTGAGCGTGCAAAACGTCTTCCCCGCTTAGGGCAGACTGAAATAGCATGAGAGGCATCACCACAGTAGAAACATAACCCATTGCGCTTTCGAAACTCATGACGCTGTGCCCCAGACACCACTCTATCACACTGCATGGGTTCAGAAGCTGGTTCACAAGGCAACACCATTCCACGCATACTTCTCCGCTCACGCAAACGTCTGTCAATTTGAGTCGCTAATGACATAGAATCATTGAGACCAGAGGGGACAGGGAATCCCACCATAACATCCTTTACATTATCTGACAGACCCTTCCGGAAAAGGGCTGCCAAAGCGTCGTCATTCCATTTGGTCAGGACTGCCCACCTACGGAATCTCTGACAGTATAACTCAGCGTCATCAAGCCCCTGATTTAATGCCAACAAGGCTTTTTCAGCTTGATCAGTGACATTAGGCTCATCGTACAACAACCCCAAAGCCTGAAAAAATGCATCAACATCACTCAAAACAGGATCCCCAGGTGTCAGGGAAAAAGCCCAATCCTGAGGATCGCCGCGCAGGAGAGAGATGACAATTTGAACCTGCTGCGCTGCGTTCCCTGAGGACTTAGATTTTAAGGCAAAAAACAATTTACAATTATTTTTGAAATTCTGAAACTTAGCTCGATCCCCCAAAAACAAATCTGGCATGGGGATCCTAGGTTCCACAACAGGCAACCTAGCAAGATATGCAGCAATACTCTGAACCTCAGTGGCAAGCTGATCCACACGGCCAGACAACCGTGCAAACTCAATTGAGAGAAAAGATCCTCCCCAGCACCCAGAGATACAGAGGGGGAAAAAAAAATGCAACAAATAGAAAAATATCTCTGACAACTCTGACAACCTTTTTTCTTTCACAATATTTTTTCCCTTCTGTGAGTACCATACAATTTTCAATTTTTAGGCCGGTGATACTGTTATGTTTCGGTAGCTGAGGAGTGCAGGTAAAAAAGGCAATACACCAGAGCAGTTGGAATCTATGAGATTGCAGTACCCTGACTAACCACCACAACTAGAGGCAGCCGTGGAGCGTTCCTACGTTGGTCCTAGACACCTCGTCACAGCCTGAGAAACTAACTACACCTAAAGATAGAAATAGGAAAGCTATCTGCCCGGAGCAGAACCCCAAAGATAATAGAAAGCCCCCAAACAAGTAATGGCGGTTAGACAATAAGAAATACTGACACAGAAAGAAAATAGTATGAGCAAACGCTGGGGCCCAAACTAACTAAATAGAAAAGGATAGGAAGGGTACTTACTGCAATCCCAGAAAACCCTGAAAAGCACCAACTCTACTAATTTCAAAATCACCTGAGATCACACGACCTCTACCACCTAAATTAGTTCTCTGGTGTAACAAAATCAAAACAGCAGCCACTGAAAAAAAACTGGAAAAAGCAAAAGTACAAACATCAGTGGCTGAACTAAACTGAGAGGGCAAAAGCCCCCGAAGGGGACCCAGAAGGCCCCCAAAGAAGTGCAGGACAAAATGCAAAAATATAGTACAAAAACAAAAAGAAGAAAATGTCTTATCTGTTAGCAGGAGATGCAGACACGACACAGCAGGCTACAAGGGAAACAGGAATGAAGGATTCAGACCAGAACAATTGATCACCGGCAACCCTGATGGGAAGGTGACTCCCTTATATAAGACCAGTCAGTAACACCTGATTCCCAGTCCTCACAATCTTCACTGAACAGACCAGTACCGCTTGTAACCACCAGAGGGAGTCTCTGCTCAGAACTCATCTCAAACCCATTCACAACAGTCCTGTCTATTACCTGGTGATGTGAGAGGCTGAGGAACCTCCATCATGACGTCCTTGTACAGATCCTTGTGTCCTTCTAAATAATCCCACTCCTCCATGGAGAAATAGACGGTGACGTCCTGACATCTTATAGGAACCTGACACATACAATGATACTGTCATTCCCCAATCCCTTAATATCATTACTGTATAATGTCCCAGCATTCCCAGCAGTGTCACCTCTCCAGTCAGCAGCTCAATCATCTTGTAGGTGAGTTCTAGGATCCTCTGGTAATTGATGTCCTCATGCATCAGGGGGTGAGGTGGAGGCCCTGTGATTGGGTTCAGGAGTCTTCCCCATCCCTCAGACACAGGGGCCTGACAGCATTCACCAGTGATCTTCTTCATCACTGTATAATCCTGGTTATGGAGAGACACAATAATAAATCTCACTACAGACATTTCCAGAGTCCTCACCTCTCCAGTTCTGTCCATCGGTTATTCCCATAGATAAGAATGATGTAATGTGACGTCATCAGAATCTCTCACCTCTCCAGTAAGCCGGAAGAGGATCTCTAGGGTGAGGTGTAATATCCTCTCCTCCATATTGTTCCTGTCCCTATCCATCCTTGAGGGGTCAATCAGGAAAACTCTCTGAGAAGATCCGATATTGTAGGGACCTGAATGGTAAGAAAATGAGCTGATGCAAACTGATGCTCAGAAAGTTTGCACTCAAACTGGTAACAAAATACAACTTATTCTGTCATGGTCAAAGCAAGATATTTTGGTGCCCTGGGCAAAAAAAGTAAAATGGTGAATCCTCCCTTCCAATTACAATAATTAAGTGGGCTTTCATAAATTTTGCTAATGTGACAACCCCTTTACATAATTACTCTTCATCTCCAGAAATTAAAGCGAGTTTGTTAGCACAAAGTGAAGGCCTCCTTAACTCCTATATTGGTCCTCCTATGAATGAGGGCCACAGTCTGAGCGTCAAAGGAAAACCCCAATTACATTACTTGCAGCTATAATGATTATGTTGAACTAAAATAATAAAATAAAAATGTATATACTGTGTTTTGCGGATTGTAAGACAAACCCCAAATTTTGGGTAGGAAAATATAATTTTTTTTTTATAAAATGGTAGTGCGTATTATAGTCTGCTTCTACAGTAGCTTACCTGGGGGTTGACGGCGGTGGAGCAGAGTCCCAGGCGGCAGGGTTGCTGCTGCAGGAAGCTGGTGGCGGTGGAGGCAGGAGATGCTGCGAACCCCAAGCTGGTAGGAGGTCGTATTCGGCGGAGGTAGTAGGAGTGGTGTTATGCTGTGGGCTCCAGGCTGGTAAGAGGTTGTGTTTTCTGGCATTTTGTGAAAGCCAGTAGACCTCCCACTTTCTGTTCTGCGCATGCGCTGCCTCTGGCAGCAATTTTCTTGGAGTCCACCACATTTAAAAGCATGGAAAGTGGCAGGGCTCAGAGCTTTCACAAAATGTCGGCAAAGCCCCCTCATACCATCCTGGGACCCACAGCATAGCCCCACCCCTGCTACAAGCTTCCTGCGGCAGCGTCCCTGGGACCTCACTCCACCACAGGTGGTAAGCTACATTCAGATTATAATACACAACCCCCTTTTCCCCCAAAATGTTAGTGAAAAAAAGTGCATCTTAAACTCTGAAAAATACAGTATGTTTAAATCACCACTTTCAAATAAAGTAATTAAGAGATTGAAACAAATAAAGATAATGTATTTATATCATTGTGTCTGAAAAAGTCCAGTTTATCAAAATATAAAATTAGGTAAACCCTATGTTAAATGTTGATAAAAATTCTAAACAACAAAATTGCTAGATTTTATTCGCTCTACATCCCCTGAAAAAAAAAATTTAAATGAAATGTGATTAAAAGGTCTTATGTGCCCCAATGATATCAATACAAATAAAGGCCAAGTGAGCGAAACACAAGTAATTACAGAGCTGCATGGATAAAAAAAAATGTAAAAAATTACAGGTCTCGAAAAAGAGTGACAATTTTTTTTTTTTACAAAGGTTTGAAATTGCTTTTAACCACTAGTATAAGTGCATTATATCAGCATAATCATACTGATGTGGAGAAGGATTTTGCCAGGTCATTTCTCCCACAAAATGAACACCATAAAAATAACCTCCCCTCTACCCTCCCCCCACAACAAAATGGCGGAATTGTTTCTTTTTCCCATTTCACTCAATTTTAATTTTATTTTCCCATCTTCGTGTACATCATGTGGTAAAATTAATTGTGTCATTCAAACAACAACTTGTCCCTGAAAAACACGTCTTACAAATGGCGATGGAAAAATACAAAAGTTGTGGCTCTTGGAGAAAGAAAGGCAAAAACAAAAGCGCAAAATAAAAAAAAAAGTCTAGGTCCTTAAGGGTATGTTTCCAGTCAGGAAACACTCAGTATTAGCTGCGGATTGAACACTGTGTCCTAATGCAGCGTTTAATCCGCAGCGGCCAGATGTTCCAGCAGAGTGGAGGGGATTTTATGAAATCCCGTCTCCACTATGCGTCCGATTACGCGGGTGACACACCCGCTAAACCGGACATGCCGCGCGTCTTTTCAGATTGCAGCATGTCTATTTACCTTGCGGCGACACTTCGCAAGGTAAATAACACAGTCCTATGTAGGGGTGCGGTGATTCCAGATGTGCTCAATGAACACATCCGGAATCACCGCGCGTTCAGAAGGGGCGGGGCCTGAAGGGGCGGAGCAGCGTTTCTGCTCCATCCAAAGCGCATTGATTCCGGTACGTGGACACGTACCCTAAGAGGTTAGATAAATCTGCACAGAGAAAAACTAATTATACTAGTAACCAGAAGGAGTGAAACAGGAAGGAGAAAGCAGAGAAGTGAGGTAGGGCCGGCGTCACACTCAGCGTAGAAAAAAACGGACCGTATTGTATGGCCGTATTACGCAGAAATGTTGCCGGCACATTTATCCGTATTTCATCCGTTTGTCAAGGTGTGGCTGCGTATTTTGCACATGTAAGCATCCATATGTCATCCGTATGGCATCCGTACGGCGAGATTTTCTCGACGGCTTGCAAAACCGACATATAATGGATACCAATGACAGTTTTACATCACAAAAGAAAGAATAGATATATACACATAGCATATATATATATATATATATATATATATGCTATATATATATAGGTCATGAAAACACAGAAAAATCTTTGAATGAGAAGATGTGTCCAAACTTTTGGTCTGTACTGTATATACATACATGTCATTGTGACATATATATATATATATATATATATATATATATATATATTTAGAGTTCATGCACTTCTACATAGTATAATAGCCGCTAATTCAATTGCCGGCTTTTGTGAAATTACAGAACCCAACATGAAATGACACATGGTTTACATACAGTTAACCATGTCATTTCATGTAGTTTGATATATGGTTTTCACTAACAATTACATGAGTGTATGTGTGCAAAATTTCATACATGTAGGGGTTAACTAAAGGTGTAAATTCGTTGAAAAAAAATGTGTGGGGTCCTGCTGTATTTTCTCCTCCAGACAGGCAAAGCCAGCGAGTGGGGGCAGATAATAATAGCCTAGGGAGGGTGCATTTATTTTGTGCCCCCCCTGGCTACTAAAGGGTATGCCACACTAAACAATATCGCTAACGGGATCGCTAAAAAACGTCACTATTTAGCGATCCCGTTAGCGATATTGTTCAGTGCGGCAGCTTCCAGTGACGAGCTTCCTGCTGTGATCTCGCTCGTCGCTGGAATCGTTCCGGACCCTATTTCATCGCTGGCGCTCCCGCTGGGTAAGTATCTAATCGCTGTGTGGCACCTTTTCTTAGCGATTTAGCGGTACTTTTGTACCGCTAAAGTCGTTAAGAAGATCGCTAACGGCGATAGCGTCGTTAACTATATCGCTAAATGTGACTGCATTTAGCGATATAGAAACAATCCCGCTAGCGATCTCATTAGTATGCAACGCTAACGAGATCGCTAGCGGGATAGCTTAGTGTGGCAGTACCTTAAGATGTGCCCCCAGCCACCCCAGAAAAGGCAAATCTATAATTAGATGTGCCCTTTCTGGCACTTAGCCGGTCTATTCCCATTGCCCTGTAGCAGTGGCTAATGGGTTAATAATGGGTTAAAGCCACCTTGCTATTGGAAGGTGACTTTAAGTTAGGTTAATAATTGAGAGTTGTCAATTAGACAACTCTCAATTATTAATCCTATTGTATAAAAAAAAAAAAAAACACGCACACATTAATTAAAAATCATTTTAATGAAATAAACACACAGTTTTTGACCATCTTTTATTGTACTGGTAATCCTTCGATTCCCTTGTTCTCCTGTAATAAAAAAAAATAATAAAACAACATTATTCTTACCTATCCGGCTCTCAGTCAGGTCCAACGCTGTAATCCTTCACAAAGGGTTAACATGTTTACTGCGGGGACCGGAGCTAATGCTGTCAGCCTCGCAGTAAACCCCCGAATGAATGAGTTCCTCTCCCGGCTGACAGGAGAGGAAGTGATTAGCTGGGAAGCTTAATTGATTGCTTCCCACGCTAAACAGTTCACTTCAGGTCAGCAGGGGATTTCTGCTGACGTCACTGATGATGTGCAGAGTCAGCGGCTGACCTGAAGTGAACTGATGAGGGATTAGGAGGATTGGGAAGCAATCAATTAAGCTTCCCAGCTAGCCACTTCCTCTCCTGTCAGCCGGGAGAGGAACTCATTCATTCGTTCGGGGGTTTACAGTGACGCTGGAGCATTAGCTCCGGTTCCCGAAGTAAACGTTAACCCTTTCAGAAGGATTACATCGGGGGACCTGACAGAGTGCCGGAGAGGTAAGAATAATGTTGCTTTATTATGTTAATTTTATTACAGGAGAGCAAGGGAATCAGATGGAGTACCAGTCAAATAAAATATGGTCAAAAACTGTCTATTTATTTCATTAAAATTATTTTTCATTAATGTGTGTGTTTTTTGTAAACATTTAATACAATAGGATTAATAATTGAGAGTTCCAATAGCAAGGTGGCTTTAACCCATTATTAACCCATTCACCACCGCTACAGGGCAATGGGAATAGACGGGCTAAGTTCCAGAAAAGGCGCATCTACTCATAGATGCGCCTTTTCTGGGGTGGCTGGGGGCACATCTTAGTAGCCAGGGGGGGCAAAAAAAAATGCACCCTCCCTAGGCTATTATTATCTGACCCCACTCGCTGGCTTTCCCTGTCTGGTGGACAAAATACCGCGGGAGCCCACGCAATTTTTATTCAACGAATTTACACCTTTAATTAACCCCTACATGTATGAAATTTTGCACACATACACTCATGTAATTGTTAGTGAAAACCATATATCAAACTATATGAAATGACATGGCTAACTGTATGTAAACCATGTGTCATTTCATGTCGGGTTCTGTAATTTCACAAAAGCCGGCAATTGAATTAGCGGCTATTATACTATGTAGAAGTGTTTGAACTATAAATATATATATGTCACAATGACATGTATATATATATATGTATTCTATGTGTATATATCTATTCTTTCTATTCTTTATTAAACCTGTCAGTGTGATTTTACAGTATAGCCGGGGATGAATTGCCGGCTTTTCTAAAGGACACCGGTGCGTATTTCTCGCAAGTCACACGTGTAGTCTGTGTGTAATCCGTTGTTTTCTCGCACCCATAGACTTTCACTGGCGTACAACGGGGGTAATACGTGTACAATCGCAGCATGCTGCGGGTGTCTCGCACCGTAACATACGGGCGAGAAAAATACGCATGATCAGAGCTGCCCATAGACAATATTGGTCCGAGCGTAATGCGTGGTTTTTACGCCTCTCACTCGTCCGTATTCCTCCTTAGTGTGATGCCGGCCTAAGAGGGTAAGTGGCATGCCAGTCAATTCTGTCAGGGAGATGATAGAGGAGAAGACATGTTCTAGAAAGAGAGAGTCTCCTCCATCTTATCTGAGGTACACTAAAAGAGAGTCTCCTCTATCTTATCTGAGGTATACTAAAAGAGGGAGACTCCTCCATTTTATCTGAGGTATACTAAAAGAGAGAGCCTCCTCCATCTTATCGGAGTACACTAAAAGAGAGAGCCTCCTCCATCTTATCTGAGGTACACTAAATGGGACAGCCTCCTCCATCTTATCTGAGGTACACTAAAAGAGGGAGACTCCTCCATTTTATCTGAGGTACACTAAAAGAGGGAGACTCCTCCATTTTATCTGATGTACACTAAAAGAGAGAGTCTCCTCCATCTTATCTGAGGTACACTAAAAGAGAGAGTCTCCTCTATCTTATCTGAGGTATACTAAAAGAGAGAGTCTCCCCTATCTTATCTGAGGTATACTAAAAGAGAGAGTCTCCTCTATCTTATCTGAGGTATACTAAAAGAGAGAGCCTCCTCCATCTTATCGGAGTACACTAAAAGAGAGAGCCTCCTCCATCTTATCTGAGGTACACTAAATGAGACAGCCTCCTCCATCTTATCTGAGGTACACTAAAAGAGGGAGACTCCTCCATTTTATCTGAGGTACACTAAAAGAGGGAGACTCCTCCATTTTATCTGATGTACACTAAATGAGAGAGCCTTATCCATTTTATCTGATGTACACTAAAAGAGAGAGCCTTATCCATTTTATCTCAGGTACGCTAAATGAGAGCCTCCTCCATTTTATCTGAAGTACACTAAAGGGTATGCCACACTAAACAATATCGCTAACGGGATCGCTAAAAAACGTCACTATTTAGCGATCCCGTTAGCGATATTGTTCAGTGCGGCAGCTGCCAGCGACGAGCTTCCTGCTGTGATCTCGCTCGTCGCTGGAATCGCTCCGGACCCTATTTCATCGCTGGCGCTCCCGCTGGGTAAGATCTTATCGCTGTTGTGGCACCTTTTCTTAGCGATTTAGCGGTACTTTTGTACCGCTAAAGTCGTTAAGAAGATCGCTAACGGCGATAGCGTCGTTAACTATATCGCTAAATGCGGCAGCATTTAGCGATATAGAAACAATCCCGCTAGCGATCTCATTAGTATGCAACGCTAACGAGATCGCTAGCGGGATTGTTTAGTGTGGCAGTACCTTAAATGAGACAGCCTCCTCCATCTTATCTGAGTACACTAAATGAGAGAGCCTTATCCATTTTATCTGAGGTAAATTAAAAGAGATAAAGCCTCCTCCATTTTATCTGAGTACACTAAATGAGACTTATCCTTTTTATCTGAGGTACACTAAATAAGGGAGCCTCCTCCATTTTATCTGATGTACACTAAATGAGAGCATTCTTCATTTTGTTTGAGGTACACTAAAAGAAAGAATCCTCCATTTTATTTGAGGTACACTGAAAGAGACAGCCTCCTCCACTTTATCTGAGGTACGCTAAATGAGGGAGCCTCCTCCATTTTATCTGATGTACACTAAAAGAGAGACTCCTCCATTTTATCTGAGTACACTAAATGAAGGAGCCCCCTCCATTTTATCTGATGAACACTAAATGAAAGCCTTCTTCATTTTATTTGAGGATACTAAATGAGAGAGCCTCCTCCATTTTATCTGATGTACACTAAATGAGAGACGTACCCTTTTTATCTGAGGTACACTAAATGAGGGAGCCTCCTCCATTTTATCTGATGTACACTAAATGAGAGCCTTCTTCATTTTATTTTAGGTAACTAAAAGAAAGAATCCTCCATTTTCTTTGCGGTACACTGAAAGAGACAGCCTCCTCCACTTCATCTGAGGTACACTAAATGAGAGAGCCTCCTCCATTTTATCTGAGGTACACTAAATTAGAGCTTCCTCCATTTTATCTCAGGTATGCTAAATGAGAGAGCCTCCTCCATTTTATATGAGGTACAAAGAGAGAGAGAGTCTCTTCTATCTTATCTGATGTGCACAGAGAGAGATAGAGAGAGCGTCCAACATCTTATCTGAGGTACACAGAGAGAGATAGAGTCTCCTCCATTTTATATACAGTAATGCAGGGGTCGACAAAGTTGTTCAGAATCTAGGAGCAGCCAAAAAATTTAGGAGCCAGAATTTTTTTTTCATTTCATCATCATTTTCTCCCCATCATCATCATTGTCTCCTCCTCATCATCATCATTGCCTCCCCATCATCATCATGGCCTCCCCATCATCATCAATGCCTGCCCATCATCATCATCGCCTCCTCATCATATCATCGCCTCCCCATCTCAATCATCGCCTCCCCATCATAATCAATGCCTGCCCATCATCATCATATCTCCTCCCCAACCATCATCATCCCTCCCCATCATCATCAATGCCTGCCCATCATCATCATCGCCTGCCCATCATCATCATCATCACCTCCCCATCATCATCATCGGCTCCCCATCATCATCAGTGCCTGCCCATCATCATCATCGCCTCCCCATCATCATCATCGCCTCCCCATCATCATCAATGCCTCCCCATTATCATCAATGCCTCCCCATTATCATCAATGCCTCCCCATTATCATCAATGCCTCCCCATCATCATCAATGCCTCCCCATTATCATCAATGCCTCCCATTATCATCAATGTCTCCCCATCATCATCACTGCCTCCCCATCATCATCAATGCCTCCCCATTATAATCAATGCCTCCCCATCATCATCAATGCCTCCCCATTATCATCATGCCTCCCCATTATCATCAATGCCTCCCCATCATCATCATCACTGCCCTCCCCCCACCACCATCACACAGACAGCACCGCAGCACACAAGAACTCTCTCACATACACACACAAAGCACCGCACTGCATACACACACACTGATACAGACACACACATAGACACACACACAACACAATCCCCTGTC